>CM051260.1:28157068-28265966 GCA_027921565.1 Artemia sinica
TTTGGTGTACCTAATCGTATGTACTATCTTGTCAGTTACTCATATTCTCTCCCTGGTCTATTGCACACAAAAGAACAGCCTCAATAATCCACTGTGGATTCCAATTAATGCAAAAGAGACTTAGAAAAAAAAAAAACTAAATAAAGCTCTTCGGGACAATGCTTAACGTCCAGTCTAACTGGGGCAAGTTGTAATGCTGAAAGCAAAACTTTCCTGTATTTTCTCCCTTTTACAGACCTTCGTCTGTCGTCATAAATTGCCCCAACTATGCTTAACACTCTTTTGCTTGGGACAGAAGAGGGTGGACAGCAAAGATGTTTCTGAGCAATTTTTGGTAGTTTTTTGAAACGACTGCTGTTATTTCACCACTTTTTTTTTATAACGGACCTTTTTTTCTGTCAGTGACAGCCTCATTCATGTACCTTTCCAGTTCCTCAACAATATTATCTGCTGACTGTTCTTCCTTACTTGTTGAAGTTTCAAGCATTTTATCAAACAGGCAGTCAATCAAACTTGCTGCGTCTACTCTCCTTCATTTTTGGTTATCCTCCTCCTCTGTACCTGTGGCTACTTTTATTTCTTGCAATGTCTGACTGTATTTGTTCTTGTAGTTAATTTGAAGTATTACGGAGTACCTCTTGATCTAGGGGTCGGTGCTTTTATCTGGGTGCTTTTATCTGGATCGAGGTGAGAAGCAAGAACAACTTCGCTGGTTGTCCGTTCTTGAACTCACCATACATTTCTAACATTGCTGCTCGAGTTTGACAACATTATTTACAACAAATATAGTTTGGCTTGATTTGACTCACTTCTGCTGCTCTCTCCACCATGTGCTGTTGGCTCCAATCCCAAGTACCGGCCAAACAAAAATTGCCTGATGAAATCTGGCGCCGTCTTCTGGATAAGTGGGCATGGGATAAAAAAAATAAAAAAATCAGGTGATATCTGATTATTTTTTTCTGATATCTGATAAACAAATTGACCGGGCCCTAGAATGTATCCTCGTGAATGCATTTGACCTAGGCACTGACCGCCTTCGAGTTGTCACTTTTCTATTTATGAAATGACCAATTTCGTTTTTCCTAAGCTTTTTCTTGCGACCGACCCCTGCTATAGAGATATGTACTGACTTTTTGACTGGGTTATTTTAGTATTATATATATATTTTTAGAACTTTTTAAATGAATTTTCTGGCTAATGTCCTGTTTTCCCCCTGAATTATAAGCATGATTTGGACCTTAATTTCTGGAAAAAGATGTCCTAGATTCATGGAGGATTCTTTCGATCCATTCTAGATTCGTTCGATTAATTCTAGATACTTCTTTAGGCATTATTAAACTTAGGTTAATCTACAATAACCCATACCTTAAATTGCTAAAGATCCTAGGAATTTTCTTTCTGAGTATCTGAATAAATTGAACAACTTTTTTAGTTTTATTACGGTTATTTTATTTAGCCAAGAACTTTATGATAAATAAAATGTTTTAATTTTATTTTGCTAAATATTATTTTTCTCTTTTGTTAAATATTCTTTTTTGAATATTCACGCCGACGACTCATTAATAGCATCCTGAATAAAAAATAACCAGAAATTTTATATATATAAGACATAATAAAATATAATTATTAATCTTTAATACTTCTTATATGGCAAAACTACTACTTATTAAATTAACCAGCTGAGTTGGCCCAGCCATTTATCTCTCTCTCTCTCTCTCTCTCTCTCTCTCTCTCTCTCTCTCTCTCTCTCTCTCTCTCTCTCTCTCTCTCTCTCTCTCTCTCTCTCTCTCTCTCTCTCTCTCTCTCTCTCTCTCTCTCTCTTTCTCTTTCTCTCTCTCTCTCTCTCTCTCTCTCTCTCTCTCTCTCCTCTCTCTCTCTCTCTCTCTCTCTCTCTCTGTCTTTTTTTTCGTGTTGTATGATTCGGATTATTTAGTTTATTTCTCTTTGTTTTTAGAAACCTAAATACGTATACCGGGTTATGTACGATATGCTTAACTTCCTCAATCTATTTGTGATAATGTTGAACATCATATCTGGTCTCATCACTGACAGGTTTGCTGAGTTACGTGCTGAGAAGGATGAAAAAGAAAAGATCCTGAAAAATTCATGTTTTATATATGGTAAGTTTCTTTTCTTCCTTTTTGTAAGTTATTTGTGTAATTACTTACACAAGTAGTTTGTTAGTAATTTGCAATTACTTACGATTACTTACGTAGTAATTTGTGCTAGTATCTTTTTTTTAAGTAACCACTAATCCTTATTCATAATGGGAATTAGTATCTTTTAATTTCGATTTCAAACGACCTTAGGATAACATATATTGGGACCAGACGCGGGAATTTATTTAAGCAACGGATTTTCTTGCCCATTCTAAAACGGAACATCAGGCCTATGGGCTGGCATAAACCTTTAGCTAAGAATGTTAATCAGTAGGTACGTGTCCAGGGTAGAAACCTCCAGTTTTTAATCCCGTCCAACTAAGTTTCCCAGCGGTATTTCCCATATTTGTGTATACCACGGCTTTTTTATTGTCATTCCTCACCCTCCATAAATTTCTTATTTCCTTTTTAAACAGACTTAACTTCAATTGGTGGTAAAACAAGTTATGTTCAACCTCCAAGGTTTGCATAAAGAAGAAACTGATAAATAAGTGACTCAAGTGTTGGGAAAATTTTCAGTAACAGCAATCGAGGCCACCCGTAGCAGAATGAGTTGTCATAGTCAGTGCAATAGCGCTGCCTAAGTAAAGAACGATATGGCACAATGTATCATTTATTTATTTTTTTTGTTGGGTTTTAGGTCAGGGAACTTCGTATTGAAGGAGTTGTCGTAGAAACTTCGAAAAGAGCTTATTCGACAGGAAATTGGAATAGCTTGTCCCCTTTTTAATAGTTGAAAGTGATTGGAAGGCAACTAACAACCCTTCCATGCCCACCATTTCCCCAAAAGAATCCAGTCAAAAATTTGAGATTGCTATTTTGTTCAGCGTAGTTGATTTCCAGATAGAAATTGTGTTTTCGAGGAGGATACTCTTCCGCAACCCTCAGGGCAAGGGTTGTAAGTTATGCCCTGAGGGCATATACGATTTTTATAGAAAGCGTTGTTGTAGAAACTTCAAAAAGGACTCATTCGATTTGAAATTCAAAGGGCTAGTGCCCTTTTTAATAGTCAAAAGTGATTGGAGGGCAACTAACCCCCCTCTCACGCCCACCTTTTCTCCAAACATATTCAATCAAAAGTTTGAGATAGCCCTTTTGTTCAACATAGTTGAAAGTTCTGAAAATTATGTCTTTGAAGATGACATCCTCCTCCCCTCCACAGCCCTCAGGGAAAGGGTTATAAGTTATGCCCTGGGATCATATAAGGTTCTCATAGAAAGAGTTGTCGTAGAAACTTCAAAAAAGGCTCATTCAATTAGAAATTGAAATGGCTAGTGCCCTTTTTAATAGTTGAAAATGATTGGAAGGCAACTAACCCCTTTCACGGCCACCATTTCCCCAAACACATCCAATCAACGTTTTGAGATAACCATTTTGTTCATTGCAGTTGAAAGTTCTGAAAATTATATCTTTGAGCCGGACACTCCCCCCACAGTCTTCAGGGCAAGGGTTATGAGTTATGCCTTGGGGGCATATAAGGTTTTTTATTGAAAGCTTTGTTGTAGAAGCTTCAAAAAGGACTCATTCGATTGGAAATTCAAAAGGCTAGGGCTCTTTTTAGAAAGTGAAAGTGATTGGAAGGCAACCAACACCCCTCTCATGCCCACCTTTTCCCCAAACACATCCAATCAAAATTTTAAGATAGCCATTTTGTTCAACATTGTTGAAAGTTTTGGAAATTAGGACTTTAAGGATGAGAACCCCCCCCCCCCCCCCATCCCCACAGCCCTTAGGGCAAGGGTTGTAAGTTATGCCCTGGGGGCATATAAGCTTTTTATAGAAAGCGTTGTCGTAGAAACTTCAAAAAGGACTTATTCGATTGGAAATTGAAATGGCTAGTGCCCTTTTTAATAGTAGAAAGTAATTGGAGGGCAACTAACCCCTCTCTCACGCCCACCATTTCCCGAAACATACAATCAATATTTTGAGATAGCATTTTTTTAACATAGTTGAAAGTTCTCTAAATTAGGTCTTTGAGGATGACAACCCCCCCCCCCCCCCCACAGTCCCCAGGACAAGGGTTGTAAGTTATGCCCTAGGGGCATATGAAGTTTTTATAGAAGGAGTTGTCGTAGAAACTTCAAAAAGGGCTCATTCGATTGGAAATTGAAAGGGCTAGAGTCCGTTTTAATAGTCGAAAGTGATTGAAGAACAACTAACTCCCCTCTCATGCCCACCATTTGCCCAAACACTTCCAATCCAAATTTTGATATAGCCATTTTGTTAAGCCTGTTAGAAAGGTCTTGAAATTATGTCTTTGAGGATCACAAAATCCCCCCCCCCCCCAGCCCTCAGGGCAAGGGTTGTAAGTTTTGCCCTGGGGACATATAGGGTTTTTATAGAAAGTGTCTCATATAAACTTCAAAAGGGGCTCATTAGATTGGTAATCAGACGCTCTAGTGCCCTTTTTAAGACTCAAAGTGATCAGAGCCCTCTCCCCCCTACACATACGTCATATTGTCCCGAAATGCGTCTAATAGAAATTTCGAGATAGCCATTTTATTCAAAATAGTCCAAATATCATATAGCATGGCTTTTGGGGTTGAAACAAACCCCAGAGATTAGGGGCAGGGGTTGTAAGCTATGCCCAGGGGGTATTAAGGTTTTTTATGGAAGGGATGATTGTTTAACTCCAGAAGAGGCTCAGTCTTTCTCCCTGAAAAAGACTATGTCAATATAAAACAACAGAAATTAATCAAAAAACTTTTTTACAAAATTAGTTTTTCAAAATTGAATCAAATAATCTACCGAGCATACAACTATCACAAATCAGTATCAATTTATAAATGAAACCCAAAACAAGCAGAAATTAAAATAAGTCAAACTCAAAACGAGCAGAAATTAATCTGAGTAGGGTTCTAAACCCTATGCTCTCTAAAAGCCAGAATATAATTTATATTTTATTGAAAAAAGTTCTTTTAAATGTTTTCACTTTTGTAACTTTAAGAAATAAAAATTAATTAAGATTTTAAGGAATAAATATCAGCATATGTATATTAAACTTAGATTGCACATTTTTTCAGTAAATTCGTTTAAATTTATTTCTCACTTATTTAAATCTGGTAGTTTTCTCCTTAAATCTTTCTCTCTTCTCAAACGGTTCTCCATATCAAACTCAAAACGAGCAGAAATTAATCTGAGTAGGGTTTTAAACCCTATGCTCTCTAAAAGCCAGAATATAATTTATATTTTACTGAAAAAAGTTCTTTTAAATGTTTTTACTTTTGTAACTTTAAGAAATAAAAATTAATTAAGATTTTAAGGAATAAATCTCAGCATATGTATATTAAATATAGATTGCTCATTTTTTCAGTAAATTCATTCAAATTTATTTCCCACTTATTTAAATCTGGTAGCTTTCTCCTTAAATCTTTCTTTCTCCTCAAACGATTCTCCATATCAATTCAAAACCTTCAAATAATTTATTGTTCTTATATAATATCCTGTCTGGAATATGCTTGCCCTGTCTGGCACTCTGGGTTGACCAAAGACCAATGTTCTAAAATTACAAGTATTCAAAAAAGAGCAATAAATATTATACTCGGGACGGTCTATACTACATACAATGAAGGTTTGGCTAGACTTGGACTTGCAACATTGGAATCACGACGTCACATCCTTACCTCAAACTTTGGTCACAAGTGCCTTAGTTTTGACTATCATCGACGTTTTCTCCCTCACTTTAAAGAAAATCTCCCAATCCTTCCTAATACAAGACTCAAGACTCGTAGAGCTCCAAATACCCAACTGGACCTGTGTCCCCAAATGTTGACCATGAGGTACAAAAACTCTTTTTTCCCCTATTTTGTTTCCAATTTTAATAATTGATTCAACTTCTGTTTTATATTTATTCCCTAACGTCTGTTTTATTATTGTATTTGTTCTGACGTGCTTATGGTAGCTTTTGTGCTATTTTTGCACATTTTGTTTCCTAATTTAATAATTTATTTAATTTCTTGTTTTATGTTTATCCCCTAATATCTCTTATATTATTGTAATTGTTCTGACGTGCCTATGCTAGCTTCTGTGCTATTTTAGCCAATAAATCATATTCTATTCTATAGAAACAACTAGGATGAACCAAAAACGTTATGCTTCACTGCATTAATCAAGTTTATACTCAGCATATGTTTGCGAAATGAGTAGCTCTTAATTTAGTGAGTAAAAAATAGTTCCACTGATCGTCAGTGCCGTATTAAGAGGGAGGGAGGGGAGGTACCCAGTTTGAACCCTCCTTGAAATTTTTGTCTGACATGTACAAACTTAATAAAAATACGTCTAATGTATCTGTCTTATGTAATATTTGTCCACGAGAATTTTTTTTTGTAACCCTCTCCTCTCCAACAAAGATGCTGGATAAGGTCTTACCAATTGATTTAGGAATAATTGTATAAGCAGTACTCTCAAGCAGGCTCGTACTTGGGGGAAGGTCTTTGTACTAATGCCCTTCCCATGAAATGTCAAAATAAATCGATGTTTGTGTCATTTTGTCTGTATCAATTGATTCTTTGTGAGTGTGTGTTTAATTGAATTGGCCTAATCTCCTTTTTTCACTTTTGTAAGAAAGAGGAGGTGGGTTTGTCTGAAATCATTTATGTCCAAAAAAATGGACCAAATTTGGACGGAGGGATTTACAATAGTTAAAAAACCTCTTTTTTTTCAATGTTTTCATGGACATCTTCAGGGGATGAATTCCCCCTCCTAAATGATTTTCTTAGTGAATTTATGTTGATTAAAAAATTCATAATGTGAAACATTTTTATAGGACTGGAGCGGAGCTCATTTGACAACAAGTCTGTTACCTTCAAATACCACATTCACAATCAGCATAATATGTGGCACTACCTATTCTTCCTTATCCATATAAAGACGAAAGATCCGACTCAATTTACTGGCCCTGAGAGCTATGTGGCTGGAATGATTCAAGTAAGAAATTTTAACCTAGCAAAAATTACTTACAAAAAGTTAAAATTCTAAATTTGATTCTAAATCGCCCTCACGTCGTTGGTTAACGAAGGGAATGTAGAGGTAAAGTGACTGCCTTTAGGGAATCAGCCATCGCAATCAAATCGCACTTCTGTTTAGCTTCGAGTCCGGTATTAGATTAATGAATAATTTGGGAAAAAAGGGGAAGACACCCATAAAAATCAAGGAATTTTAACGATAATCACATCATTAAATTCAGCGTTCTTGAGAACCTTAACTTAGAAGTTTCAAGCTCCCATCTGCAAAAATGGAATTCTGAATTTTACCACAAGAAAGACTACGGATGCGTGTTTTTTCATTTATTTTTCCCAGGGGTAATCGCATCTAACCAATAGTCCTAGAATAATAATAAACAAAGGTTCAAATAGGGATAAGATCCTTTTAATAGATAGTGATGATGATAACAGTGATAGAAATTCACAAAAATACCAAATATTTCGGTCACATATGCAGTGACCGTCATCAGTAGTAAAACTAAACTAAAACAATTTATAACAATAGTTTATGTACAAAATTAAATAAAAACACTTATTGTTTAATTCTCTAATTCTTTTCAAAGCAAAGGCGGAACCTAGCCTATTGACCTTTTTGGATTCGGTTCATTAGCGTTCAATGATATGACACTTGGACAGGGTTCAACTACATTGGGTGAATTGAACTTTACTCTGTCAGATTTGAATAAGTTATCGTAGATAGAATTTAGCCTAAATTAACCTGTGCCACGATTCAAAGCAATATTCTTGAATAAGATTTTCTTTATTTCAAGAGTTTTCCGAAATTTTTGCTTTAAACCCCGATCCATAGAAATCAAAGAGACATTATCGAAAAGATAATCAAAACAACAACAGCAATGTGGTGGTGTAAAATTTAGATCCAGAATTTTTGGAAAATCTTGTGGGACAAAACATTTATTTCTACTTATATATATATCATTTTCTACGCATATCTATCCTTAAGTATCATCTTAAGTGTATTTCCTTATGGTTGGACCAGGCTTACCTGGACTTAGAAGCTGGTGATATTTTATTTTCTATTGCCATGGGTATTGGCTTTTGTGCTCAAATCTAATTTAAAAAAAAAACAAAAAAACAGCTGTTTCTGTTTGTAAACACAGTTAATAGGCTATATTCAAAGTGACTCTTCTTCTTCCAAATTAGCAGTTATCAATAGTGCAAAGTTGTCAGACGCTAAATTTCATTCCCACAGATCACTTTGTCTCAATCGTTTTTCGCATATTTTCGGCGATATTCACGCATTTTCTCTTCTTGGGAGGAAAACGAGCTGAAGAGGGGAGGGTCTCTGTTGCAACAGCCGTAGAGGTACCTGCCGGGTCCTTTGACTCTTAAACTGTGGGGAATGGGTAGCGGGGCTCTACGCTTCCCTTGTTTTCCTCGACGTAAAAGACCCGATGCTACGGCACGCACGAGCGATTTGAAACTGAATTTTTTATATATTACCCTGGTTTGTGCATAAAAGGCAGAAGAGGGGCAGTTGCCTGTCGCAAGAGCCGGTGTACCTGCCAGGAGCTGGGTCCTTTAAATTGCGGGGAATAGGTGAGCAGAAACTGACGCTTCCCTTTTAATCTTTCACCAACATTTCTCTGCTGAAACGATTAGCGTGAGATAAGAAGCGACTGGTATGCTACATTAAAAAGCGAAAGGTGCTACAACTTAGAGGGAAAACGTGATATAACAAACGTAATTGTACATATTAATATCCACTAAGGATCTTGATTGAACATATTCAAAAATTTTAAATTTGGATTTTAAATTCTTACACATCTAGTCGGCCATCTGGCCCGAATATAAAATATGGTGAGGAGAGTGGTAAAAAACACCTGGGACTCCTATTTTCTGTCCTGTGTGAAACAAAAAAGTGACCACGAACTCTATGCAATGCTGCGAGTGTGAGAAATACGTTCACGCAGCATGTAGTGACATGACAATAAAAGACAGACAGACTGATATAAAAAAATGACTCAAGTGGTTTTGTCAGTCGTGCCGTGTCAAGCCCAAAAGCTTGACCCCAAGGGACGAATGCGAGCGAATCAAACCCGCTGGACTTTCCAATGTAGATTCGAGAGAAGAGAGAAAATTTATTTTTATTAAATACCAATATTCACAAAAAAAAAAAACATATCAAACAGACCTACCACGTGAAAATCTATACAGATTTGTTTGTGGCAGAACTCACTATTTTACTCACTTACTACATATATATTGAAAAAAAGAAATGCAATCATATAAATAAATAAGAAATAAACCTCATGGAAACTGCGAACCAATACTTACACAAGATAGAATACAGAATACAGCCCCCCCCCTCACCCATCCTTATTCATTAAGAAATTCTTTAACCTATTTTTAAAAGAGGACACACTCTCTGCCATCCTAGTGCTTTCCGGAAGACTGTTCCATACCGAAACACCCACATGCCTAAATACAAAACTAGACCTAGCAGTGTGTCGTCTCTCGTGTACTAGGTCCGCAGAATTCCTTGTATCATAAGAATGGTGCGCAGAATTCGATGATAAAACATCACAAAATAATTTGGTGCTAATTTATTCCAACACTGATACACAAAATTACCGGTCTGATAATCCCTTAACTGCCCAACATTTAAAATATTAAAATGGTGATAACAATCCATTGTGCTCTCACAATTTTCAAAATCACCGAGCAGGGGCAGTGCTTATTCTGCACAATTTGTATCCGTTTAAAAATTTACAACAAAATTACTAGCTCACTCAGAACAACCGTATACAGTGTAAGGATGAATAAGCGAATTATATAAAATTTTCAAAACTGAAACAGGAAAAACATGTTTAAATCTACGCATCAGCCCTTAGCCCCGCGCAACTTTCACCAATACAATTTCACTATGTTTTTTTTTCAATTTAAATTACAATCAATCTGAAAACCAAGATACCTTGTATCAAATATCTGCTTAATCTCCGTACCATTAAAATAAACTAAACCAAAAACATTATCAATAACTCTAATACGACTAAAAATCATGTAATTAGTTTTACTTGCATTTACTGCTAAGCAACTAAGACTAGTAAAAATATGCAGGTCAAGTAGCGCTTTATTTGCTTTTGAAACGAGCTCACTCAAAGCCTTTCCAGCAATTGTTATAGCTGTGTCATCTGCAAAGGATGTTATGGCGGCATCAGGAATGTAGAACTGTAATGTGTCAACATAAATTAAATATAAAAGCGGACCTAACCCAGAACCTTGCGGTACTCCACATAGTACAGGATGAGGTGAGCTGACAATATCTCCCACTACTACTCGCATTGATCTACCATACAAATACGAACGAAACCAATCAATCCAATTTCCTTTTATCCCTAAATGTGACATCTTATCTAACAACACCTCAAAATCAACAGTATCAAAAGCTTTCTTAAAATCAATAAAAATAGTTAAAGGAGTAGAGCCGCTCTCGAATACATTGTTTAAAAAATCAAGAAGGTGGTGCACTGCATGACTAGTAGAATGAGATTTTCGGAATCCAAATTGCATGTCATATAAAAATCTAAGAAAATTAAGGTAGGAGTATAGTTTCTTATGAACAACCTTTTCAAATATTTTTGAGAACAGTGGCAGAATTGATATAAGTCTCCAGTTTGACATTTCTCTTTTGTCACCACCTTCATGTAAAGGTATAATTTTTGCTTGTTTTAAAGCATCTGGGAACTGACTTTTTTCATAGATAGGTTCACCAAGTAAAGAAGACAAGGCAAAATGTAAGCGGCGACAGCCTTAAATGCCTTAAGGCTAAGACCGTCAATTCCTGCTGAATTCGATTTTATTTTTTTCAGTGCGTCCTCGAGATCAGACTGAGTGCACTTTACCAATTTCATGAAACGACTTTTCCCACGGTCATCAATAAACACCTCATTTTTATACCCATGGTCAGCAACATCATTTTTAATATCAATTCCAACATTTGAAAAATATTTTCAAAACTCATCACTAACACCTTTCTTACCTTTAACTTGTTTTTCACCGACTACAAGTTCATTCCCTGGGTATATAGTGTTGTTACCACGGGGTGCCTCATTTATCACTTGCCAAGTTTCCTTAACATCGCCGTTTTTATCACGAAACTTCTCTGAATAATAATGTTTCATTGATGACTTCTGAGGGAATTCACATTGTTCCGAATTTTCCTAAATTCTTCAAGGTTTTTTTGCGTTGGAGAATCAAGGTACGACTGATAAAGTCTGTTCCGTTCACTAATTTTTTCCGAAATTTTATTCGTCACCCACGGTTTCTTTGGGACATTTTTCTTCTTACGAACAACCTTCACAGGGCAACACTTATCATAAATAGGTGACAATATTTTTAAAAAAGTGTCAAACGCCACCGATGCGTTTTCTTTTTCATTCATAACTTCCTCCCAAGAAACTATACTTATCTCTTTTTGAAACTGTTTAAGATTTTCCGGCTTAAGATCCCTAATTGTCGTTTTCTCCATTTTAAAAACCTTTTTTCCAGTGTCCCGAATTACGCACCCCAAAGGAAGATGGTCAGAACATGGACAAATGATCACGTCGCAATAGCTTTTTGGTATAAGATTCGCCGATGAATAAATATTATCAATAAGGGTAGCCGACTGACTAGTAATCCGTGTCAGTATTTCTGCTACCGGAAAAAATTGTGCGACAACATAAGATTTAAAAAATCAAGGTTAAAACTACTTAAATTAAGAAGATTAAAATTAAAATCACCAATAAAAACCCGATCCAATTTAGTCGCCGCTGTATCGGAAATAAACTTATCAAAATCGTAAAGAAAAATCTCCGGATTAGCACTAGGTGGCCGGTATACTAAACAAACTAACAACTTTTTCTTCTCCGAAACTTCAATCTCAATAGAAAATGTTTCGATCTTACCTTCAATCCAACAATTTAAATCCTTCTTTACTGTGTATCTTATTTGATCCTTAATTATAAATGCAAGTCCACCCCGCATCATAGAATTTCTTGATTTTGAAACCAGCTGGTACCCTGGAAAAGTATATGATGGGAGAAAGCTATCCCGTGTAAGAAAAGATTCGCATATACCCAACATATCAATTTTACCACAGCATGAAGTAAGGTTCGACACTTCAGAAAAATTCGACGTGATGTGACAGTTCCACTGACCAATACATAAATCCCTATTTGTCACATTAATTACATTACTATTCATAATATCAACATCTCTACTATTTCTCATCGGCCTAACATTAACTTCAGCGGGATCATTGGCCACGCGAGATAACAATACGTCATCAATACGAAATGGATTATTTTCAAGCGACTTCAAATGCGAAGGGTTAATACACGGAGCGATTAACATTATTTAACTTCACTGACAACAAATGATTATATGTCTAAGGTTGACGGAGGACAAAACCTATGAATGGAAAACTAATGCTAAACTGCAAAAATAAATGAAAAACCAATGATACGTAACTAAAATTACTACAAGCAGGAATAAACTTATGAAGATATGCTAACTAATAATAAATGCAAAAAATGACACACGCTTCAGAAGATTTCTTCTAGCGACCAGAGCCTCCGGGATGAAGAATCGCTAGTTTCACGAACGAAAATTCGACCTTGGTCGGACCATACACACTTGTTCCCAAATTTAACTCTAACTGCATTTAAAATATCACGCTTCTTGTGCGTAAGGTTTTCGCACAAAAAGATCCGGCTTTTTGCAAGTTTAGGCTTAGCTTTGAAGATAGACTTTGCAATCTCTTTGTTACGGAGCTTCACTATAACTGGCGCTACTCTGTCAGGTCTGCTTGCCGGGTTGTTATTCAGGCTCAGTCTATGTACACTAATAATATTGGAGTCGGCAATATTTACAAGGCCCATTTTTTCACGGATCACACTCCGCATGGTACTGTTTGTGTCGACCGTAGCGGGCTGCTTGACACCATGAAATAGAAGCGAGTCCAGTTTCCCCTCTTGTTTGAAGTCGTCCAGTTTATTTTCTAAACTACAAACTTTTTCTTAAAGTAAATCAATCTGATGCTTGATTCCTTTGAGGGATTTTTCCAGAAGCAAAAATTTGGGGGTGTATTCCACAGTGATTGCATCACAGATTTCAGAGACAATAATTTCCGTCGGAAAGTTACCAACCCCTCGTTCATTTTTGTTTTTTTTTCTGTACCTTGCGCTGAATATCCTTCCTAATGTTTTCTTTCATTTGAGGGATTTCCTGCTCAGACGCTACCAATTGAGCTCGAAGTCCACTCACATCAACAGAAGCGCTGCTGGCAGATCCATCTTTATTTGTGCCACTTTGATTTTTAGCTTTTTTCAATACATCAAGATAAATTTCCGGAAAAGAACGAAGTTCTTCGAATGCTTTTTTTTACTCCTTTTGTTACTCTCTTGGATGCCTCCTCTTTGTTACTCTCGTAATCTACGAGTTGGCCCTTTACGATGAGTTGCTGATCTTGTGACCCATAACAGAATACCCGATACTTCTTTGAACCCCTTGCAGTCTTCACCGTCTCAATACCCCGCAAATCGTGCTAAAGCTATGCCACCTGCCTTAAACTGTTTAGATGAAGGAGCCATTACGAAAATGAATAAAGTCACTAAACAAAGACTTACACGCAAGGGGGGCTTTTTAATTTCCCCCACTTTCCAATAAACACCTTCTAAATATCCAAATTAAAGCTCTGAATCGTAACACAAGTATTCACAGAATTGAATCAGCAGTACGTCTTTACTGGGTGAGTGCCGAGACACGACTGAAATTATAAGCATACCTCAAATCCTAATCCTGATGAGAAAACCTTGCCAACTAATGGCACATATCTTTTAGGTGGCACCTGCTTAAATTTATTTTTCGTTGGAGCGCCATCTAGCAGCATTATTGATGCACTTGACTTGCCAATCAGCTCCTACAGATATGGTTTAAAAACCAACACTAGAATCAGCATGACTCTCCCTGCTATTCCCGGGAGACGGTCTTCGGAGATCCCAACAGTCAGTGCCGATTCGTTCACAAATTCTTTTTGGCTGAAAAAGGTACTAGAGCCTTCCGCTAGTATAACAAGCCACTCCTTATCATGGGATGAAGTAGGAACGACATTCTTTGAATTCTACAAGAAACAGGATCATGTCTTAGGAGCATCTACACCCGTGAAACGGGATGATAATACAGAATCACTAGTCTTAGACCTGATCGATGTTCTTTTTAAAAGAGTTCAAGATCAGAATCAAATCATAAATGAGCAAAAATCGTTGATTGCTCAACTTGGCGAAACCAACGCAGCATATCAAGCCATCATAATGGACACCACAAAAATCCTACACAGCAACAACGATGCACCACGATAATGAAGTATTAGCTACAAGCTAGGTGAGGCCACGAAATCCCTCAGGTCCTGAAGTGTGGGTACAATAACTGAACCGCTCGAACTTGTAGTTACTATAAAAGTTTCGCGAATTGTTCAGTCAGTAGCTCAGACCGAGTCATGTGAAGTAGATGCCGAAACAGATAATTCCATTGCGATTCAAAACTTACACTTTGACCCCTCTTTAAAGAAAAATCCAAAGTCAAATACCCTAATAACAAAAGAATTGTACTTTTATTTCAAAAAAGGTCACTGTAAATGGGGATCAAAATGCCGACTCAGTCATGAAGAAATACTGCCGCCGATCTGCCAAGATCACCTAACAAGTAGAGCCTGCCTCATTGCTCCGGGAGATTGCGGAGGGATCCATTCTGAAAAGTGCAAAAAATCCACGGCAGTCGCTTGCAACAGGGGATTCCGCTGCAATCACTATCATGCAGACATCGAACCTACCCAAAATCCAAAAACTGACCAGCATAAAATAATAACATCAAAAAACTGGAGACGTACCCTAGACCACCACCCACCGGAAACGAAAGAATCAACCAAATGGAGGTCGCGAGTTTTCTACAGAACTGGCTCAGACACCACCAGCAAGAACCCCTACCAGGGTTTTCTCCAACAACAAAATAGTTGGATAAACACAAGAACAAACCCACACCAACCCGATCGAAAACAAAATCACAATCGAAGGCAAAGCTACTGGATCCCATCTCGTTCAACTTACCAGCCAGGGATCCCCCTGGTCACAGCTTCCCAAACAGTCACCAATCGACGGGGAGACCTTATCTGAAACCAACCAGCATTCTAGTACAGGAAAAACTTGTCTAAATGCGGAGACAACAGCAAAATCTAATTTAAAATGCCCCACTATCCCTCCCTCCTCAACAGGTACTCACGATCTGGGACCGGAGACTCCTGATCCTTCTTCCTGCAGCCTGGAAAGAGGGACAAAGAAAACTAAGTTTTAATACAAGACCAATCCAATCTTACCGTTTTCCGACAATAGCTCTGTCAAATGGTCGATCTTTCAACAACAAGGCAGAGGATATGGAAGTTTTCCTAAGGAAACATGACATTGACATCATGTGCATGACAGAAATATGGATCCTGTCTCCTACCTTGGCCATGATTGATGGGTATTCCTGTTATATTTCCCCACGCTGCAGTGTATTGGGAGATCCCAAGACGCACGGTGGTGGTGTTGGTTTCTGCTGCAAAGAACTTGCCTCATAGGATTCTGGATGTCGCAGTACCAAAGGACCATAACATCGAAGTTTTTGGCTGTGGGTACGACCAAAAGGCCTACCTCGGCAAGTGTCGTTATTAATATGCGTCACGGTATATTTCCCACCAAAGGACCATATCGTCGACAACTAGCGGAATACCTCCAACAAAGTTGCGACTTCATCAGAACAAAATATCCATATGCAGGAATCTTTCTTTGTGGGGACTTCAACGACCTCAAGCCAAATTGGATCAAAAGCTCTACAGCCTTGCATCAAATAGTTAAAGTGAAAACACGGGGAGAAAACACTCTTGACTTGATCTTCACTACACTTGGTGATTCCTACTTAGATCCTTCGGCGGAAGCACTACTCTCAACCAGTGACCATGCAACAGTTATATTACGGCCAAAGTCAACAATGAAACCTACTAAACCAACACAGTTCACCTACAGTCCACTTACAGAAGAAGGTATAATTGGCTACAGAGAATGGCTCAACTCAGTATGCTGGATCCGTCTTTTCGAAAACAAAGGCGCAAACAGCATGACTGAACTCTTCTATGAACAAATAATTCGAGAGTACGAACGATTCTTCCCTGAAAAGAGAGTTACAATGAGGGCACAGAATAAACCATGGGTTACTCTAACAATAAAGCAGCAATGGCAGAGCGAGACACGCTTTATGAGACAAAGCCACACTCTGACGAATATAAACGGAAGAGAAATATAGTAGTTCGACTACTAAAGCAAGCTAGACGTCTGTATGGACACCAAATTTTTGCTAAGTTGTCAGCCAGTGACCCAGGAAAGTTTCACACAACTGTACGGAAACTAATGGGACAGCAGAAGTCTAAATCCATCCTGAGAGACCAGGAAGGAGAGAATGTAACTGCAGAAGAAATTAATGCACACTTTTCAAATATTTGCCGATAAGAGCTTCCCCTCAAGACTATGCCACAGAATGGTCGAATCGAAACCATTCCTATTATTGCAGTTTCCCAGGTCCAAGAAAAACTTGAAAACCTAGAAACTAGGGAAGCCTCGTACCCTGGTGAAATTCCTTTAAGGCTGATACATGCATGCTCCCTCCCCCCTATTAGCTACACCATTGGCTGTGGTGTATAACCAGTGCCTACTGGAAGGCAGTTTCCTATATAAGTTCAAAAAGACATTTATCACACCAATTCCAAAGAAAACGTCACCAACCTCACCATCCGATCTCAAGCCAATCTAAAGGACGCCAATCATTTCAAAGGTCTTAGAAGATTTTATTTTACAGTGGCTACTAGCAGAAGTAGAACACAAAATCGATCCTATGCTGTTCAGTTTTCGTCGAGGACACAGCACAACTCACTATCTGGTCAGATTACTTCATGATCTACTAGAGCACCTAGAAAATCCTGAGGCCCTTGCTGAAATAATCATTTCTGATTTCGTGAAAGCTTTCGATCTGCTTAGTCATGAGACTGTAATCAATGAAGCCCGTGCCTTGGAAGCCTCGCAGTTTCTCTTATGTACCATTGCAAGTTTCCTTTCTGGTCGTCAACAGTGCGTACAACTCGAAAACGGAGAAAAATCCAACTTCCAAGACATCACATGTGGAACTGCCCAAGGAAGCAAGTTAGGTCCCATCTTATTTGTTATAGTCAACAACCGACTGATGAGGCAACACAAACAGAGGTATAAATTTGCAGGTGATCTTTCGCTAAGCCTGCTGCACTTCCTGTCACTAACACCCAATCAGCTCATACCCCTCGTTGCAGAGCTTCAACATAAAGCTGATCAAGTGAAGCTCCAGATAAGCCTCGAGAAAAGTTGTGTAATTCATGTCAACTTCCTGAAGAAGAAGAAGAAAAGCATAAATGAATCTGCACCTCTCCAAACAAAGAAATCAGTAAAAATACTCGGTGTCACATTAAGTGATTATCTTTCGTTTGGAGATCACAGCAGAAGCAGCTGGTTTTCTAAAATCCTTTGCAAATCTAAGAAGGTTTGGAATGACAGAGCAACTCTTTCTTTCGTGCTATAAAACCTATGTAATGCACGTAATGATGTACGGCTGTACTGTCTGGCACCCGTCGCTTACAGAGAAGCACAGAAACGAGCTGGAAACAATTCAGAAGAGAGCCTGCAAAATAATTCTTGGGCTGAATTATAAAAACTATGAACAAAGCCTGAGCCAACTCAAGCTCCGAACCCTGGAGGAAAGGAGGCATGAAATGCTGATGAAGTTTGGAGCTGACATCCTGAAGTCCTCCACACATCGAGATATCCTTCCTCTGTTTACTTCAGAGACCTACGCACACTAAACAAGGGTGGCAACTCTGAAAGAGGGAAAAAAAACTGTTTGAGTGCCCGCCTACACACTCGACAACAAGATATCTAAAATCCTTTGTGCCCTACTACGTCAGATGTTACAACAATAGTGTCCTGAATGTGAACCATCACAATGGTGATGGTTCATCATTTGTGGTTTTCTTGGGGTTGTGTCTTTGTGCTTTTCATTTTTTTTTTTTTTTTCAAATTGACGATACCTATGTTATTGCAGTGTGATAAAGGGAACTAATAAAGATTATTATTATTATTAACAAAATAAAATGGTTTGGAAAATTGAAAATATGTTCTGAAAGGGCTGAAGTAAAATCTTCAGACCTAGAATCTTGCTTTAAAGCTGAAAAAATAGAATCTTTATGCTGTAACAATCTCATTTCCAAATTCTGGTTAGTACGTCCCACATATGAGCTTCTAATTCTATTTTTTCGGCTTTAAAGCAAGATTCTAAGTCTGAAGATTTTACTTCAGCACTTTCAGGTCATATTTTTTTAATTTTCCAGACCATTTTATTTTGTTCTATAATGTCTCTTTGGTTTTTAGGGATTGGGGTTTAAAGCAAAATTTTCGTTAAACTCTTGAATAAAGAAAATTTTATTCAAGAATATTGCTTTGAATCGTGACACAGGTGAATTTGGGCTATATTCTATCTACGATGATTTATTAAAATCTAACAGAGTAAAGTTCAATTCACCCAATGTAGTTGACCTCTGTCCAAGTGTCATATCATTGAATGCTAATGAACTGAAACCAAGAAGGTCAAAGAGGCTAGCTTCCGCCTTTGCTTTGAAAATAATTAAAGAATTAAAAAATATGTAGTTTTTTTGATTTTGTACATAAACTATTGTTTTAAATTGTTTTAGTTTAGTTTTACTACTGATGACGGTCACTGCATATGTGACCGAAATATCTGGTATTTTTGGGAATTTCTATCAGTGTTATCATCATCACTGTCTATTTAAAGGAATTTATCCCTATTTGAACTTTTATTTATCGTCATGGAAAGGCAGTGTGGTATCCGAAATTATCTATAGTCCTAGAATATCGAAAGAGGGCTCAATCAAACGGAAATTAAAAGTTAAAATGCTCTTTTTAAATGACCAAAAGGATGAAGGGCAACTAGCCCCTCTTCCACTCTCTCTTTTCCTCAATGTAGATGAATGAAAATTTTCAAAATGTTTTAATAGCGAATTTTTTCAGTATAGTTCAAAAGTTCAGTAACTATGCCTTTGGGGATGATATAATCCTCTCCCACAGTCCCTGGGGAAAGGTCTGTAAGTTATAAATTTAGCTCGTTGTTTACGTATGGCATTTTTATTGGGAAGTAAACAAACACTTTTGGGGGGTGGGGAGGGGGGGGGGTCCGTTGTGAGAACTGTCCATGGGCAGAATATTCTATGGTTAAGGAAATTTCCGGGGGGTGGACTTATTTTTGTCCCAATAATTTAAGAACGACTAATGAAACACAAAGACTGGAGCCTTAATTAGAACAATATTTTTTTCAATTTCTATAAGAAATTTTTGCGTAAAAAGTAAGGTCTTGTGGCGGGGCTACCCGTTTAATATAGTAATAATTCTTGTTCGTTTTAGGTTTTGAAATTGCTCTTTACTTTCAATTGCAAAAACTTTGTTATTATATTTATTACTATCTCTGTCTTTACACGTTGTTGTCTGCTTATAATTTTAACAAAAAGGAATTTTCTTTATCCAGTTTTAAATTAGGGTTGAAGACATTAATATGTTAAGCTAAAAACAAAAAAAAACCTTTGCCTCACGCCAATGTCTAACTACGTAGTTATTGACGCCACGTCTTATGAACTGCTTTGACAGGCAGTCGTGGTCCATATATTGGGTTCTGGCTGTAACTGATTAGTAAAATGAAATTTCTCGAATTCTGAATTTCAAAGATAGTTAGATTCTTTGCTACATAATACTTTCTTTAATTTTTCTTTTCTTTTAAATATGTTTTCACATGGATGTATATATAAGGACAATTGCACTTTTTGATAACTTGTTTAGAACATTTTCGTCGCTTTGCGGCAGAAAATACTTTTTCCAACACATACAGTTGCTTTTTTATGGAAATTGTTATTACTTCAAATTTTTGTTTTAAGAATACTATTAGGCATGCTTATTGATTCTGAGGCACATTCCCATGGTCTAATCCCAAAGGGAAAGGGGTAGTGACACCCTCGACTATAACTATAATTACGCAATTGAAGAACACGAATTTGATTCCTTGGTCGAAAATACCCCTCCCTCCAGAAACCCTGTTTCTGTCAATATTTTTAAGGTGTAATGTAACATATTGCCCCCCCCCCAGGGTTTATATTAATTTGTGCTACTGTATCTATGGAAATTTATGACGAAAGAAAAATCTTACTGGGAAGCTCTACGTCATTCTGAAAGATAGACTTGGATTTTCTCTTCATATGGTTTTAAGGCATTTACGGGGGAGTTGCTAACACTGCAGGAGCGTCTTACGATTTTAAAATCTGTTTTATCCAAAAACGACTCAAACAAGCTTTCCTGACGGGATTCTGTCATATCCTCAAGGACTTCAGTGGTACAAAGGTGAGTTGCAGTTAGCGCTCCTGTGGTTTTTGCATCATTACTTAATGAAACTTATAGCAATTGCCTCAAAGATTGAGAAACCAGAGAACGATCCACTAGTAACAACCTTTTAAATGTTGAGAATCCAGATAAGCTGCTTTTTGAAAAAGAGTAATTTCAAAATGAAGGCTTGTCATAAAATACTTTGTAACTCCACGACTATGACTTCCTTGATTGGTACAGCATTGGGACCAGCACCGGCTTTAGTATTACGAAAGAGCTCAAGTAAAGTACGGTAATAGCAGCTTCTAGGGCAGTCTAGCCATTAGATATAAACGAGATACTCCTAATGATTGAAAATACGGCTCAAATCATAGAAGTTCATGAAAGTGCTCATACCTTGTAGTCACAACGCGGATCTGTCAGTGGTAACTTCCTGATTGTGATTTGGATTGCTGAAAGGATGTTAGTAGTTGTATGAGAATGTTTAAGTCTCTTGAAATATGAAATATAGTGATGCAATTTCTGCTCATTTTTCATCTTCCTAGGGTAACAGGCAGTGATACCTATAAAATTAGATCCTTTTGCAGATCAGCAGTCACAAGTCAAGCTTGCCTGGGTTGTAGGCCTTACAGCCGTGTTCCGTTTAACCTTTCTTTTTATCTGACCGCAATGTTTAAGTGACGATGGATGGTTTCTCGAGATGGTGCTTTTAATACCAATTGTTTTTTTAATGCGCTGTTTCGTATCTGGCGGATCAAACACATAAAGGGGCAAGTTGTCCTGTAACAGGGTTTTGCAGCATTGATTCCGCAGAACAGTTGTTTTGATTGATTGGGGGCTAAGAATGGTAATATGTCTGCTCTTCTCATTCCAGATTTCACTAATTCATAGTCCTCTATGTCACTTGCTTTGCTATCAAGAGCTTTTTTTTAGAGAAGCAGACTGACTTAATATATTTTTTTTAGTTGATTTAGGTTTGTTATTTGCTCCACCAGCCTCATATACTTTATTTTTGTGCCCATCTTTTTTCTGTACATAATACCAATATTAATAGACCTACCTCATTTTAATGTTCGTATTCCTCCTTTTTTTCTATATTTGTTTCTTTACAAGTCTTATCTTTTATTGCTATTTTAGAAGAAAAATTTGAACTGGTTTCCCAGATGAGAACCTTGTCGCTGGATGGCAGTGAAGCATCCAAGAAGAAAAAACTTCGCAGCATTCAAATCTAGTTGACATCAGCCCAAGAAGCTATTCTCGTTTCTTCAAAACAACTTTCAGGTAAACAATTAAGGTACTTTTAAAGCCATAAAATGGTAATCCTATTAGATAGAATCCTATTTGATAGCTTTAAGGTAAGTGAAACACGTCCTGACTAAGTGGTTGGCGCGCTGTGTTGGAAATCCTTTGTCCGAGGGGCACGGGTTCGATGCCTCGCGTGGCTGGTTATTTGCTTTGGGATGGTGGTCAGTGGTGTGACTCTGTAAGCTCACCCAGAGTCGACCCAGCTTTAAATGAGTACCTGCACAATTCTAGGGAAGGTAAACAGAAAGGGTATGCGAAAGCACCGGAAGGCCCGCCTCTAACTCCCCATTGTGCTTCCTGGCTGAAGGACCACGAAAAAATGATCAGTACGCGCCGGTTTATACCTTGAGGGTCTAGTACCGCTATGCTTTACTTACTTTCTTACTTACTAAGCGATGCAGGTCAGAAAGCTGCAGCAAAACAAATTCAAATTAGTAATTGTTACTTTAAGGTCAAAACTTTTGCATAAAAGAAATTTCAAGTTTTTAGAATGACCAATACAATATTGCCCAAAGGGATTATGCTATCTTTCCACTTGTCAAAAGAATTTTAACCCCCCCCCCCCCCCTCCCCCAAAAAAAAAATTGTTGCCCCAGGCGTAAAAAACGTGGGCTTTAAAGTTCTATATAGTTCTAAAAATTATGTCATTTTTATAAATAAATGATTTAGTGATTACACTAAAAAAAGGTTTATGACGAACAATATTAATTGATAATTAATACCGTATATAAATATGGGGATTAAATGTGGCGCAAATGTGAATTATAAAACAAGCTTTTCAATTCTTGATGTTTCGAATCAAGGAATTAGGTTTTGAATTAGGGAATTAATAATATTTATTTCCCATTTTTTAACTAAATGTAACAAACGAGGTAATGATAAATAAAGAAAAATGCGAAAAAATAACAAAATGCAGCCTAATACGAAAAAAAAGGAAACTTTCTGCAAATAAACTAAAGATTTATCAGTGGCACTCTTTTTCCCGAGATACTTTTAGCTAGATTCATTTTTTGACTGGATAGGCATTCCGTGATCACTCCCCCTTGGATACGAGCTCGTTTGTTGCTATTTATATATATGCCACGTATATGTTGCTGTGCTATATATGAATAAATTTTGTATTTTCAAAAACATGGAGCCATGAGGAATCTCATAAAAAAAAGCTTCCAAGGCGCTTAAAACGCCATAAGAAATGTGCAGCCGATATCCCATTTCTTGGACAAATTTCTTTTCCAGTCTGGCTATGACACAAGGATTAGGTGAGCAAGTCATAGACAGCGCAGTAGCGCTGCCTAAGTGAAGAACGATGTTGGTAAAATGTTTTTTTTTCTAGACCAGGGCACATAAAATACGTTACAGTCAGCAAAACGAAAATAAAACATCCAGTGTTCGAACCTTTGTCATAGTCGAAAGTGATTGGAAGGCAAATAACACCCCTCTCACGCCCACCATTTTCCCAAACACATCCAATCAAAATTTTGAGATGGAAATTTTGTTCAACGTAGTTGAAAGTTTTGGAACTTAGGTCTTTGCCAGTGCTGTCGTCGTAGAAACTTCAAAAAGAACTCATTTATTTGTGAATTGAGGGGGCTAGTGCCCTAATTAATAGTCAAAAGTGATCGGAGGGTGAATGCCCCCCACGCCCATCACTTCCCCAAACACTTCCGATCAACATTTTGATATAGCCATTTTGCTGAACGTAGTTGAAGGGTCCGGAAATTTTTTCTTCGAGTATGACAACCCTCTCACAGCCCTCAGGGCTGTGAGCTATGGTTGTAAGTTATGCCCTTGTTGTAAGTTATGCCCTGGGGGCATATTATGTTTTTATGGAAAGTCTTGTCCTAAAAACTTCAAAAAGCGATCTTTCGATTGGAAGTTAAGAAGGCTTTTGCCCTTTTTAATAGTCGAAAGTAATCGGAGGGAGAATCGCCTCTCCCCCCCCCACCCATCACTTCCCCAAACATTTCCGATCAACATGTTGATATGGCCATTTTGATCAACGTAGTTGAAAGGTCTGGAAATTATATCTTTAAGGATGACAACCCTCCCCCCATAGCCCTAAGGACCAGGGTCATAAGTTATGCCCTTGGGGCATATAAGGCTTTTATAGAAAGTTTTGTCGTAGCTGCTTCAAAAAGGGCTCATTCGATTGGAAATTGAGAGACTAGTGCGTTTTCATTAGTCGAACGTGATCAAAAGGCACAATTTGATATATAGCCATTTTGTTCAACCCATCAAAAATATCTGGAAATTGCGTCTTTGAGGATAACAAATCCCCTCAGTCCTAAGGGCAAGGGTTGTAAGTTATGCCGTGGGGACATATAGTTTTTTTTATAGAAAATGTGCCCATATAAACTTTGGAGGGGGCTCATTGGATTGGTAATCAGACGCTCTAGTACTCTTTTTGAGTCAAAGTGATTAGAGGGCAGCTACCCCCTCCACCCTACACACACGTCGTATTGTCCCGAAATGTGTCTTATGGAAATTTTGAGATAGCCATTCTATTCAAAATAGTTTAAATATCATATAACAAGGTTTTTAGGGTTGAAACAAACCCCAGAGATTAGGGGCAAGGGTTGTAAGTTATGCCCAGGGGATATTTAAGGTTCTTATGGAATGGATGGTTGTTTAACTTCAGAAGAGGCTCAGTCTTTTTCCCTGAATAAGACTATGTCAATATAAAACAAACAGAAATATGTCAAAAAAAACTTTTTGCCCAAAATAAGTTTTTAAAAAAAGTAAAGAACTCCATTAAACCAAAAATGAAAAAAAAAATTAGAATCAAATAATCTACCAAGCATACAATTACCATAAATTAGTATCAATAAATAATTGAAACCCAAAACAAACAGAAATTAAAATAATTCAAACTCAAAACGAGCAGAAATTAATATGAGTAGGGTTCTAAACCCTATGCTTTCTAAAAGCTGGAATATAATTTGTACTTTACTGAAAAATTCTTCTAAATGTTTTCACTTTTATATAACTTTGAGAAATAAGAAATTCATTAAGATTTTAAGGAATAAATATCAGCATATGTAGATTAAACTGACAATAAACATTTTTTCAGTGAATTCATTTGAATTTTTTTCAATAAAGTACAAATTGTATTTTAGCTTTTATATTCCAGGTATAAACCAAGTTATATTCTAGGTATAAACCAAGTATTTTTTAACCAATCTTTTGAATTTGCTGTTTGCTGTTGGTCTTTTTCTCTTGGGTCAGAATCCGCCTTATTGTGCTCACTATTAGTGATCTACATATTCCCTAATAGGTTTAGTAAAATAGTATTTTTTTTTCTCTTCTACAGGACTGAACAGAGGAAACAGAATGTGTGTGAAGTTTGTTATCGTTCTTAGTCAAGTCTCCTGAAGATATTCCATTGTTTCTAAGTTTTTATCTTTTGTCTTCGTTTTTCAAAAATTAATTTTTTATTCATTTAGAAGTTGACATACAATTTTGAATAAATAACCATTTTTACATTTTTTTTTCACCATTTACTTGAAAGTTCATGCCAGATTTGCCTCTCATACGGACTATCTATCTTGGCTTTTTTCTACAATTAGCCTTGGCCATGATGCCCGCAACTACTTGATTTTAATTAAAAATCAACGGAAGTGTAAAAAGTAGTCTATTTTGTTTCTTCCTTCTAAGGAACAACTGTTCGGTCTAGTAATTAATTGTTTCTTGTACACTGCAAATCTGCCCTCTTGGAACCCTGGATGTATAGTTTTTTTTCCGATTTAGTTCCAGATTCCCTTTTATATTCTCTAAAAAATTTAACTTGATAACCTTGGCTTTTTTTTTAATATGGTAAGTATGCCCCTTTGAAAACCTGTGTGTACCATGGGCGCCCATATACTGAATTCCAGGGGAGGGCAAACCTCGTCTAATTGGCACTTTTAATGCTATATAATAGAAATCTCAGAACAAAAATATAAAAAAATGGCAGCATCATTTATCCGGGGGGGGGGGGGGGGGGCGCCCCCCTCTGGGCGACCCCCCTTCTGGCCCCCCTTGTTGGTGCCCATAGTGTGTACATATTGTCCTTTAATTTAGTTCAACGTTCCACTCAACATTCACTTGTCAATTTAACGCCCTTAGCCGTTGCTGAGATATTTCAGACGACGTCCTTTCAGAGTCTTGTTAGATGGTGCGCAAGTAGAATTAAAGCCCTGTTTCTAGGGTCTTATACTTTATCCAAATTCTGTGTACGATTGTGGCCAATCAATGTTCAGGGTGCTGTGCTAGGCTATCAAAGTGGCGGGTTCGGAATGTTGGGAATGGCTGGGGAGATCAAGTTTAAACGTTTAGTGAAAGCTAGGGGACTCAACTTGAAAACTTATGTTTGAGCAACAGAACTGAGGTGGGAGGGGGGGGGGAGTAAAAATGTTGTTTCCAATCGCCTAAAAGTTTTGGCACTATAAGTCCTTTTAGGTTTAGAATCTGCTAAAAGTTAAGAAGTGGTATAAATTGAAAGACAATGTGTGCACCCAGGTCATGAAAACAGCATAGTTTCGATGTCTTGGGAGTGAATTGGGGATCGAGTTTAAACTTTCAAGGACTTTTGGAGGAGGGGTAGGGCGAGGGAAATTTTTATTATTTTAGAAGGACGGGTGATTGGCTAAGACAGCTTTGTCTCTGACATATTTATTCACCCAAAATGGGTCCGGAAAAAGAGCCAAGAATTTTTTTTCTAAAGAACTTGAAGATTATTTCGAAAAAACAGACCTAACGGGAGAAACTTATTTTGAAAAAAAAAAAGGATTTGTATCAATGCTTGGCACCGCTAATCGGGGTCAAATTGATAATCAGGGGTGACGTTGACACAACCATGGAAATATGTTTCATTAGAGTTTTGACGAAAGGTGGTGTGACGAAAAAATCTGAGAAAATTCTAGATGGCTCATCACATTATTTTCGTCAGTCAGTGTGGAAATGGTGTCCATCGACCAAAGAGTGTCTGCTTGTAAACTGGTTGTGTAAAGTAAGTACTTTTCGTTATGTTTAAGGGTACTGAAAATTTGTCTGACCACGGAAGAACAAATGACTGTTTCTTTGTTGTGGGGCATGAGTAGGTTTGTAAATATGATCAGAACACAGGCCAGTAAGTATTTAGGGAATTACCTTAAAACAGAAGGAGATGGGTGAGTTGTCATGTTTTTACTTTTTTATCTCTTGTCTTTCTTATTGTTGTTGAATAAACAAACCCTTTATTACCGTTTACTTGAACGTTCAGATAGATATTCTAGAAAAAAGGCGAAAGAGAGTGAAATTGAAATCTGATTTTGGAAAATCGCATAAAAAAATCTACTTTTAGACCCAAAGTCTTTCAATTTTTCAGGAATGGGGCGCTGCGGATTCTCCTTACGAATTTTACGACTTTTCTACAGGATCCATTCGATTTTCGACCCTTTTTTTTCTCCTATGTTTGTTTCTATGGAACAAGTGATGATATTAGGGAAACGATTATTCAATTCAATCATTTATTCCCCACAGCTACAAGAGAACGAGTAGTATAAACATAATAATAAAAAAGAACATCAACAAACACTAGCAATTAATTTAAACTAAGAAAAATACTGTAGAAGACCATGGTCAGGGTCAATATTACAAAATGCATCTGCAGAAAGCTTTTTGTGTATGTTACCGAGCTTTTGAGTTGCATCCATAACATAGAAATTTTTAACTAGATACCGATTTCTAGTCCATGCCAGCAGAGAAAGAAGAAATTTGCAAAATTTGAAATGTGCAACTTTAATCTTTTTCGAATCTTTTAGCTTTAGAATAGAATGAACACCCGAAAGATAAAGCCCAGAATGATTAGAAAATGTCGAGAATAAGCGCCCAAGAGCTCTTCTGTTATAATTTCCACGGTTTGCTACAATTTTTGAATAGCTCAACTGAATTTTTCTTACTGCATCAGCAACAATCTGTTTACGGAAGAGAGCTAGAGAATTGGAAACAGTAATACCCAAGCCACCGAAAGGAAGAGACAGAAGGTACAGAAAATTCATTACATACCAGAGGATTAGACGAAGACAGATTATAAGATAAGAATTCACACTTGTCAAGATTCAGGGATATACCAATATTTAGGAAAGACTTAGAAACTTGGGAAACCGTCGCAGAAAGAGCAGATTTAGTACGACTAATCAACAGAATGTCATCAGCATAGGCAATGTAAGAAATATCAGTAGAACCAGAAAAATAAGTGCCTGAGATCTTTTCCAAAACAGTAGAAATACAAATTTTGAAAAAGGTTGGTGATAAACACCTCCCTGCCTTACGCCTCGAAGCACTTTATGTTTCTGGAGAAGATTTCAGGCGGAGGTAAGAATTAGAAGACCAAAGCCGTAGAAGTTAAATAACAGAATAATTAACACCAGAAGAAGCCAAAGAAAAGAATAGCTGGTTATGAACAACAGAATCAAAAACCTTTGAAAGATCAGTGTACAGAAATATACGCCTTTACCCTTAGAAGAATTAGAAAGTAGAATAGAAGAAAGGACACGCTGTGCATGTTGGCACCCCACACCAGGTCTGAAACCAAGTTGATTTTCACCAAAGAAAGAAATATTTTGAGTAAAAGAATATACTAGGTAAACGAATATACCTGAACACCTTGGCGGTAAGAAACTGGACGGTAAGAAGAGCAATCTGTTGGCGGTTTACCTCTTTTTAAAATTGAAGTCACGCTGCCACACACAAAAGCTTTCTGGGACGACAGAAGACGCCAAGCACATTTGAAACAAAAGCACAAGATGTGACACAAGTCCAGCACATCGGGGAGTTAGATGTTTTTTAGACATACCATCAGCATCAATAGATTTCGACTTAAGATGATTCAAAGCATTCAAAACTTCACAACGCGATATAGGCAGAACAAAGCGCTGACTTAGAAATCTAGGGACAATTTAAACAAGCTCTTCGCCAAACTTTCTATGAACAGAATAATTCAGAACGGGGAATATCTTCGAATAATATGTATGCCAAGAACTTGGTGGAATAGCATCACTGCTTACATCAGAATCGTTTGTTTTACTTGAATTAATTACTTTCCTCCATTCTTTAGGCGAAGATGGAGAATCAAGCCCACGGTATCGGACACTTTTTAGATACTTCTTAAATTCTAATTTAATTTTCTTTTTAATAAAAGAAATATTACCAAACCTAGGCCGACCACAATCTGTTCAAACTTTTAGCCAAAATTTAGCTTTATTTTTACAGGCCTTAAGGTTTGGAAACCTTAAATATTAAGGTTTGTGACCAAAGAGGCTTTTGAGTATTCTTTCGGATTCGCATTACTGGGACAAATTTTTTCAACTTCTTTCATGGCGGAGAGGATAGAATGATAATATCGGTCTATTTCATATTTAGCATAAATAAAATTCTGGCTAGACTGTAAAAGCTGATACGGAACATAAATCACACTTAGAAGTGAAGCCAATGTTGTAAGATAAATAGAAAAATTCGTATTATTCCAATCAGGTTTATAAACCATTTAGAACGTACACCACGACTCTTAGATATACTCCCAGAACAAACAACAGGCTTTGATAAACGAAAAGACAGTGGAAGGTAATCAAAATCTTGCTCGTCAAAATAAACCATAACTGGCGAGCAGACAAGAGCTGCAGAGCAAATAACGTGATCAGTGTCTGATTTACTACCTGAATGGTGAATGCACATATAATCATGGGACTTCCAAACAATTTTATAAGCCGGGAGAGAATCAAGAAGCTGACCATTCCTTACATTATCAGAAACCAGATCGGTATTAAAATCACCAGCAATAACAAAATGCAACCCATGATCCAATATCTTTTGAATTGAAGTTTTAAGTCCATTACAAGCACAAGAGAAATTCTGAACTGAACGAATAGAACGATCATTATATGGCAGGTGCACATTAATTTACAATATTATCAAGGCGCACAGCAAGAAAGTGTCATCCGATTGGAAAAGCACAGGACTCGCACCAGAAATATTTTTCTTAAAACACAAGCTAAGCCGCCAGAAGGGCGGCCACGCGTAATTTTAGCTGGACGGGCAGAAACAACGTGATCACTGCTTCGTCTCAGAAAATATTCAGAGAAAAATCTCAGAAAATTAATATTAAATGAGACTACTTATTCCAGATTCATTTCTGAGAATAGACCTTATCAGTGATCTTCTTAATCACAGGGCATTGTAGGCTGTTAGAAGGGTGGGATCCTCCACAATTGGGACATTTCGGAGATTCCGTACAACGATCACTTATCGTAGATAAATGCGGTCCAGCCCAACGAGCCCACTTAGTGGAGTGCTACTGGTACATACACTTTCCAAGTACCCAGGGGAACGACACTTGAAGCAACACTTTGGCAATTGCTTGAACTCATAAACACGGAAGTTTTCATACCCAATCTTCACTAAGTTTCGCAGAAATAATCCTTTAGTAATCGCGTCTGCAAATTCAAGCTTAACCGATTTGCTTGTTCCAAATCGACTAGACCCGAGTATACCGAACTGGTTCTGTAGCATTTCAAGGTCAAAATCGGACGGGACCTCTCGAATAACACCAGTTTGTTTTTTAGATAAAACTTTCACACTAGAACCAGGTAGAGCTTTCTTTGCTGATTTGCAAAAATCTTCAGCTGCAGATTTCTCAATATTACCGCCCAACACTTTTTAGTCGCTCGCACTCTGGTCACCAGCTGATGACTAGAAATTGAGTCTATTACTGATTTTCGCTTTAGCGGGTCACCATGCTCAGGCGGGGGATCGGAGATCAAAATTGTAGTATGCGTATCACACGCAGCAAGCTGGCTAATCACATGTATTTGAGGAAAGTTCAGGTTGTACCAATCAATCTTGGCAGAAACAAGCGAAATCGCTTGCTCAAGGCTCGTAAGCTTGGCTGTAACGTGTGTAAAACGCTGTTACAGAGAAAACAGAGACTTCTGTTGGCCTTTTGATGACGAAACAGGGGAGCTGTTCTCCATCGGCATCACATTTCTTCATGAAGTCCATAATATCTTGCAGGTGACTGTGAATTGCATTCGCGCCCCTTCTGACAGGGGGATCATCTTCGTCCACACAACTCCATTGCTTTGCTTTCCCTGACTTAACAGTTTCCAAATCTTTCAAAAAGTCCACTCCTTTCCGTAAAATAAAGGCTTCATCAACACCACTTGAATTGTCCAGTACACGTAATGGTCAGGCGAAGAGCGCTGAATGGCAACGACTTATAGAAATAACCTCCAGTGTGCTGCTAAATTCTTTGAGCTTGAACAATGAAAGGGTTGATTTAAAGCAATTGCTGTAAATTTGTCTAGAACAATTGCTCGAGTACAGACTTCATTTTCAAAAAAGGATTGAATTTTCGCCATAAAAGCTATTCAGTGGAAAAAGTGCACTGAATTTCATGACATTGATAGGCCCTAAAATAAATTACAATTAATGGGCTTGATTTTAAATTGAACAAGCATTAGTGGGCAGTACCGAACTAAATATGCAATACTTTTTTAGCATATCCTAGTTTACATTTTTTTTTCAAAAAGCACAAAAAAACTAGAGTCCATGAGGTTTCGTACTTTTACTCATGAACGACAATTTTGCTTTTGCAGCGGTTACTCCATACTGGTTTTATTCAAAATAAGGGATACAGAGATCCCGATTTACAATATCATTGTGAAAGAGCCCCCCCCCCCCCCACCTTTGCGTATTGCATCCATGTTCACGAGGTGGAAAGTATATTTTCCTTCCCATGTTGCTAGATTCTCGAGCATTTTAGCATATCTTCCCAAGATTTGCTAGGTTAGGGTAGCTCCTGGACTTACTGTAGGGGGTAATCCACTCTGCGTGTTTATGTAACTATGTGTTTGTTATTACTGAAATTTAAATTAATCACAGAATTCACGAATATTTTGCTAGTTTCCTTAATGTTTTCCTAGTTTTGTAACGATAGTTTCTTGGAAGATTAATTTATTCCTGAGACAAGTTGGAACATTATATGCAGCAACATGTTGACTAAGTATCGGAGGTTACTTGCCATTGTCATTAGGCATTTGGAAACCTTTGTTGGTAGCTGTCCGCTGGTGACTTCAATCGTTATATTCTAAATAAATCGTTGCTGTTACACCTGAAGTCTTATCTGACACTTTCAAATTTACGAAATAATCGCCTGATGTTTGTTGATTGAAATACAAAGAAAGGATAGCCAGGGCGATGTATGGTCAATCGAACTTCGATCGTCCTGACCTTTTTTCGAGTCTTCCATTAGATCTTGACCTGTCAAGACGTCTTGTTTGAGATAAATAACGCTTGTGATTTTTAAGTGAAGACGCGAGATCAGCCTTTTGAACTTTTCTTTAGCAAGTACCAGTGCTAATCTTGGCTTAGGCGACCAGGTTTTAGTTGAAGATATAGGTTCCAATTCAAGGTCTGTCTCGTTTTTATTCCTTAGCCTAGAATGTCCCATCCTTGTAATGAATGCTACAGAAAATGTGGAACTGGGTCTTTCCAGTGTTCTAAGTGCAATGCTTGGTTGCACCCAGCTTGTGCTGGCATAACAAAAAGTAATCGCCTTAAAAACCCTAATTGTTTATGCGTTCAATGCCGAGCGTCGTTGGTTGAAAATGGCGTGATTAATACCATCGATAATCAACCAGAAGTGGTTATCCAATCGAGGCTGTAAAATCCCCCGTTATTTCGGATGAAGAAAATTCATCTATCTCCAACGAAAATCAACTTGAAATGATCGTTCGAAGTGGTATTACAAATTCCCCTACTATACCTTGTGCTTCGAGTAATGTCAACAATAGTCCTGATGGATCGTTTGATTCTGCAAAAATAACCAAAACCCATCAATCCCAAATTACCCCCCAAATCTATTGTTCCAGTAAAGGTGAATCGGCAGGCATTGCAAGAACGGCTAGTGTCTTTGAGCCCCATACCTGTGAAGATTGCCTAAAAAAAGACGCGGAAATCATCAATCTCAGGAAACGGATTACTAATCCTGAATTTCTTTATGATAGTTTATCTGATCTTTACGAACGTTAGAAAAGTGATCTTTTCAAGGGCAATGAAATCAAAATTTTAAAAGTCGGTTTTCAGCTAGCAATTGTTGATGCTATACATGCATTAAAATCCCCTACATCGCCCAATGTTTCTCCTTCAGCTGATACTTCTAGTCCAAATATGCATTATCCAAATTCTTCAAGTTGCGTAAAAACTGTAAATTCCTTTGAACCTGAAAACGTCACTATATGTAATCAAGCAAGTGCTAGTGAACTTGCCTCGTCAGAATTTTTTCAGGGGATTAGCAGGCTACGCAAACCAATCCTTCTGACCTTGTTTTAACTGAAGATAATTTATTCTTGAAATCCAGTGATCATGACACATCTTTAAAAATTGACAATGATGTCGAACTTACAAGCGAAATTCTCACCCAATGCAATCATATATTCATAAAAATGAGTTCTGTGATCTTAAGCGTAATGATCCTAATGTGTGCTATAGATTTTTAGACAGTAGATGTTTGGCTAGTAGTTGTAAATATCTACACATTTGTAAGCTTCATGTTTTTAGCCGTTGTATAAATAATCTGTGCAAATACCCCCATGTTGATATCTGTAAACAATTTCCAAGTGGAAGATGCTTTGGCTGTGCAAAACATCATATCAAATTGCCCATTAAGAGTCGTAGTAGGTTCCACAAAACTGGGCTACCCAGAGGCCATCTAAATTCTGCTAATCCTACTAAATATTTTTTAGACCATCGCTCACACACAAGAAAGCCCACGAGCCATCAAGTCCCTACCAATCAAGTACCTATCCAAAGGATACCCCCGTCTCCATATCCACTTCCATACCCCCTTCCTTCTTTTTCAAAGATAAACCCACCCACCCCTCCGGCTGCTTTCCAACATTTTCCTACCCTTCCATCTATCATTCCCCACCACCTTGCCTACCCACTCAACATGAACTCTTCGTACCATTCCCCTGCAAAAATAACCTCATCTCTCTTGAATCCTCCAGTTCACCCCAAACTCAACCGTTACTTAGTTACCGCTGTTTAGAGTCTCCGCTAGTACCTGCTCAATTAAATGCAATTGTATTTGAAAAAGATGGATTTGATCCCCCTGTCCCTTGTTCTCACTATCCAAGTTTAGCCCCCGTCAAGAATTCCACTAGAACCCCTGACCCCACCTGTGATATAAAAAAGTAAAGTGTAAAAACGGTACATTCACGAGTCGCTTTCGATTCCCCACACTTTTGTTGAGCAACACTGAAAGCCTAACTTTGAAAAAACTTAATGAATTAGACACCCTTTCTAAAATATATAGATTAGATGTAATCGCTATTACTGAAGTTCAAGCTCAAAAATGTGCACATGTTAAAGATCAACAATTTTTCTCAGTTTATTAAACTCAGACCAGAAAACCACCCGCTGGGTAAGAAAGGTGGCGGAATTCTGTTCTTTGTCTGTAATGAATTATACCCAAGTGAAATATCAATTCCGTGTCTCGCTCCCTTTGATGAGATTATGTGGGTGTGTGTTGTTCGACCCAAAGTCTTGCCGCGTCCTTTCAATTTAATTGTCCTATGTTTTTTTTATTACTTCCCTAATCAGAGATCCGCTGACAAAATAAATTCTATCGAAAAATTACATGCAAGTGCTGACTTTGTACTATCAAAATATCCAATTTTGGCTCCTGGATTACTACTGAAAATTGGTCCACTGTGTATCAAACAAATGACGTAGACTACATGGCTTTGTCCCTCCAAAATTTATTGAGGAGTAATTATGAATTGCACTTTCCTGAGAAAAAATTTAAAACGTGTTCTACAGATAAGCCTTATGTTACTGAGTCTTTTAAAAAACTTATAAGAAAAAAAAAATCAATTTTTTCAAAGCAGGTCGTATTATTGAGGCTAATAGTCTAAGGAAGTTCCTAAAGAAAAAATTAAGAAAAGCAGATTCTAATTATTATAATAGTACAGTCAAAGATCTATGTTCTAACAAGCCCAAGCAATGGTACAGAAAAATTAAAGAAATATGCGGAAAAGGTCCTTCCGAAGCTGATTTTTCATTTCCCTGAACCCCCTAATAAGACTGCCAACGATTTAAACTTGTACCTTGCCTCCATCGTGCAAAGTCTCCCCCCTTTCACTGGCTCAAGTCCAACTATTACTCCCAATACTTCCTTCCCCTTTATTTCTCCTCTGATGTTATAAATAAAATTCTAAAGCTTAGAAAATCAAGTATTTGTCCCTTGGACATCCCTGTTGACTTAATTAAAGCCTTTTCAGACAAAATTGCTGACCCTTTATCAAATATTTTCAACCACATCACAAAATTTGGTAAATTCCCAAGTTGCTGGAAACAAGGTTTTATAACACCTGTCCCAAAAAAATGCACCAGTCTAACTTTCGCCAACATTCGCCCCATTACACTCACTTCAGTTTTCTCCAAACTTTATGAAAGTTTCCGCCGTGACTGCTTAGGGATATTATTTGTCCGCGTATTGACACCCGGCAGTTTGGTAACTTAAGAAAACTTTCACCACCCATTACCTTGTGAACTTAATGCATACCATCGTAAGTAACCTTGATAAACCAAATGTTTTGGCTGAACCGTGTCTTAGTTGACTTCAAAAAGCTTTTGACCTGGTTGACCATACCATCCTAATTCGTTCACTCCTGGTTAACTTTGAACTTGATCCTCTGTTAGTAAATATTGTTATATCTTTTCTTTCGAATAGATCTCAAGTTGTTAAATACAAAAAAATATTTTTTCTAACCCCCTCTCTATATATTGTGGAATTCCTCAGGGAACCTTATTGGGACTACTTTTATTTCTTGTCATGATTAACGATATTGGTAGGGATTGTCCTCGAAGGTGGAAATACGTGGATGACTTGTCGATCCTTAAGGTATGTCACAGGAATACTAAAAGTGACCCCCTTGAAATCCTAACCCACATTTCAGAGGATGCTAAGAACCTAAATATGAAAGTAAATTCCATCAAATCAAATATAATGACGATAATTTTCTTGAAATCCACTCCCGCTTTCCTTGACCCTATCCCACCCGAAATGCTTGTGAAACGTGTTAAACTCCTTAGTGTCACAATTTCAAATAATCTTAAATGGGACATACATGTTTCTAATATTGTTAAACAAGCAAACTTTTCATTATCTATGTTAAAAATTTTAAACAGATTTAATTGCCCTAAGATGCAGTCCCTCCGTGTTTATTTATCATTTATCAGGCCGCTAATAGAATATGCATGCCCGGTCTGGCATTCGCATCTTTCAAGCGAGCTTAGTGACAAAATTGAGTCGGTCCAAAAGCGTTCGCTCAGGATCATCTATAAAAAGAGCAAAATTACATACTCCTTCTTCCTTAAATCCGCAGGTATTACCACGTTAAAAGAAAGGAGAGTACAAATTTGTTTGCGTTTTGCTAAATCCGCAATATCAAATCCTCGTACTGAGGACATCTTCCCTGATTTACATGACCCCATTAGACCCCGTCTCCCCTCCCCACTTAGCTTCCTTGGTAATTCCAACATATTTATCTTTCCATACCGTTACTGAGAGGTTCCGGAGAATTTTTATCCCCTTTATTTTGGCACACCTAAATAATCCCTGAAATATGCTCTTTACCAAAATTAACTCCTCCGTCCCTTATTTTAGTTGTTGTGTATGTTCACAATAATCATGCGTCATCTTTTTTCTCTTCATCTTTGTCACTTTTTTTCCTTTTTGTTGAGAATTATTTATGTTAAATTTGTTTTCTGACCTTTAATTTTAAATCTTTTTTCCATTAATTGTATTCCTTTCTTTAATTGTAAATATTTCTTTTGACAACTAATTTGCCTTGATTTTAAGTGTTTTTTTTTTAATTTTATGTATTTGACCTTGAACACGATTTCGGCAATGTTTTTGATCTTGATTGTGATTTTCTTTTATCCCCCACCCCTTCTTTTTCTATTCTTCTGTTTCTATTCTAGCCATTTGCTAAATTCCTATCGATAATTTTTATGCTTGATTAGTGTTTCTTTCCTTGCTGTATTATTTGTTTCTTCGTTTTGCTTTGTCTATTTCTTTTTGACATATGATGCGAATTCAGCTCTATTAGAGCTTGTGATAGCCTTTGGAAAATAAATATTATCTTATCTTATCTTTTTGTGGTTGGGGTGAAATCTTTATTTGCCCCCCCCCCCACCTGTCACACACACGAAATTCTCAGGCCAAATCTTAACAACATTTCCATAAATTAACAAAATTATTCGCGAATTTATCATTTAAATTATTTAATTATTTTTTTAATTGTCATTATTTGATTACGTTTTATTTTTATTAATTAGTGAGTATTTATTAATAATTTTTATTTACTAAATGCACCCTCTGTTTTTTTAATAAAATTTTTTAGATTATAAAATTACAATAACCGTTGGATTATTATTTGTTTGAAATTTTGCACCCCTAAAATTTCTGCGCCCGAGGCAAGCGACCCCTCTGTCTCTCCCCTAAACTGCACTTTCAACTGCATTGAACAAAATAGCCATCTCAAAATTTGATTGGATGTGTTTGGGGAAAGGGTGGACATGAGAGTGGGGTTAGTTGCCCTTGAGTCACTTCTGGCTATTAAAAATGGCATTAGCCCTTTCAATTCCCAATCGAATGAGCCCTTTTTGAAGTTTCTGCTGCCCCCAGGGGTGTCATCCTCAAAGACATAATTTCCACTACGTTGTAAAAGTTAACAACTTTCAACTACGTTGAAAAAATGTATAACTTACAACCCTTACCTTGAGAGGTGTGGGGAGTTTTTCATCCTCAAAGACATAACTTCCTGAACTTTCTACTACACATTGAACAAAATGGCGATCTCCAAATTTTGATTGAATGTCTTTGGGGAAATGATGGGCGTAAGAGGGGGGTTATTGCCCTCCAATCACTTTCTACAATTGAAAAGGGCACTAGCCCTTTCAATTTCCAATCGAATGAGCTTTTTTTTGAAGTTTTTGCAACAACGCTTTCTATAAGAACATTATATGCCCCCAGGACATAACTTACAGTTATGCCCTGAGGGGTGTGGGGGGTTTATCTTCCTCAAAGACTTAGTTTCCAGGGGCTTTCAACTACGTTGAACAAAATTATTATCTCAAAATTTTGATTGGATGTGTTTGGGGAAATAGTGGTCATGAGAGGGGGGAGAGGCTTGTTAGTTGCCCTCCAATTAATTTCGACAATTAAAAGGGCACAAGCTCTTTCAATTTCCAATTGAATGAGCTCTTTTGAAGTTTGCACGACAAAACTATCTATAAAAGCCTTATATGGGTTTATATTTGGGTCATAGTACCAAAAATTATGTTAGGTTAAGCAAGGCGAAGTTAAATATTTTTTTCTACTGTCAGTCTTATTTTTTACCAACTCCCATCTTACTATCCTTTTCGACATCCTTCAACCTAAGACATAAATATTCCTGTTAATATAACCCGTGGATAAAGGGGCTCATATTGTTTCTGTAACTCGAACTCAAGTTTAAACTCACTTCAAAGCAGTGCGTGGAAACAAGGTGTGTGGAGTAAGTAATATTCAAACATTTCAAATATCAAGGCCAATGATGCTTCATTGCGTCCTGGTCCGCTGTATTAAGTCTTGGTGCGTCTTTTGTCATAAACTATTTTTTTTTTTTTTTTTTTTTGGTTACTCTGCTCTTGTGAAGTTCTTAAGTTTTATGTACTCATGTGTGTAGTGTATTATCTACTTTTTTCTTTATACTCTCCAATTATCATTTTTGTATATGATGTGGGTTAAAAATAAATTATTATTACAAGGCTATTGATACATCTATTGGTATCAACACTCCTTTTTCTTAGAGATTCGGTTACTATTGAGCCAGGTCGCTGCTTGCTTACAGTTCGTTACCACGAACTGTTTGAAATATTCACTTATCAGCTGGTCTTCTGCCATCTAGCTATTTTACTTGGCTAGTGGGTGCGGTACAAGAAGACCTAGATGACTCTGTGGTAACAATTTGCCACCTTGAGAGAGCTGACTGAAAGCTTCAAACCTTATAATCAGTAATTGTTTCATTGAAAAACTTAATAAATCAACTAAATAAAAGTTGCAATATAGTTTTAAATTATATAGCTAACTCTTGAGTTTTCTGGGTGCGAATCATGTGGTTGTGACTTCACGAGGACTCTTATTAGATTTTTCTTAGGGTCTTTTCGGGTATAATTTTTACTTACCAAGGATTTTACTTACAAGGATCAATCTACACGATCAATACTGCTGACAGAATTGGATAGTTTCGTCTTAATTCATGCCTATATAAGAGGCAACGCTGTAGCGTTGCCTATAGTAAAGGCCATACGGCTCCAATGTTTTATTATTATAATTTTTTTTCCCCAGGGGCACTTCATATGGAAGAGAGGTCGTCGTAGATAAGGTTTTTTTATAGAAGGCGTTGTTGTAGAAACTTCAAAACAGGCTTATTCGATTGGAAAATTAAAGGGATAGTGTCTTTTTTAATAGTTGAAAGTGATTGGGGTGCAACTAGCCCTCCCCCCCACGCCAATCATTTCCCCAAACACATCCTACCAAAATTTTGAGATAGTCATTTTGTTCAGCGTAGTTGATTTCCACATAGAAAATATATTGTTGAGGAGGAACACTCCCCCACAACCCTCAGGGCAAGGGTTTTAAGTTATGCCCTGGGGGCATATAAGGTTTTTATGGAAGGCGTTGTCACAGAAACTTCAAAAAAGGCTCGTTCGAAGGAAGTTCAAAAAACTAGTGCCCTTTTTAATAGTCAAAAGTGATTGGAGGGCAACTAGCCCCCCCCCCCCCCACGCCCATCATTCCCCCAAACACATCCAATCAAAATTTTTAGATAGCCGTTTTGTTCAGCGTAGTTGATTTCCAGATAGAAAATATATTTTTGAGGAGTACACTCCCCCAGAACCCTCAGGGCAAGGGTTTTAAGTTATGCCCTGGGGGCATATAAGGTTTTTATAGAAGGTGTTGTCGTCGTAGAAACTTCAAAACAGGCTCACTCGATTGGAAATTAAAGGGCTAGTGCCCTTTTTAATAGTCGAATTTGATTAGAGTGCAAGTAGCCCCCCCCCCCCCCCCCCCGACGCCCATAATTTCCCAAAACCCATCCAATCAACATATCCAATTCTTGTCAGTTTTAGTAAGAAGTTTCCAAAAGGGCGTGGCATATAAAATGTGAGGAAGAGCGATGGCGTTATACAAGCTTGCTAGAAGCAGCCGGTTGAATCGGAGTTCGCACGATGCAACTGAAGCGTAAGATGCTGAAATTCGTCGTTTAAGCTGTTCGAGGAGAAGTTTTCGGGTGTGACGGATAGACGAACCTATGGGTAAACCTAGATAAATGAGGTGATCCACTGGCTGGACAGAGCTAGAACCAAGGGTAATGGTAGGACACAAAAATCAGTCTTCCATTGAATAGGACGATTCCGATTTTGAAGAGTTGAACTGAAGTCAACTTCAAGATATTCGGCTTCAAGGATTTCAAAGATATCAATTAACTAGCCAAACCGCTGAAGGGTTCGGCTAAGATTCAGGATGTCGTCCGTGTAACATACCAAAGACAAGTTAGCAGATGACAGATTTAGCGAAGATAGACATTGATCTTGTGCATCAAGGATATAGTTATTTAAAAGGTCGGGAGAGGTGACTACTCCTTGACGCGCTCGTTTCTTGACTGGAACTAGTTGGGTGCGCGGAATGGGGGTCTAACTCTTGTCAGGTGGTAGCTTCAGTCAGACTTGTAATCTAGAATACAGATTCCTGAGAGAACGAATGACAGCTAGATTCAGCCCACGTTTACCGGCCTTCAAAAGTATCGCAGCATAAATTAGAGAATTGAGTGCACGTCTAATGTCGTCTTCAGCCAAAGAAAAGGCCCTATCTAGAAGATTTGGCATCTATCAAGACATTAGCAACGACTGTTAAGGCATCAGCACATCCAATTCCTCGCTTGAAGCCGAACCGATGTGGAGGAGTGTAGCATACTTTCTCGAGTTCCTGTATAAACAGTAATTTGAAGAGCTTCCACAGTGACGTAGCTACAGCTATCGGACGGAATGCTGTACATTGAGTTTCAGGTTTTTCCTTTTTAGAAATGGGATTCAGATCTCCAATGCAAAAAGAGGAAGGAACAATCCCTTGAGAGAAAATTATCTGCATAAGCAGAGAGATATGTGCCACGAGAACTTTACCTCCGTGTTTCCAGTGAATCGCACTGATTTTGTCAATGCCCCATGAGCCTTTCCATTTGAGGCTACAGATGGAATCTTCAACAGAGCGGGTACTGACGATAAGATCCTCATCGGGATGAGAAGATAGAAACCGATCTAAGGCAGCCTCGTAAGATTGTTCGATGGAGGGGTCAGGAGCTGAGAACTCCGATTCGTAATAGGCGTACCATCTTCAGGGATGTTGGCTGGGGATGGTGAAAAAGAATTTTTGCAAAACGAGAGACAAACTTGAAGATCGTATTTCTATCTTGTTTGGCACAGGAAGAATAATGATTGACTATATTTTTTCGATGCCGAGCCAGGGCCTTAGAATACTTTCGCTTCGTGAAAATTCGTATGCTGTTCACAAGACTGAATTCGGACGTCTACACCCTTTCAATACTGACAACCAAAATTTTGCTTGAGTACATGAAATGACGAGATCTGGATTTGACGACCACCCGGGAATGAATCCTTCACAAATTCGTTGCACAGGAACAGCTTGTTTTTTCTGGAAGCGAAGAGCATGGAAGATTTCTGCGCAATATACATCTAGCCAAATCAAAACCTCTTTTTGAGGTAACTGGAGTGACTTCTGAAGGAGATGAAATGGGACGCTGATTTTATTCAGGACTGAATCTACCGACTCGATGAATAAGGCTTGATCAATTTTCGACCAGTTATTACGGTGTCGACGTGCTAAAGGAGCAAGAGGAGTGGTTTGGTGACCAGAAGATGGTATACCGACAGAGCAAGCTATGGGAAGATGATCAGACAACTGATAATCAAACACAACCTTTACTATATCCACTCGCAAATCCGACGATACTACAACGTGATCCATGTTGGAAGTTCGCGAGGACGTTTGAACATATGTAAAATCGGACGATTAAGCTTGAGAATTCGGCTCGGAAAGATTACAATTAAAGTCACCGGCTATAATGCAAGGTAAACCTAAGCGTCGAATTTTGTCTATACATGAACATAGTTTTTCACAAGATAGCGCAAATTTCTGCTCAGACAGGTCATTATTGTAGTCTGTGGGAAGATACACACTAAAACACACAGAACAATCCACTCTCAGAGCTAGATAATAATCATTTGATTCGAAGATACTATAACGGATAGCTAATTTCACAGACGTAATAGGTCCACCCGAGGGTCTGCCTCTATTGTTCAGCTTTCTAGCGGGTACACAATAAGTTGTCATATCCTCAAACTCAAGTATGTTCAGACCATGTTTAGTAACAAAATGTTCCTGGAGACAAATCACACTAGACTCAGAACGGAGGCTTTCCAGATCCAGAAGTTTATTAATAAAAGAGCCATATATGCTCCACGATAAAAGAGTTAGTGACGAGGTCATTAGTTCGAGGGTTTACAGTTTTTCGGGCACTTCACACCATAGCAAGTATGACCCTGCTTCTTGCAACCAACGCAAAAGGCTGCCTTCTGACACGGGGTATCGTACGTAGATTTGTGATTGGCGGAGCCACATTTGGAATATATTGAACCGTTCTTACAATCTGCGGCTAGGTGACCGATTGCGTGGCAATTAAAGCAGCGCCGATTATCCGATACGACATATCAGATTTTCACTGATACTTTTTAGAAAGGTATCGAGGTCATTTCTTGTCGGAAAGTAGACTTTAAGTGTTTGAGACTTGCCACACTGTAGGGTTTTATTACACTTGGGGATTAGCTGTTTAAGAGACTCTTCGTCTAGATCCTCTGGCACTCGCATGATCGCAGCTAAAAAAGCAGGTTCCTTGAGGGAGATGTTGAGCGACGGTTTTGCACGTTTAGCTGTATCCACTATCTGGCTTGTGGTTTGCTTGGAACGAACCACGAGTTTTCGCTCGGTATTCTAGCGGCATAACTCAGTTCTGTCACCGTCTGGACACGGGCACAGTTTGCTGATAAATGCTTTGCGTTCGCTTGGGCATTTTAAGTCTGTTGGAGGGTATTAACTTTCACACACAAAAAGCCTAAGTCCGCTGAATCACACAATACCAGGAACAAGGGAAGCGTCGGGACCCCCTCACCAATTCCCCATAATTTAAGGGCAACTAAATACCGATAGGTACATACGGTGCTTGCAGCAGGAGCCCTCCCCTTTTCTGCTTATTGCCTAATATATGTTATCAATATCGCTGCTACGCGTAAATTAGATAAAAAAACAAGTTTTTTTAACTGAAAGTAAGGAGCGACATTGAAACTTAAAACGAACAGAAATTATTCCGTATATGAAAGAGGCGCCTCGCTTCCTTTTCCCTCCTCAGCGCCTCGCTCTTTACGCTAAAGTTTTTCATTGTTTAAAAAAAATAGAGTTGTGAGAAAGTCAAACTTTAGCGGAAAGAGCGAGGCGTTGAGGAGGGGACAGCCTCTTTCATATACGGAATAATTTCTGTTCGTTTTAAGTTTTAATGTCGCTCCTTACTTTCAGTTAAAAAACTTGTTTTTTTTTATTTAATTTTTGAACGTTTTTGAAAAAATGCAGGTTTTGATCTTGGCTCACCGTACATGAATAATTAAAAACAAAATTTGCATATTAATTTACTTTTATTTGGTTAAATGGCTTTCTCGAAACTTGTTTAATTTTATTTACGAACGTTTTTATTAGTAATAAATATACGTAACTTACGAATTAACTTACGTAATGAACTTCTATATTCATATATTTTTAATACGTATATTAGGGGGTTCACCCCCTAGTTAATACCTTGCTCCTTAAGCGAAAGTTCGAATTTTGTTCCAATTCTTTAAAAATGACCGCTTAATCACAAAGGCCGTTCATTAGAATAAATAGCTCTTATGAAAGTACTAAAAAATCTTTGGCTTAAAGAGCGAGGTATTGACTAGGGGGTTGAACCCAATCATATATGTAATATTTTCTGTTCGTTTAAAGTTTTGATGTTGCTGCTGTTGCAATTGAAAAACTTGTTTTTTTTTATATTTAATTTCTGATCTTTTTTAAATAATGCTGGGAAGTCCGGCGTCCTGTTCATAGCAATTTCCCTTCCCCCATGAAAACTTCCTTCATGGAAAGATCCTCCCACATAACCCCCGACCCACCCACCCACCCCCCACTACCAGGGAAAATCCCCCCTGAAAACGTCTGTATACTTCCCAATAACCAATACTATATGTTAACATTGGGTAAAGTTCATAACTTTCAGCCCTCCCTCCGGGAACTTTGGGGAATTAAGTCATCCTAAAAGACCTACTTATAATATTTTCGAAGATGCTGAACAAAATGGCTATCTCAAAATTTTGATCAGGTGACTTTGGAAAAAAAATGAGCGTGGGGGGGCCTAGTTGCCCTCCATTTTTTTGGTCACTTAAAAATGGCACTAGAAATTTTAATTTCCATTCCAATAAGCCCTCCCACGATATTCTAGGACCACTGGGTCGATACGATCACCCCTGGAAAAAAAAAATAAAATAAAAAATAAAATAAACACGCACCCGTGATCTTTCTTCTGGCAAAAAATGCAAAATTCCACATTTTTGTAGATAGGAGCTTGAAAACTCTCTACAGTAGGGTTCTCCAATACGCGGAATATGATGGTGTGATTTTCATGTGGGTTCAATAATTTTTAGACGGTCTTTCCCCCTTTTTTCGAAAATCAGCCTAATTTTCTCAGGCGCGTAACTTTTTATGGGTAGGACTAAACTTGATGAAACTTATATATTTGAAATCAGCATTAAAATCTAATTCTTTTGGTGGATCTATTTGCATCAAAATACCGTTTTCTAGAGTTTCGGTTACCATAGTAGAGATGACCCTAAAGGTCCCACGAGAACACCTTATATGGGCATAGAACCACGTGGTTTATGGACTTTGTCAGTGAGAATGAAAAAACAGGAACTTTGTCACATTTATGGATGGTTTTATGGATGGTTATGTGTGTTGATTATTTCATGGTTTTATGGATTTTGTCAGTGAGAATGGAAAAACAGGAACTTTGTCACTTCCTTCTTGTTGTTGTTTTGAACAGAGTCATTAGAGAGAACACGTGGTTAATGGGGTCAATGTTGTTGTTGTAAGTGCACACTCGAGCCAGATGTTATGAGGTTCCGAGAAACAGTTAATGACACTTCCTTCCTGTTCGAGGCGAATGTTATGATCCAGAAATAGTATTTGTTATTGTTTCCGAGCCAAATGTTACGAGTTCCCGGAAACAGTTAGATCCCCCTTCTCAGCCAATCAGCGGCTCGGTTACATCCTCCTTCTCAGCCAATCAGAGGGCTTGTTACATATGGTTTTCCCCGTTACATAACAATTCGCCCTTGAGATTTCGTATATAACGGACATGCAATGTGACTAAATTATCAGAAAGTATTTTGACACTGTGTAAACAACCTGACAATGGATAAAACAATTAGCGTAATTGATGAGCTTGAGGCCTTGGCAACCGCAATTTTCAATGTAAGTACATTTTTATTTTCAAAAGAATTTTCCTTGGACACCCTCCAGTATATTAAGCTAAAACGTGAATACATTCCTCTACCCTCAATCCCCCCCCCCCAAAAAAAAACCATGCAATCTTTATAGTCAATGTAAATATATTCATATACCCTCAAACCCCCCCCCCCCAACAAACCATACAATCTTTATATTCAGCTAAAATGTAAATATATTCCTTTACCCTCAAACCCCCCCCCCACAAACCATACTCAATGCAAAACGTATATATATTCCTATACCCTCAAACCCCCCCCCCAAACCATACTCAATACAAAACGTAAATATATTCCTTTACCCTCAAACCCCCCCCCCCCAAACCATGCAAACATCATTATAGTCAATGTAAATATATTCCTTTACCCTCAAAACCTACCCCCTCCCCCCCACAACAAACTATACAATCCCAAATTCTCGCAAAAAGAAATACTTTTTTCGATAAATTCCTTCCCTCTATATTTCCAGCTAAATCCCCCCCCCCCAACAAACCATACTGAATGCAAAACGTAAATATATTCAAAACCTAACCACCGCAAAAAGAAATACCTTTTTGTTAAATTTGGCCTTTCTGTAAGCCTTATCAACTTCTGCATATCTCTTAGCTATTAACCGCTCTGGTTTTGACACAAGGCTCAATGCAAGGTTAAAATTAGCAGTCACCCTCTTTCCGGTTTACAAACGCGGCAGCCAAAGGGACTATTCTTCTGTCAAATTAAAACACTGAGGCAATTGTAATAATTAGGCGCAGACGCAATGCGCTATTTTGGAGAAGAGAAGCAGATTATTTTCAAGCTTTCTTTCGATAAAGTTTCTTTTATATCCCAGGCGTGAATCCAGGATTTTTGTTGGGGGAGGGGGTTAGCGCTTTTATTAGAGATAGAAAAGATAATTGCTTCTTCATCATTTAGTGATTTTAGCTATAACATTTGAATAAAAGCTAGTAAGATATGCCTTTCGCTTGAATAAAACGCATGATTAACTCTATGAGAGGGATGGCTTAATTTTCCTAAATTTGGGGCCGGGAGGGGAGCGTGAATCCAGGATTTTTGTTGGGGGAGGGGGTTAGCGCTTTTATTAGAGATAGAAAAGATAATTGCTTCTTCATCATTTAGTGATTTTAGCTATAACATTTGAATAAAAGCTAGTAAGATATGCCTTTCGCTTGAATAAAACGCATGATTAACTCTATGAGAGGGATGGCTTAATTTTCCTAAATTTGGGGCCGGGAGGGGAGCGTGAATCCAGGATTTTTGCTGGGGAGGGGGTTAGCGCTTTTATTAGAAATAGAAAAGATTATTGCTTCTTCATCATTTAGTGATTTTAGCTATAACATTTGAATAAAAGCTAGTAAGATATGCCTTTCGCTTGAATAAAACGCATGATTAACTCTATGAGAGGGATGGCTTAATTTCCCTAAATTTAGGGGGAGAGAATATGGGTTTTGTGCTTTCTTAGTGATAAACTAAACAAATTATGTTTAATAACTTTCCTTCTTTAAAAAGGGGGAAATTATTTTGATTTGATTTTTCTTCTCTTCTTTAAGGCAAATTATGAAGAATTTGCGAACACTGCATTGATGGGGCCTATGTCTGACGCAAATAGCGAAGAATGCGTGCCCCCTCCTGCTAAGAAGACGAGGGCCAATAATGCGCCCCCTGCGAAGGCGACAGTTGTCCAATATGGTCGCTGGCCGAAGCCCCCCAAACAAGTGTTGCCTGCCCAAGTGCAGCCATCCATGCAAGTCCCGGCTACGCAAGTCACAGCTCCTGCACAAGAAATTAACGTCGGCCCCTCCACCCTCCAACAGACGTTACCTGGGCCTTCAAGACAAGCCGTAGGCCAAACATTGGCTCCTTCTCACGCAATATCTGAGCTATCAGCTCCCCATCAAGTGTCAGTGCACTCTCCGTCAAGTCCTGAGCCTTCATGCAAGATAGAAGGGTTGGCTCCTTCAAGCAAGTCATAGACCAACCAATGGCTCCCTATCATGTAATGGTCAAGCCTCCAGCTTTCTGTCAAGTGGTTGATCAATTTGAAGACGTGAGTATTTTTTTTCAATCAAGTAAGCTATTTTTTAGCTGCTAGAGAGCCTTTACTCTTTACTTTTGTCTTTTCACTTTTTTCTATCATTCAGGACCAAGAAATATCTAAACAAACCGATTTTTCAACACTGTGTAAAAGTATATCTCAGAGATTTATTAAAATATTAACCCCCCTCCCAACCCTTATTTTCTCTGCCCTCCCTCAGAGATATCTAAATATATTTTTTGCTTGTCAAACCGCTCTTTTTCTAATCTTAGCTATTTTCTATGCATTCACCCCTATCTCTTCGCCGCTATCTCATAAGTGATTATTTTTAGATAATTTCAATTAATGCTCACCATTTGAAACTCAAAATCCCCTATTTTTCACAATTGATTATCACATAGTTTTAAGAGAAGGAACTGAGAGAGAGATTATTCTATTTGTCACATATGGATCCCGTAATTTACACGGAATATTTCTTCGTGCCAAAGATTTTAGTGAGGGGAAACCGAGTTAACGGTTCAATCCTGGAACACTCGCACGGTGGCTTACAATAATTGTGAGCTAATGAAGAGTTCGCCGAACCTATAGAATGGAATTAGAGAGAAACTTGGACATATGCAGTCTAAGCGAATATTTCAATTTTTTTTGGGACATTATGTAATTGCCCGCGGAGCCAGTGGGTCCAGGAAGCACCGGGGAAGCGCCACGGGTCAGGGAAGCGCCACAGGGTCGAGAAGCATCGCGGGAAGCGATGCGGGCCCCGAGAAGCGCCACAGGGATGTGCCACGAGTCAGGGAAGCGTCACGGGGTCGAGAAGCATCGCGGGAAGCGATGCGGGCCCCGAGAAACGCCACAGGGATGTGCCACGAGTCAGGGAAGCGTCACGGGGTCGAGAAGCATCGCGGGAAGCGATGCGGGCCCCGAGAAGCGCCACAGGGATGCGCCACGGGTCAGGGAAGCGCCGGGAGAAGCGCCACGGGCTCGAGAAGCATCGCGGGTCAGGGAAGTGCCACGGGGACGCCCCCCCCCCCCAAAAAAAAAAAAAAAAAAAAAAAAATCCTATGTCATATCTTAGATAGTCGTTAAGCTATTTTTTTCATTTATAGGTTGTCCTGGTCCCCTACTCGCCGTCTAGTGAAGAAGGGGAAGAAGAGGCAGCGGACTTTCAGAACAATGAGACATGGGACGATAGCATTGAAGTACCTGACAATATTGATTAGTTTTTAGATGATTTTTTTAAAGTAGATAATAGCGCAGTTGAACTGGTAGACTTGAGCCAAAATACCTTGCAAATTTTAGACGATTTCACTGGGAACCCTCCTCCCACTGATTACCCACTTCAAACAACTGAAGTGGAACAGAGTCCAGATATTGTTGAACAAGTAGGGGGAGGGGATACATCATTCCCAGACTTTCAGCTGTCCAATACGATTTTAAATAATATAGTTGTTTTCACTGCAACGTTTGGGGATCCATTTAATACACTAATGGGGGGAAATTTTGTTTTTGATCCAGTAGAGATTGTGCATGCATATGTAGATAAAATTCGTGCACTGCTGGAGAACCAAATTCAATTGTGGGGGGGTAGGGATTCAATTAAGGTTTCAATTGTTTTAAAGGTTTTTTATTTGAATGAGGGGAAAAGCGAGGTTTACTATCATTTTATACATTCCGAGATGCGCATAATTTATCCAAATTTAGAAAATTTTGAGGGTGTTTTTTAGTGAGTGGGTAGGACAAATTATTACGCATCTCGAGAACTATAACGAAAATGGGAGTGGGTCTGTAGTTTTATTTATTGAAAATTTAAGTGTAAATATATGTAAAATTAAGAAAGATTTTATTTTAAGAGGGGGGGCAGGGTCTGAGAGGTCAGTAGTTTTAAATTATAATCCAGATCTAGTAGGTTGTCGTGGTGTCCAGCGGATCTGTTTTGAAACAGATCAAAAGTGTTTCAAGTATGCTTTCCTCATATCAGCCTTTCAGCCTCTAGCAGATGACGCTACCAAGAAGAATTTAGATCACTGGCTGTACATGGGAAGGAAGGGTCCGATTTCCCCATTGTAGATTTTTTCTTGCTTAGAAGGAAAATACCCAGTAACGCTTCGATCTATTGACATGTTTGAAAGGGCCAATGCTCATTTAAATATTGGCGTTACTGTGGTACAATATGAAACTGAATTTAAAGATGGGGCTCGTTCTAAAAAGAAGGGGGTGGTTTTCCCCGTAAGGGGCCCGTCAGTTGATTTGGGTTAAACACTGGGTTTGGTTGCTTTACACGCCGCCTAGTGAACCGAGCGCAATCGGCCATTTTAACCCGATCACTGACATTAGTAGAGTTCTGGGGGAGGGTAAGAATAGGGGGACTCGTTTCTACTGTCCAACATGCCTGTCTCGATTTTGGACTGAACTAAAGCTCCGAAATCACATGAAGCATTGTAGACGGCATGGGTACCAGACAGTGGAAACGAGTCCCCCTATTCTTACCCTCCCCCAGAACTCTACTAATGTCAGTGATCGGGTTAAAATGGCCGATTGCGCTCGGTTCACTAGGCGGCGTGTAAAGCAACCAAACCCAGTGTTTAACCAAATCAACTGACGGGCCCCTTACGGGGAAAACCACCCCTTCTTTTTAGAACGAGCCCCATCTTTAAATTCAGTTTCATATTGTACCACAGTAACGCCAATATTTAAATGAGCATTGGCCCTTTCAAACATGTCAATAGATCGAAGCGTTACTGGGTATTTTCCTTCTAAGCAAGAAAAATCTACAATGGGGAAATCGGACCCTTCCTTCCCATGTACAGCCCAGTGATCTAAATTCTTCTTGGTAGCGTCATCTGCTAGAGGCTGAAAGGCTGATATGAGGAAAGCATACTTGAAACACTTTTGATCTGTTTCAAAACAGATCCGCTGGACACCACGACAACCTACTAGATCTGGATTATAATTTAAAACTACTGACCTCTCAGACCCTGCCCCCCCTCTTAAAATAAAATCTTTCTTAATTTACATATATTTACACTTAAATTTTCAATAAAATAAAACTACAGACCCACTCCCATTTTCGTTATAGTTCTCGAGATGCGCAATAATTTGTCCTACCCACTCACTAAAAAACACCCTCAAAATTTTCTAAATTTGGATAAATTATGCGCATCTCGGAATGTATAAAATGATAGTAAACCTCGCTTTTCCCCTCATTCAAATAAAAAAAACCTTTAAAACAATTGAAACCTTAATTGAATCTCTACCCCCCCACAATTGAATTTGGTTCTCCAGCAGTGCACGAATTTTATCTACATATGCATGCACAATCTCTACTGGATCAAAAACAAAATTTCCCCCCATTAGTGTATTAAATGGATCCCCAAACGTTGCAGTGAAAACAACTATATTATTTAAAATCGTATTGGACAGCTGAAAGTCTGGGAATGATGTATCCCCTCCCCCTACTTGTTCAACAATATCTGGACTCTGTTCCACTTCAGTTGTTTGAAGTGGGTAATCAGTGGGAGGAGGGTTCCCAGTGAAATCGTCTAAAATTTGCAAGGTATTTTGGCTCAAGTCTACCAGTTCAACTGCGCTATTATCTACTTTAAAAAAATCATCTAAAAACTCATCAATATTGTCAGGTACTTCAATGCTATCGTCCCATGTCTCATTGTTCTGAAAGTCCGCTGCCTCTTCTTCCCTTCTTCACTAGACGGCGAGTAGGGGACCAGGACAACCTATAAATGAAAAAATAGCTTAACGACTATCTAAGATATGACATAGGATTTTTTTTTTTTTTTTTTTTTTTTTTTTTTTTTTTTTTGGGGGGGGGGGGGCGTCCCTGTGGCACTTCCCTGACCCGCGATGCTTCTCGAGCCCGTGGCGCTTCTCCCGGCGCTTCCCTGACCCGTGGCGCATCCCTGTGGCGCTTCTCGGGGCCCGCATCGCTTCCCGCGATGCTTCTCGACCCCGTGGCGCTTCCCTGACTCGTGGTGCATCCCTGTGGCGTTTCTCGGGGCCCGCATCGCTTCCCGCGATGCTTCTCGACCCGTGACGCTTCCCTGACTCGTGGCACATCCCTGTGGCGTTTCTCGGGGCCCGCATCGCTTCCCGCGATGCTTCTCGACCCCGTGACGCTTCCCTGACTCGTGGCACATCCCTGTGGCGCTTCTCGGGGCCCGCATCGCTTCCCGCGATGCTTCTCGACCCTGTGGCGCTTCCCTGACCCGTGGCGCTTCCCGGTGCTTCCTGGACCCACTGGCTCCGCGGGCAATTACATAATGTCCCAAAAAAAATTGAAATATTCGCTTAGACTGCATATGTCCAAGTTTCTCTCTAATTCCATTCTATAGGTTCGGCGAACTCTTCATTAGCTCACAATTATTGTAAGCCACCGTGCGAGTGTTCCAGGATTGAACCGTTAACTCGGTTTCCCCTCACTAAAATCTTTGGCACGAAGAAATATTCCGTGTAAATTACGGGATCCATATGTGACAAATAGAATAATCTCTCTCTCAGTTCCTTCTCTTAAAACTATGTGATAATCAATTGTGAAAAATAGGGGATTTTGAGTTTCAAATGGTGAGCATTAATTGAAATTATCTAAAAATAATCACTTATGAGATAGCGGCGAAGAGATAGGGGTGAATGCATAGAAAATAGCTAAGATTAGAAAAAGAGCAGTTTGACAAGCAAAAAATATATTTAGATATCTCTGAGGGAGGGCAGAGAAAATAAGGGTTGGGAGGGGGGTTAATATTTTAATAAATCTCTGAGATATACTTTTACACAGTGTTGAAAAATCGGTTGTTTAGATATTTCTTGGTCCTGAATGATAGAAAAAAGTGAAAAGACAAAAGTAAAGAGTAAAGGCTCTCTAGCAGCTAAAAATAGCTTACTTGATTGAAAAAAAATACTCACGTCTTCAAATTGATCAACCACTTGACAGAAAGCTGGAGGCTTGACCATTACATGATAGGGAGCCATTGGTTGGTCTATGACTTGCTTGAAGGAGCCAACCCTTCTATCTTGCATGGAAGGCTCAGGACTTGACGGAGAGTGCACTGACACTTGATGGGGAGCTGATAGCTCAGATATTGCGTGAGAAGGAGCCAATGTTTGGCCTACGGCTTGTCTTGAAGGCCCAGGTAACGTCTGTTGGAGGGTGGAGGGGCCGACGTTAATTTCTTGTGCAGGAGCTGTGACTTGCGTAGCCGGGACAGGGGCTTGCATGGATGGCTGCACTTGGGCAGGCAACACTTGTTTGGGGGGCTTCGGCCAGCGACCATATTGGACAACTGTCGCCTTCGCAGGGGGCGCATTATTGGCCCTCGTCTTCTTAGCAGGAGGGGGCACGCATTCTTCGCTATTTGCGTCAGACATAGGCCCCATCAATGCAGTGTTCGCAAATTCTTCATAATTTGCCTTAAAGAAGAGAAGAAAAATCAAATCAAAATAATTTCCCCTTTTTAAAGAAGGAAAGTTATTAAACATAATTTGTTTAGTTTATCACTAAGAAAGCACAAAACCCATATTCTCTCCCCCTAAATTTAGGGAAATTAAGCCATCCCTCTCATAGAGTTAATCATGCGTTTTATTCAAGCGAAAGGCATATCTTACTAGCTTTTATTCAAATGTTATAGCTAAAATCACTAAATGATGAAGAAGCAATAATCTTTTCTATTTCTAATAAAAGCGCTAACCCCCTCCCCAGCAAAAATCCTGGATTCACGCTCCCCTCCCGGCCCCCAATTTAGGAAAATTAAGCCATCCCTCTCATAGAGTTAATCATGCGTTTTATTCAAGCGAAAGGCATATCTTACTAGCTTTTATTCAAATGTTATAGCTAAAATCACTAAATGTTGAAGAAGCAATTATCTTTTCTATCTCTAATAAAAGCGCTAACCCCCTCCCCCAACAAAAATCCTGGATTCACGCTCCCCTCCCGGCCCCAAATTTAGGAAAATTAAGCCATCCCTCTCATAGAGTTAATCATGCGTTTTATTCAAGCGAAAGGCATATCTTACTAGCTTTTATTCAAATGTTATAGCTAAAATCACTAAATGATGAAGAAGCAATTATCTTTTCTATCTCTAATAAAAGCGCTAACCCCCTCCCCCAACAAAAATCCTGGATTCACGCCTGGGAATATAAAAGAAACTTTATCGAAAGAAAGCTTGAAAATAATCTGTTTCTCTTCTCCAAAATAGCGCATTGCGTCTGCGCCTAATTATTACAATTGCCTCAGTGTTTTAATTTGACAGAAGAATAGTCCCTTTGGCTGCCGCGTTTGTAAACCGGAAAGAGGGTGACTGCTAATTTTAACCTTGCATTGAGCCTTGTGTCAAAACCAGAGCGGTTAATAGCTAAGAGATATGCAGAAGTTGATAAGGCTTACAGAAAGGCCAAATTTAACAAAAAGGTATTTCTTTTTGCGGTGGTTAGGTTTTGAATATATTTACGTTTTGCATTCAGTATGGTTTGTTGGGGGGGGGGATTTAGCTGGAAATATAGAGGGAAGGAATTTATAGAAAAAAGTATTTCTTTTTGCGAGAATTTGGGATTGTATAGTTTGTTGTGGGGGGGGGGGGGTAGGTTTTGAGGGTAAAGGAATATATTTACATTGACTATAATGATGTTTGCATGGTTTTGGGGGGGGGGGGTTTGAGGGTAAAGGAATATATTTACGTTTTGTATTGAGTATGGTTTGTGGGGGGGGGGTTTGAGGGTATAGGAATATATATACGTTTTGCATTGAGTATGGTTTGTGGGGGGGGGGGGGTTTGAGGGTAAAGGAATATATTTACATTTTAGCTGAATATAAAGATTGTATGGTTTGTTGGGGGGGGGGGGGGGTTTGAGGGTATATGAATATATTTACATTGACTATAAAGATTGCATGGTTTTTTTTTTGGGGGGGGGGGGGGGTTGAGGGTAGAGGAATGTATTCACGTTTTAGCTTAATATACTGGAGGGTGTCCAAGGAAAATTCTTTTGAAAATAAAAATGTACTTACATTGAAAATTGCGGTTGCCAAGGCCTCAAGCTCATCAATTACGCTAATTGTTTTATCCATTGTCAGGTTGTTTACACAGTGTCAAAATACTTTCTGATAATTTAGTCACATTGCATGTCCGTTATATACGAAATCTCAAGGGCGAATTGTTATGTAACGGGGAAAACCATATGTAACAAGCCCTCTGATTGGCTGAGAAGGAGGATGTAACCGAGTCGCTGATTGGCTGAGAAGGGGGATCTAACTGTTTCCGGGAACTCGTAACATTTGGCTCGGAAACAATAACAAATACTATTTCTGGATCATAACATTCGCCTCGAACAGGAAGGAAGTGTCATTAACTGTTTCTCGGAACCTCATAACATCTGGCTCGAGTGTGCACTTTACAACAACAACATTGACCCCATTAACCACGTGTTCTCTCTAATGACTCTGTTCAAAACAACAACAAGAAGGAAGTGACAAAGTTCCTGTTTTTCCATTCTCACTGACAAAATCCATAAAACCATGAAATAATCAACACACATAACCATCCATAAAACCATCCATAAATGTGACAAAGTTCCTGTTTTTTTCATTCTCACTGACAAAGTCCATAAACCACGTGGTTCTATGCCCATATAAGGTGTTCTCGTGGGACCTTTAGGGTCATCTCTACTTACCATTGAGCGGGTCGCTCCTTACTTATAGTTCGTTACTACGAACTGTTTGATAATACAATCCTCTCAGGTAATTAAATCTTTCTGTCTGAATCTCAGTACTTACTAAGTCACTAAATCCCAAGGGAATTTAAATTTAAGCAGCAAAAATGTCAATAGCAATTAAATAAATTAAGCCGATTATAAATCTCTGTAGGGAATTACACAAGGTAGTACGGGAATCGTACTACTCTTTCATTGTACATTTTATTGTATACGACGGGGTTTCAATATGTTATTATTATTATTATCATTATTATTATTATTATTATTACAGGTTGAAACCTTACTTTATCAAAAGGTTTATATCCAAAAGCAAGGTGTTAACATACCGAACTCTCAATCAAGACTGATTGAGAGCTATGACCTGGGGGCACATAAGGATTTTATAGAAGGCGTTGTCGTAAAAACTTCAAAAAGGCTCATTTGATTCGAAATTCAAAGAGCTAGTGCCCTTTTTAATAGTCGAAAGTGATTGGAGCGCAACTAGCCCTCCCACGCCCATCATTCCCCCAAATACATCCAATCCAAGTTTTTAGAAAGCCATTTTGTTCAGTGTAGTTGATTTCCACATAGAAAGTAAGTTCTTGAGGAAGACACTCCCCAACATCCTCAGCGCAAAGGTTTTAAGTTATGCCTTGGGGGCATATAAGATTTTTATAGAAGGCGTTGTCGTAGAAACTTCAAAAAGGCTCATTGGATTGGAAATTCAAAGTGCTAGTGCCCTTTTTAATAGCCAAAAGTGATTGGAGAGCAACTAGCCCCCCCCCCCCACGCCCATCATTCTCCCAAACACATCCAATAACAATTTTGAGATAGCCATTTTGTTCAGCATAGTTGATTTCCGGATATAATGTACGTTTTTGAGGAGGACATTCCCTCACAACTCACAGGGCGAGGGTTTTAAGTTATGCCCTGGGGGTATATAAGGTTTTTTTTTTATAGAAGGAGATAGCCATTTTGTTCAGTATAGTTCCCCAAAACCGTCAGGGCAAGGGTTTTAAGTTGTGCCCTGGGGATATATAAGGTTTTATAGAAAGCGTTGTTGTAGAAACTTCAGAAAAGGCTCATTCGATTGGAAATTCAAAGGGCTAATGCCCTTTTTAATAGTCGAAAGTGATTGGAGGGTAACTAACCCCCCCTTTTCCCCAAACACATCCAATCAAAATTTGAGATAGCCATTTTAAGTTCTGGAAATTAGGTCTTTGAGGAAGACAACTCCCCCACAGCCCTCAGGGCAAGGGTTTTAAGGTAGGCTCTGGGGGTATACGAGGTTTTATATAGACAACGTTGTCGTACAAACTTCAGAAAGGGCTCATTTGATCGAAAATTTAAATGGCTAGTTCCGTTTTTAATAGTCAAAAGTGATTCTAAGGCAACACCCCTTCCAAACCCACCATTTCCCCACAAAAGAAAATATTTTTCATAAAATTGGTTAAATAAACAATCAATGCAAGCAAACATGCAATAGATATTAATGTAAACTAATAAATAAATCTTAAAACAAGTGAAACTTAAATTGAATATGCAAATCAAGCTTGAAACGAACAAAAATCACCACAAACAAGAGTTTGGGTATGATCTCGTTCTCTCACTGTAAAAGTCTAAAAACCTACTGCGTCATTCGCGCTTTACTGAAAACCAATTTTATGACAAAATTTTTGTTTGTACTTAATATTGAAAATAGACATTAAAATTATAGAAACATTTTGAACTGATGAGCTTTCAGCAATTAATATCACTAAACATCAAATATTCAGTTTAATTTACTAGTTTTTTTAAAGTTGTTAAAGACAAATATATTTTCCTTACAAACAACTATTTGGATACTGCCTCCTTTCCTAACCGTAAATAGAAACCAAAAGTCTACTGCGTCATTGGCGCTTCACTGAAAACAGATTATATTACAAATGCTTTCTTTTTCAGTTCTTACAGCTTTGAAAATAAAAAATACAATTACAGTGAAATAAATTCTTGTACTGATGAATCTTTCAACAATTAATATCATTATACATTAGATATTCAATTTGATGTTGTTTATACTTTCCAAGACTGTTCAAGACGCATATAGTTTTCAGTAAAGCGCCAATGACACAGTAGGTTTCAGACTTTTACAGTGAGAGAAGGAGGTCATACCCAAACTCTTGTTTGGGGTGATTTTTGTTTGTTTCAAGCTTGATTTGCATATTCAATTTTCTGTTCGTTTTAAGTTTCGTTTATACTTCAATAGGAAAATATTATTTTTGTTTTAAGCTTAATTTTCGTATTTAACCTAAGCGTTACTCGCTTTAAGATCTATTTATTCATTTATATTATTACTTGTTGAATGTTTTTGCTATGATTGTTTATCTAATTTCTGTTCGTTTTGGGTTTCATTTATTCTTTAATAGTAATTTCTGGTCGTTTTGAGTTTGAATTTTAAAAAGTATTTGTATCTGCTGAGCTTATGTTTAAAATGGACTTTACTTTTCTTTGAAAAACTTATTTTTCAGAATTTTTTTAATTAATAGCATAAAATATTGGGAAGGAAAATTAATACCAAGAATTCTTTAAACCTATTTCCTTGCGACAGGCGGGGTTAAACTAGAGAACCTTTCATCAAGAGCCATGGACTCATCCACTGTACTGTCACAAGGTATTGCTTCAACTGATTTTCACTTCAAATGCTATCTTCACGAATTTTTTTAAGTACAAAACCTAGATAGTATTTTCTTGGCAGCAAAGACTATCAGTGCGCCAAGCAACTTATGCATTGCATGAAATAAGCTATTAGATTACCTCCGTACATAGATATGTATGAGGTGACAACTCATATTTGAAACTTAGCTTTCTTCACCTGGCAAAGGGGATCCTTTGAAATTATTGACGGTAGGTAGTGTTTAAATTAGAAATCATCGGCCTTGGAAATAAAAGTTGAACGGAGTAACATAAAAAAATGAATGGAAAACGACAATTTTTTTGTAGCAGTATTCTAAAAAAAATATTTTGTTTAGAATGTATCATTTCTCTTCTAGTTCTGTTGTTCTTTCCCTCCGTTTCAGAAAAAAAAATCCATCTTGGACGTAAAATAGTTGTTTTTTACCTAAGAAATGGTAGCCTACATTGCTATATTAAAACTTGAGAGTAGTTTTCAAATTTTCTAGTCCTTCATCCTTTTGATTTGTACTGTCTTCCTTTTTCGCCCTTTTCTTTTCCTCTTTTCTGATCGGAAGGTCAAATTGTCCCAAGATTCCTCTCTTATTTTGACGATTGCCCTTTTTAAATTACCGTTTTAAATTGCCTAAAGAACAAAAAAACTGGTAATTGCAAAACGATTTGTCTAAATTTTAAAAAAGAATTACAACAATTGAAAAACCTTAAAAAATAAAACCAAAAGTTTGAAGCTTAGAAGAAATCACTCTTAGAAATTGGACTTGCTTAATAATCAAATATATTTGAAAAGATACATTATGAAAAGACCATATTTATGTGAGTAAGATCTTTTTATGTACATCAGTATTGCAAAACGTTGCCACACTTGCCACACTTACGAGGAAAAATTGACGATTTTCTGGTATGGAGAAGTACATTAAATTGCTTAAGCGGCGTTCACAAGCGTGTCTAGCTAGAATCCCATGTCTAGACACGTGTCTAGCCAGAATCCAATGTCTTGGCAACGACCGTTCACAAGTAAAATTCGGCGCTTAGCTAGACACGCTAGACAAGGCTCTTGGCTAGACATTGAGTTCTAGCCTCTAGAACTCAATGTCTAGGATTTTCGATTACACCCAATCAGAATGTGTCAAGATCCACTATTTTCATCATTTTTTTTTTACATTTGTAAACTGAAATATAATTTTGTTTTCTCATTAATTGTTTTTTTTTCATTTTAGGCAAATATACAACACCAGACATAATAATGAAGCACACTAAGGCAATTGTTTTGCTTATCTCATCTATTAGCTTGTGTGACAGTAAAAAGAGGGATTATAATATTTGAAAGTTTTGTCCACATAAGCTCTGTTGATTGGCTAGAAAAGACAATTTGAAACTGAAAAAATTTGTAGTTTTAAAAAACCCCCCACCCCCATTGTTTTGCTTATCGTCATCTAAATTTGTAGTTTTAGCTCAACATAAGATCAATTTGAAACTAAATTTGTAGTTTTAGCTAAGCATCGAATTTTATATGTGAACGGTCGTTGCCTAAACATTGGATTCACGTGTCTTGACATGGAATTCTAGCTAGACACGCTTGTGAAAACTACTTTAAAGACTAAAAAAATGGTAATTGCAGAGATATTTGTTTTGATAAGAGATTACAACCATTTTAAAACCTTAAAATAGAAAAGCAAAAGCTTAAAACTTAGTAGAAATCGTTGTTAGAAATCAGACTTGCTGTTATAATCTAATAATTTTGAATGGATTCTGTATGAAAACACATTAAATGTACTAAAGAACAAAAAATTGGTAATTGAAAAATATTTGTATAGATTTTAACATGGAATTCCAATAATTCCAAAACCTTAAAAAAGAAAACCATAAGTTTGAAGCTTAGTAGAAATCGTTTTGAGAAACTGAATTTGCTGTATTAATCAAATACCTTCGAATAGATTACAGTATGAAAAGACATTGAATTGCGGAATGAAAAAAATGGGTAATTGCAGAAATAACTGTATATATTTTAACAAGGGATTACAACAATTCAAAATCCTTAAACAATTAAACCAACGGTCCTTGCAAAGGATCAGGGCTTCCTATTAGAATTATTTGCGAAAGAATAGCACCAATGCCCTTCGAACTGGCATCAGTTGTGACCACGAATTGTCCGTTTTCGAAATCTGGCAACGATAATATTGGTTCAAAAGTGAGTGCCTTTTTGAATGGTCCAGGGAAGTTCGAGGTTCCTGGGACCAGGTAATATTTTGGGAGTTCGCTTTAGTTAGGTCTGTTAGGGGTTTCGTAATTTGGGCGTAATTGCGCACGAATTTTCTCAAGTAACCGGTAAGGCCTAAAATTGCTCTTAATTCCTTCACAGTTCGAGGGGGTTTAAGATTTCCAACACATTTTATCTTGTCTGGGTCTGGGGATATCTCTCCTTGAGTCACTATTACTCCTAAAAATGTAATTTTAGGTTGAAAAAAGTTTACTTTTTCAGGCCGGCATTTTAGATTGCCTTCTCTGAATCTCTCGAACACTTTAGCTAATGTTTCTAAATGTTGTTCAGCATTTTCTCCTACACATGTGACATCATCAACAAAATGAATGATATTCTTTAATCCTCTTAATAGGTGTAATAAGGGTCTAAATAGCGCACTTGAACTTGTCTTAAGTCCAAAAGGTACTCTCAAGTATTCATAGGAACTACATTCAGTTGTAGAAAACGCGGTTTTATAGACATCTTTCTCTGCTATTTTTACTTGGTGATAGCCTTGGGTAAGATCTAAAGAAGTAAAGGTTTTGTTTTTATTTGAGATAGAGTCAAGAATTTTGTCCATTCTTGGCAAAGGAAATTTATCACTGACTAATTGCTTGTTAAGGGGTCTATAATCTACTACAAGTCTCTGGTCACCATTCTGGACTCGGGACTAAGATCACAGGTGCTGAATACGGACTTATACTGGGGCGTATAATCTTATTTTTTTCTAATTCATGATTTTTATTTTTCAACCACTCTTATATGAATGAATGAATGAATTTTAATAATAACCTGTCTTACAATCAACAGAAAAAGACAGAGCACAAACTAGAAAAGAAAGAAAAAGGTAAAACTGGCAAGAGAAACAAATACAAACAGAAATAACTACATACTATCACAACTATTTGAGAAGGTGGGCCCACTCGTGACCCAGAAGCTCTAGTTTTTTCATTTAATTCTGAATTACATCCTCCACGGCACTCAGAGGCTCAATAATTCCATATTTCGCAACAATATGGCGATTTCTAACAAAAGGCGGCACTTGAAGAAGATATCGGGCATACTTGAAAAATACCGACCTTATGTCTTTCTTGTTTCGTGCACTCAGGAGCTTCCAAAAAGGAGACAGGTACAAGACATGATGCAAAGCTACTGCATTATAAAGACGATCCAACTATTTACGGCATGAATTGCGACGGCTAGTGACAACACCCGCATAGGCAATGCGCACTTTTTTAGAAAGATGTTCAATAAGCAAAGACTGGGTCTCTCGAATATTACGACCAATCGGGAGGCCTAGGTACTTAATGTGACTAGACCGTGTTACGGTAATTCCACCAAGCCTGACTGTAGCATTATCTTCAGGGCAATTAAAAAATAAAACAGCAGACTTTTCTGCATTAAACTGCAAACCAATATCAGTATAACTTTTTTCAAGACGCGAGAAATTATTTTCTAATGAAGAAAGCAACCGAGACAGATTTAAAAGATCATCTGCAAAACCTAGAAGTGACAAGTCAATATGCTTGCAAATATAACTCGGAGAGATAACCTGTTGTGCATCATTAACACTGTTGTTATACAAAGTAGGAGACGTTATATCCCCTTGCTTAATCCCTTATGTACGGGTATCTCCCCACTAAGCTCACCATCTTGCAAACGAACACGAAGCTTGAGGTTTCTATACATATCACGTAGTGACCTTACAATAGAAGAACGCACGCCTCGCTTACACAGCTCAACCAAAATCTGGGCATAAATCCTAGAGTCAAAAGCTCTCCTGACATCATATTGACCTAAGATCAAAGTTTCTCGCGAGAGATGAGCATCAAGTAATATGTTAGAAAGAAGATAAAGTACATGGGTGCACCCGAGGCCTTTTCGAAAACCAAACTGGTGTGGAGGCATCTCACACTTATCATAAATCTCATCAAACAAAACAATCTCAAAATGTTTACAAAATACTGAAGATATCGTTAATGGCCGATACAAAGAAGGCTGTTCGGCTGGCTTCCCCTTCTTTAATATCGGTATAACCATACCCAGACTAAAGCAACTCGGGACTATCCCTTGTGTCAAATCATCTGAAACAGATGATTTTGGCAGCGGACAAAGAACTTTTAGAGGGGTAATACATTTTAAACGCTTGTGAATTGCCACACTTGATTGCTTTTTCACAGTCTTTTGACAGATTTTTCAGAAGGTCCTCCGTCACGTTGCTGGGGAGACGTTTCACTATACCGATGAACTGGGAATTAACAAGTCGATTGTCAATTTTATGGCTAATTTTAAGGGCAGCCGAGACTTTTTCTACGGCCTGCTTCGAAGAGACTGACAGTTGCCATTCCTTATTTCTCCACCTGAGCACTGCATCCGCTAATGTTGTATCACCCGGTGCCAAGCCTGTTACAAAGTCCTTGCGCTTGAGGCATATTCTTCACGACAACCGAGAATAGCTGTTTTTCCACATTTGGCGTTTTAGATACTGACGAGGAGGCTGTAGGCTGATTCTTGGAATCAGCAATAATTTTCAAACCATTGTTCAGAGTATCTAACTTGCGGGAAAACTGTTGCAGCTCACTGTCCATTTTTCTCGTCATTTCGTTCAATTTGGTAGTAATACAGACTGCAATTTCGTCACCACACGTGGGAACAGACTCCGGTTCGAGAATAACGAAAGTCAGAAGTTCTTTACCGTCCTTAGCACAGCGCCATATGGCTTTTGCGATATCCGTCAAGTTATCACAGTCTTTTTTGCATTCGCATAATCGTTCTTCATATCCGAGTTCAACCTCATAGTAAGTCCACAGCAGTTTTTTGGCTTCCATAATACTTGCATGATCTAAAAACTCTATTCCTTTGTTAACGAACACTTCAGTCTTAATACCCTTTGCCATGCATCTAAATACAAAGTTTAAAACTGGATTCATTACCAGCACAGTTTTCATTTCATTAATCTGGATTAAGCCCAAAATACATTCACCAATTTCTTTGATAATTAATAATATAGAATTCTAGGCAGATATTAAGGGTTGAACTATATATTCAATATTTTTTTTGGTGGTTACCTTGCGAGAAAAGTAAGTGAAGCGTTGAAGGCTGTCTACCTTGTCCCCGCAATTTAAGGGGCGAGCCAAGTGGGTACCACGGCTCTTGCTAACAACTCACCCCCCCCCCCCCCTCTGCTCACTTTTCTTTCCCCACCTCAATTGTAGCGTAAATACTTCTAAATATCAGATGTCTTATTTATTTAAAATAACACTGCTTGGTGGCCAACCTCCAATATTATCAGTGAAAAATTTCAAATTCATACCACTTTTACAAAATATAAATAAATGTCCAGAAACTAGGTTAGTAGATTAAGCAAAGGTTTTATCATAGGTCAGGAACTATAATCCTTTGACAAATATTACGAAATCCAATAGCTACACTGGGATTATAATTCACTCAAAAAGCCTACTGGTTTGATAATGTTAATAAAATATCCAATTTATGACAGATACATACGGTATACAGATACATACGGTTTATACGGTATACGATATGGCTGTTTTGCGACAGGATTACCGGTCGTTGGAATTGAATGTTCTGAAGAATGTCGTCTTCAGATGCGGAAACACACATCTTTGAAATTCCATAATAATTTGCATAATTTTTTTTGAGTCCTAAGTCAGTAATATGATCCATATTAAATTTGTTTAAAAATTACGATTTAGTTATAGGGTATTTGTCATTCTAGGTATTGATGTTGTTAACTAGGTCTCTTTTGGAATTTTTCGACTTATCTAAATCAAACTCTGAGATAATTTGGATTTGAACCAAACATGTCCCCTTTTATCGTAATTATATCACTTTCATGATTACTAGTTACCCAAATAAAACCTTCTCCTTTTTCGTAAGATATAGTCTGTTCTTCGCATAACAGATTTTCGAAATTCCGTCCAACGGAGTCGCAAACCATTTTTTGGATTAGCTATCCACTGGTTCAATCATCTGAAATATTTGAATTCTTTGCATCGTTTTGGGAGGAATTTTTGTTTTCCGGATTGCGAGCCCATAATATTTTTCTTCACTTTTATTGTCTATTAAATTTAGACTGGCGCTGTTTTGAGTCATGTCTTGGATTTCTGTCGGAATTGGTGGAAGACATTACATTGTTTGGGCATGAACCGCATTGGGGTGTACTACTTTTTTCCATAATTCCACTCTTTCCTTGATTTCGTTCGACCTATATCGTCGCATATCTCCTTTTTTTTATTTTTGCAGATTCAATCCACTTTTTATTTGAATTTATTTCACTTCTCCGAGGTCTCCCAGAATAAGGAAGCAAATTCCTGGTTATGCCATGTCCTCTTTGTGGCGAGACATGAGGTTAAAAAGATTGTGACATTATATCGCCGGAAATTCTATTTGCTGTTACACACTCTTTACAGCCTTTGTTACAATCTCTTAGAGTAAGGGAAGGGGTGTTTGCCGGGTACACAAGCCTTTCGTTCCCTACGTCTAATAACACTTTATTTGACTTTAAAAAATTAGCACCTATAATGGCTTCATATGGAAAATTTTTGAATATTATAAAATTTGTTGGAAAAATTCTATTATCCTTTTTCACATCCAGGCGAATTGAACCTTTTGCATCTAATTTATGCCCTGTTACGCTAGTTAAATTGGTATTTTTAAAGTTCATCTGTCGCTTAATATGCGGAGGTAATTTATTAAATACGCACGAGTTTTTTGTATTAACTGTCGCGCCAGAGTCGATTAGTGCTTTGAAGTAAATATTTGCCACACAAAAATCATTAAATATAGGTAACATCTTGTTATTGTCACTAAAAGACGATACTCTTAGTGGGTAGGACATATGAAAGGTTCTGGCCCCCTGCTGGGTCAATTTTATTCTTCTTAGGGGCCTGACACTTTTCCTTGCGGGTTTATCTCATATGTTGGTACCTGCAACACAGATTCAGATATGCCCATGGAATCTCTCGCTAACTGATTGACATTTGTTTCCCGATGGTGCCATGTATTATTATGGTGGTTTGGATTTCTTGCGAAAGTGCCGGGTGCGTCAACATCTGCTCCAGGAAAATTAGCATTTTCTGACGGTAAGTTTTCTATATTTCTATTAAATCTCGTAGGATATACGAACCTTGCACTATGCTGGTTTTGCCGAGTATTTGGGTTTTGGGACCGATAATTTTTTTGTCTGTTTGGGGGAGAGTTCACGTACATTTGCCGGTTTTGTGCATTTGCAGAATTTGGATACATCAAACCGGCATTGAAAGGTAGTGGTAGGCGTATTGGTTGCTGTGGAGGAATGGGCCTATGCCAATGGTGCATTTAAATTTGTTCTCCCAAACAAATAGTTATTGTAATTCGGTGGCTTTGGGAATGACGAATTAGTTGCGGCTCTGTTCCTTGAACGGCACTCTTTTGCGATATGCCCGGGACGGTTACAAGTATAGCATCTTATTACCGTTGAATTGCTTTCATAATTAATTGTTTTAGTGGGCTGAAAACGTAATGTTTTCTGCCTAGTGGATTCTTGTGTTGTATTTCTTGTGTGGCACTGGGGAATTGTCCCTTTAAAAGAATTTGGGGGAAGCCTCCCTTGAAGGTCTTACAGTTTATTCGCCTTTGCTATTTATTTTTGATTTACTGTGGTTTGCAACAATCGAGGCAATTTCAATCATTCGCTCCACCTCCTGAACTGCCAGGTCTAACGTTTGAATATTTTTGGATATCATCAGTCGATATAATTTTGGGGTAAGCCCTTGTAAAACGGCATGTAGGATGATTTTTTCAAACAATTCTCTGGAACCTTTTCCAAATTTTGCTTCTACTGAAATCCTTGTATTATGTAAATATTCTCTTACATTCTGTGTTTGGTCGAAGCATACCGTCCCGTATATTAATTTATTTGTTGAAACTAGTCTCAATAAATCTGTCTCTAAATGTTGTTAGTAGTTGTCTACCGTATTTATTAGGAGGTTGTTATCATCCCCTATAGTATTTTCAATTCGCTTTAAGAAGGTTAAAGCTTGCCCTCTCAATCTTAGAAGGAGCATACTTATTAATGTTTTTCGCACTGTTTTAATCATCTCTACAAATTGGGCCAATCGGATATTAAATTCTTCAACATGTGATTGTCCTTCATGTTGAGGAATGGATTTCGTTATATTTCAACATTTTTGTGACTAATTTTTGCACCATTAATAGTTCACTTAATTCTTCTGACATATTGTTTTTTTTAAATTACTTAAATCAACGTTATAAAGTTACACGATCACAATTAACTGACACTTTTTACTTAACATATTTTGGGGAGAACTACCTATCTCCTATGAGATATTATAAGGGGGTTTCCCTATAATAACTTAGGGGTTCTAGGCTTACACATTTTGTCTATATATATATATATACATATATATATATATATATATATATATATATATATATATATATATATATATATATATATATATATATATATATATATATATATATATATATATATATATATATATATATATATATATATATATATATATATATATATATATATATATATATATATATATATATATATATATATATATATATATATATATATATATATATATATATATATATATATATATATATATATATATATATATATATACACATATATATATATATATATATATATATATATATATATAAATATATAAATATATATATATATATATATATATATATATATATATATATATATATATATATATATATATATATATATATATATATATATATATATATATATATATATATATATATATATATATATATATATATATATATATATATATATATGCCTGTATCTCACCGCAAAGCAGGTAACTAGTTCAACTGCCTCCATTGGTACGCTCTCGAGGAATCTGATCTCCATATAATATTAGAGGTACTTGACAAGGTGGTGACCCTAGAAAATGTGATCATGCTCCTGGACTGATAGCCGGAGAATTTCTAGCCTATTAAATTATTACCCTTTCCACCCCCTTTATAAGTAGTGCAATCTCAAGAGGCGCAGATATAACCACAAACCCAAGCGGTATAAGGTGCGCGGTCCTAAACTTGGAGGAAAATATGCGAACTAGTTATGCTACAAATTTTGTAATTTAAATCAGTGGGCAGATACAGACAAATAAGACAAAATGTGTAAGCCTAGAACCCCTAAGTTATTATAGGGAAACCCCCCTATAATATCTCATAGGAGATAGGTAGTTCTCCCCAAAATATGTTAAGTAAAAAGTATATATATATATATAAATATATATATATATATATAAATATATATATATATATATATATATATATATATATATATATATATATATATATATATATATGTATATATATTATATATATATATATATATATATATATATATATATATATATATATATATATATATATATATATATATATTTATGTACATATATATATATATATATATATATATATATATATATATATATATATATATATATATATATATATATATATATATATATATATATATATATATATATATTATATATATATATATATATATATATATATATATATATATATATATATATATATATATATATATATATATATATATATATATATATATATATATATATGTATATATATATATATATATATATATATATATATATATATATATATATATATATATATATATATATATATATATATATATATATATATATATATATATATATATATGCCTGTATCTCACCGCAAAGCAGGTAACTAGTTCAACTGCCTCCATTGGTACGCTCTCGAGGAATCTGATCTCCATATAATATTAGAGGTACTTGACAAGGTGGTGACCCTAGAAAATGTGATCATGCTCCTGGACTGATAGCCGGAGAATTTCTAGCCTATTAAATTATTACCCTTTCCACCCCCTTTATAAGTAGTGCAATCTCAAGAGGCGCAGATATAACCACAAACCCAAGCGGTATAAGGTGCGCGGTCCTAAACTTGGAGGAAAATATGCGAACTAGTTATGCTACAAATTTTGTAATTTAAATCAGTGGGCAGATACAGACAAATAAGACAAAATGTGTAAGCCTAGAACCCCTAAGTTATTATAGGGAAACCCCCTTATAATATCTCATAGGAGGTAGGTAGTTCTCCCCAAAATATGTTAAGTAAAAAGTGTCAGTTAATTGTGATCGTGTAACTTTATAACGTTGATTTAAGTAATTAAAAAAAAAAAAACAATATGTCAGAAGAATTAAGTGAACTATTAATGGTGCAAAAATTAGTCACAAAAATGTTGAAATAACGAAATCCATTCCTCAACATGAAGGACAATCGCATGTTGAAGAATTTAATATCCGATTGGCCCAATTTGTAGAGATGATTAAAACAGTGCGAAAAACATTAATAAGTATGCTCCTTCTAAGATTGAGAGGGCAAGCTTTAACCTTCTTAAAGCGAATTGAAAATACTATAGGGGATGATAACAACCTCCTAATAAATACGGTAGACAAACTACTAACAACATTTAGAGACAGATTTTATTGAGACTAGTTCAACAAATAAATTAATATACGGGACGGTATGCTTCGACCAAACACAGAATGTAAGAGAATATTTACATAATACAAGGATTTCAGTAGAAGCAAAATTTGGAAAAGGTTCCAGAGAATTGTTTGAAAAAATCATCCTACATGCCGTTTTACAAGGGCTTACCCCAAAATTATATCGACTGATGATATCCAAAAATATTCAAACGTTAGACCTGGCAGTTCAGGAGGTGGAGCGAATGATTGAAATTGCCTCGATTGTTGCAAACCACAGTAAATCAAAAATAAATAGCAAAGGCGAATAAACTGTAAGACCTTCAAGGGAGGCTTCCCCAATTTCTTTTAAAGGGACAATTCCCCAGTGCCACAAAGAAATACAACACAAGAATCCACTAGGCAGAAAACATTACGTTTTCAGCCCACTAAAACAATTAATTATGAAAGCAATTCAACGGTAATAAGATGCTATACTTGTAACCGTCCCGGGCATATCGCAAAAGAGTGCCGTTCAAGGAACAGAGCCGCAACTAATTCGTCATTCCCAAAGCCACCGAATTACAATAACTATTTGTTTGGAGAGAACAAATTTAAATGCACCATTGGCATAGGCCCATTCCTCCACAGCAACCAATACGCCTACCACTACCTTTCAATGCCGGTTTGATGTATCCAAATTCCGCAAATGCACAAAACCGGCAAATGTACGTGAACTCTCCCCCAAACAGACAAAAAAATTATCGGTCCCAAAACCCAAATACTCGGCAAAACCAGCATAGTGCAAGGTTCGTATATCCTACGAGATTTAATAGAAATATAGAAAACTTACCGTCAGAAAATGCTAATTTTCCTGGAGCAGATGTTGACGCACCCGGCACTTTCGCAAGAAATCCAAAACCACCATAATAATACATGGCACCATCGGGAAACAAATGTCAATCAGTTAGCGAGAGATTCCATGGGCATATCTGAATCTGTGTTGCAGGTACCAACATATGAGATAAACCCGCAAGGAAAAGTGTCAGGCCCCTAAGAAGAATAAAATTGACCCAGCAGGGGGCCAGAACCTTTCATATGTCCTACCCACTAAGAGTATCGTCTTTTAGTGACAATAACAAGATGTTACCTATATTTAATGATTTTTGTGTGGCAAATATTTACTTCAAAGCACTAATCGACTCTGGCGCGACAGTTAATACAAAAAACTCGTGCGTATTTAATAAATTACCTCCGCATATTAAGCGACAGATGAACTTTAAAAATACCAATTTAACTAGCATAACAGGGCATAAATTAGATGCAAAAGGTTCAATTCGCCTGGATGTGAAAAAGGATAATAGAATTTTTCCAACAAATTTTATAATATTCAAAAATTTTCCATATGAAGCCATTATAGGTGCTAATTTTTTAAAGTCAAATAAAGTGTTATTAGACGTAGGGAACGAAAGGCTTGTGTACCCGGCAAACACCCCTTCCCTTACTCTAAGAGATTGTAACAAAGGCTGTAAAGAGTGTGTAACAGCAAATAGACTTTCCGGCGATATAATGTCACAATCTTTTTAACCTCATGTCTCGCCACAAAGAGGACATGGCATAACCAGGAATTTGCTTCCTTATTCTGGTAGACCTCGGAGAAGTGAAATAAATTCAAATAAAAAGTGGATTGAATCTGCAAAAATAAAAAAAGGAGATATGCGACGATATAGGTCGAACGAAATCAAGGAAAGAGTGGAATTATGGAAAAAAGTAGTACACCCCAATGCGGTTCATGCCCAAACAATGTAATGTCTTCCACCAATTCCGACAGAAATCCAAGACATGACTCAAAACAGCGCCAGTCTAAATTTAATAGACAATAAAAGTGAAGAAAAATATTATGGGCTCGCAATCCGGAAAACAAAAATTCCTCCCAAAACGATGCAAAGAATTCAAATATTTCAGATGATTGAACCAGTGGATAGCTAGTCCAAAAAATGGTTTGCGACTCCGTTGGACGGAATTTCCGAAAATCTGTTATGCGAAGAACAGACTATATCTTACGAAAAAGGAGAAGGTTTTATTTGGGTAACTAGTAATCATGAAAGTGATATAATTACGATAAAAGGGGACATGTTTGGTTCAAATCCAAATTATCTCAGAGTTTGATTTAGATAAGTCGAAAAATTCCAAAAGAGACCTAGTTAACAACATCAATACCTAGAATGACAAATACCCTATAACTAAATCGTAATTTTTAAACAAATTTAATATGGATCATATTACTGACTTAGGACTCAAAAAAAATTATGCAAATTATTATGGAATTTCAAAGATGTGTTTTTCAGCATCTGAAGACGACATTCTTCAGAACATTCAATTCCAACGACCGGTAATCCTGTCGCAAAACAGCCATATCGTATACCGTATAAACCGTATGTATCTGTATACCGTATGTATCTGTCATAAATTGGATATTTTATTAACATTATCAAACCAGTAGGCTTTTTGAGTGAATTATAATCCCAGTGTAGCTATTGGATTTCGTAATATTTGTCAAAGGATTATAGTTCCTGACCTATGATAAAACCTTTGCTTAATCTACTAACCTAGTTTCTGGACATTATTTATATTTTGTAAAAGTGGTATGAATTTGAAATTTTTCACTGATAATATTGGAGGTTGGCCACCAAGCAGTGTTATTTTAAATAAATAAGACATCTGATATTTAGAAGTATTTACGCTACAATTGAGGTGGGGAAAGAAAAGTGAGCAGAGGGGGGGGGGGGGGGGGGGTGAGTTGTTAGCAAGAGCCGTGGTACCCACTTGGCTCGCCCCTTAAATTGCGGGGACAAGGTAGACAGCCTTCAACGCTTCACTTACTTTTCTCGCAAGGTAACCACCAAAAAAATATTGAATATATAGTTCAACCCTTAAATATCTGCCTAGAATTCTATATTATTAATTATCAAAGAAATTGGTGAATGTATTTTGGGCTTAATCCAGATTAATGAAATGAAAACTGTGCTGGTAATGAATCCAGTTTTAAACTTTGTATTTAGATGCATGGCAAAGGGTATTAAGACTGAAGTGTTCGTTAACAAAGGAATAGAGTTTTTAGATCATGCAAGTATTATGGAAGCCAAAAAACTGCTGTGGACTTACTATGAGGTTGAACTCGGATATGAAGAACGATTATGCGAATGCAAAAAAGACTGTGATAACTTGACGGATATCGCAAAAGCCATATGGCGCTGTGCTAAGGACGGTAAAGAACTTCTGACTTTCGTTATTCTCGAACCGGAGTCTGTTCCCACGTGTGGTGACGAAATTGCAGTCTGTATTACTACAAATTGAACGAAATGACGAGAAAAATGGACAGTGAGCTGCAACAGTTTTCCCGCAAGTTAGATACTCTGAACAATGGTTTGAAAATTATTGCTGATTCCAAGAATCAGCCTACAGCCTCCTCGTCAGTATCTAAAACGCCAAATGTGGAAAAACAGCTATTCTCGGTTGTCGTGAAGAATATGCCTCAAGCGCAAGGACTTTATAACAGGCTTGGCACCGGGTGATACAACATTAGCGGATGCAGTGCTCAGGTGGAGAAATAAGGAATGGCAACTGTCAGTCTCTTCGAAGCAGGCCGTAGAAAAAGTCTCGGCTGCCCTTAAAATTAGCCATAAAATTGACAATCGACTTGTTAATTCCCAGTTCATCGGTATAGTGAAACGTCTCCCCAGCAACGTGACGGAGGACCTTCTGAAAAATCTGTCAAAAGACTGTGAAAAAGCAATCAAGTGTGGCAATTCACAAGCGTTTAAAATGTATTACCCCTCTAAAAGTTCTTTGTCCGCTGCCAAAATCATCTGTTTCAGATGATTTTGACACAAGGGATAGTCCCGAGTTGCTTTAGTCTGGGTATGGTTATACCGATATTAAAGAAGGGGAAGCCAGCCGAACAGCCTTCTTTGTATCGGCCATTAACGATATCTTCAGTATTTTGTAAACATTTTGAGATTGTTTTGTTTGATGAGATTTATGATAAGTGTGAGATGCCTCCACACCAGTTTGGTTTTCGAAAAGGCCTCGGGTGCACCCATGTACTTTATCTTCTTTCTAACATATTACTTGATGCTCATCTCTCGCGAGAAACTTTGATCTTAGGTCAATATGATGTCAGGAGAGCTTTTGACTCTAGGATTTATGCCCAGATTTTGGTTGAGCTGTGTAAGCGAGGCGTGCGTTCTTCTATTGTAAGGTCACTACGTGATATGTATAGAAACCTCAAGCTTCGTGTTCGTTTGCAAGATGGTGAGCTTAGTGGGGAGATACCCGTACATAAGGGATTAAGCAAGGGGATATAACGTCTCCTACTTTGTATAACAACAGTGTTAATGATGCACAACAGGTTATCTCTCCGAGTTATATTTGCAAGCATATTGACTTGTCACTTCTAGGTTTTGCAGATGATCTTTTAAATCTGTCTCGGTTGCTTTCTTCATTAGAAAATAATTTCTCGCGTCTTGAAAAAAGTTATACTGATATTGGTTTGCAGTTTAATGCAGAAAAGTCTGCTGTTTTATTTTTTAATTGCCCTGAAGATAATGCTACAGTCAGGCTTGGTGGAATTACCGTAACACGGTCTAGTCACATTAAGTACCTAGGCCTCCCGATTGGTCGTAATATTCGAGAGACCCAGTCTTTGCTTATTGAACATCTTTCTAAAAAAGTGCGCATTGCCTATGCGGGTGTTGTCACTAGCCGTCGCAATTCATGCCGTAAATAGTTGGATCGTCTTTATAATGCAGTAGCTTTGCATCATGTCTTGTACCTGTCTCCTTTTTGGAAGCTCCTGAGTGCACGAAACAAGAAAGACATAAGGTCGGTATTTTTCAAGTATGCCCGATATCTTCTTCAAGTGCCGCCTTTTGTTAGAAATCGCCATATTGTTGCGAAATATGGAATTATTGAGCCTCTGAGTGCCGTGGAGGATGTAATTCAGAATTAAATGAAAAAAACTAGAGCTTCTTCTCTTCTAACTTCTGGGTCACGAGTGGGCCCACCTTCTCAAATAGTTGTGATAGTATGTAGTTATTTCTGTTTGTATTTGTTTCTCTTGCCAGTTTTACCTTTTTCTTTCTTTTCTAGTTTGTGCTCTGTCTTTTTCTGTTGATTGTAAGACAGGTTATTATTAAAATTCATTCATTCATTCATAAAGAGTGGTTGAAAAATAAAAATCATGAATTAAAAAAAAAAAAAGATTATACGCCCCAGTATAAGTCCGTATTCAGCACCTGTGATCTTAGTCCCGAGTCCAGAATGGTGACCAGAGACTTGTAGTAGATTATAGACCCCTTAACAAGCAATTAGTCAGTGATAAATTTCCTTTGCCAAGAATGGACAAAATTCTTGACTCTATCTCAAATAAAAAAAAAAACCTTTACTTCTTTAGATCTTACCCAAGGCTATCACCAAGTAAAAATAGCAGAGAAAGATGTCTATAAAAAACCGCGTTTTCTACAACTGAATGTGGTTCCTATGAATACTTGAGAGTACCTTTTGGACTTAAGACAAGTTCAAGTGCGCTATTTAGACCCTTATTACACCTATTAAGAGGATTAAAGAATATCATTCATTTTGTTGATGATGTCACATGTGTAGGAGAAAATGCTGAACAACATTTAGAAACATTAGCTAAAGTGTTCGAGAGATTCAGAGAAGGCAATCTAAAATGCCGGCCTGAAAAAGTAAACTTTTTTCAACCTAAAATTACATTTTTAGGAGTAATAGTGACTCAAGGAGAGATATCCCAAGACCCCAGACAAGATAAAATGTGTTGGAAATCTTAAACCCCCTCGAACTGTGAAGGAATTAAGAGCAATTTTAGGCCTTACCGGTTACTTGAGAAAATTCGTGCGCAATTACGCTCAAATTACGAAACCCCTAACAGACTTAACTAAAGCGAACTCCCAAAATATTACCTGGTCCCAGGAACCTCGAACTTCCCTGGACCATTCAAAAAGGCACTCACTTTTGAACCAATATTATCGTTGCCAGATTTCGAAAACGGACAATTCGTGGTCACAACTGATGCCAGTTCGAAGGGCATTGGTGCTATTCTTTCGCAAATAATTCTAATAGGAAACCCTGATCCTTTGCAAGGACCGTTGGTTTAATTGTTTAAGGATTTTGAATTGTTGTAATCCTTGTTAAAATATACACAGTTATTTCTGCAATTACCCATTTTTTTTTCATTCCGCAATTCAATGTCTTTTCATACTGTAATCTATTCGAAGGTATTTGATTAATACAGCAAATTCAGTTTCTCAAAACGATTTCTACTAAGCTTCAAACTTATGGTTTTCTTTTTTAAGGTTTTGGAATTATTGGAATTCCATGTTAAAATCTATACAAATATTTTTACAATTACCAATTTTTTGTTCTTTAGTACATTTAATGTGTTTTCATACAGAATCCATTCAAAATTATTAGATTATAACAGCAAGTCTGATTTCTAACAACGATTTCTACTAAGTTTCAAGCTTTTGCTTTTCTATTTTAAGGTTTTAAAATGGTTGTAATCTCTTATCAAAACAAATATCTCTGCAATTACCATTTTTTTAGTCTTTAAAGTAGTTTTCACAAGCGTGTCTAGCTAGAATTCCATGTCAAGACACGTGAATCCAATGTTTAGGCAACGACCGTTCACATATAAAATTCGATGCTTAGCTAAAACTACAAATTTAGTTTCAAATTGTCTTTTCTAGCCAATCAACAGAGCTTATGTGGACAAAACTTTCAAATATTATAATCCCTCTTTTTACTGTCACAAGCTAATAGATGAGATAAGCAAAACAATTGCCTTAGTGTGCTTCATTATTATGTCTGGTGTTGTATATTTGCCTAAAATGAAAAAAAAACAATTAATGAGAAAACAAAATTATATTTCAGTTTACAAATGTAAAGAAAATGATGAAAATAGTGGATCTTGACACATTCTGATTGGGTGTAATCGAAAATCCTAGACATTGAGTTCTAGAGGCTAGAACTCAATGTCTAGCCAAGAGCCTTGTCTAGCGTGTCTAGCTAAGCGCCGAATTTTACTTGTGAACGGTCGTTGCCAAGACATTGGATTCTGGCTAGACACGTGTCTAGACATGGGATTCTAGCTAGACACGCTTGTGAACGCCGCTTAAGCAATTTAATGTACTTCTCCATACCAGAAAATCGTCAATTTTTCCTCGTAAGTGTGGCAAGTGTGGCAACGTTTTGCAATACTGATGTACATAAAAAGATCTTACTCACATAAATATGGTCTTTTCATAATGTATCTTTTCAAATATATTTGATTATTAAGCAAGTCCAATTTCTAAGAGTGATTTCTTCTAAGCTTCAAACTTTTGGTTTTATTTTTTAAGGTTTTTCAATTGTTGTAATTCTTTTTTAAAATTTAGACAAATCGTTTTGCAATTACCAGTTTTTTTGTTCTTTAGGCAATTTAAAACGGTAATTTAAAAAGGGCAATCGTCAAAATAAAGAGAGGAATCTTGGGACAATTTAACCTTCCGATCAGAAAAGAGGAAAAGAAAAGGGCGAAAAAGGAAGACAGTACAAATCAAAAGGATGAAGGACTAGAAAATTTGAAAACTACTCTCAAGTTTTAATATAGCAATGTAGGCTACCATTTCTTAGGTAAAAACAACTATTTTACGTCCAAGATGGATTTTTTTTTCTGAAACGGAGGGAAAGAACAACAGAACTAGAAGAGAAATGATACATTCTAAACAAAATATTTTTTTAGAATACTGCTACAAAAAAATTGTCGTTTTCCATTCATTTTTTTTATGTTACTCCGTTCAACTTTTATTTCCAAGGCCGATGATTTCTAATTTAAACACTACCTACCGTCAATAATTTCAAAGGATCCCCTTTGCCAGGTGAAGAAAGCTAAGTTTCAAATATGAGTTGTCACCTCATACATATCTATGTACGGAGGTAATCTAATAGCTTATTTCATGCAATGCATAAGTTGCTTGGCGCACTGATAGTCTTTGCTGCCAAGAAAATACTATCTAGGTTTTGTACTTAAAAAAATTCGTGAAGATAGCATTTGAAGTGAAAATCAGTTGAAGCAATACCTTGTGACAGTACAGTGGATGAGTCCATGGCTCTTGATGAAAGGTTCTCTAGTTTAACCCCGCCTGTCGCAAGGAAATAGGTTTAAAGAATTCTTGGTATTAATTTTCCTTCCCATATTTTATGCTATTAATTAAAAAAATTCTGAAAAATAAGTTTTTCAAAGAAAAGTAAAGTCCATTTTAAACACAAGCTCAGCAGATACAAATACCTTTTAAAATTCAAACTCAAAACGACCAGAAATTACTATTAAAGAATAAATGAAACCCAAAACGAACAGAAATTAGATAAAACAATCATAGCAAAAACATTCAACAAGTAATAATATAAATGAATAAATAGATCTTTAAAGCGAGTAACGCTTAGTTAAATACGAAAATTAAGCTTAAAACGAAAAAAAAATAATTTTCCTATTGAAGTATAAACGAAACTTAAAACGAACAGAAAATTGAATATGCAAATCAAGCTTGAAACAAACAAAAATCACCCCAAACAAGAGTTTGGGTATGACCTCCTTCTCTCACTGTAAAAGTCTGAAACCTACTGTGTCATTGGCGCTTTACTGAAAACTATATGCGTCTTGAACAGTCTTGGAAAGTATAAACAACATCAAATTGAATATCTAATGTATAATGATATTAATTGTTGAAAGATTCATCAGTACAAGAATTTATTTCACTGTAATTGTATTTTTATTTTCAAAGCTGTAAGAACTGAAAAAGAAAGCATTTGTAATATAATCTGTTTTCAGTGAAGCGCCAATGACGTAGTAGACTTTTGGTTTCTATTTACGGTTAGGAAAGGAGGCAGTATCCAAATAGTTGTTTGTAAGGAAAATATATTTGTCTTTAACAACTTTAAAAAAAACTAGTAAATTAAACTGAATATTTGATGTTTAGTGATATTAATTGCTGAAAGCTCATCAGTTCAAAATGTTTCTATAATTTTAATGTCTATTTTCAATATTAAGTACAAACAAAAATATTTGTCATAAAATTGGTTTTCAGTAAAGCGCGAATGACGCAGTAGGTTTTAGACTTTTACAGTGAGAGAACGAGATCATACCCAAACTCTTGTTTGTGGTGATTTTTGTTCGTTTCAAGCTTGATTTGCATATTCAATTTAAGTTTCACTTGTTTTAAGATTTATTTATTAGTTTACATTAATATCTATTGCATGTTTGCTTGCATTGATTGTTTATTTAACCAATTTTATGAAAAATATTTTCTTTTGTGGGGAAATGGTGGGTTTGGAAGGGGTGTTGCCTTAGAATCACTTTTGACTATAAAAAACGGAACTAGCCATTTAAATTTTCGATCAAATGAGCCCTTTCTGAAGTTTGTACGACAACGTTGTCTATATAAAACCTTGTATACCCCCAGAGCCTACCTTTAAAACCCTTGCCCTGAGGGCTGTGGGGGAGTTGTCTTCCTCAAAGACCTAATTTCCAGAACTTAAAATGGCTATCTCAAAATTTTGATTGGATGTGTTTGGGGAAAAGGGGGGGTTAGTTACCCTCCAATCACTTTCGACTATTAAAAAGGGCATTAGCCCTTTGAATTTCCAATCGAATGAGCCTTTTCTGAAGTTTCTACAACAACGCTTTCTATAAAACCTTATATATCCCCAGGGCACAACTTAAAACCCTTGCCCTGAGGGTTTTGGGGAACTATACTGAACAAAATGGCTATCTCCTTCTATAAAAAAAACCCTTATATACCCCAGGGCATAACTTAAAACCCTCGCCCTGAGAGTTGTGAGGGAATGTCCTCCTCAAAAACGTACATTATATCCGGAAATCAACTATGCTGAACAAAATGGCTATCTCAAAATTGTTATTGGATGTGTTTGGGAGAATGATGGGCGTGGGGGGGGGGGGGCTAGTTGCTCTCCAATCACTTTTGGCTATTAAAAAGAGCACTAGCACTTTGAATTTCCAATCCAATGAGCCTTTTTGAAGTTTCTACGACAACGCCTTCTATAAAAATCTTATATGCCCCCAAGGCATAACTTAAAACCTTTGCGCTGAGGATGTTGGGGAGTGTCTTCCTCAAGAACTTACTTTCTATGTGGAAATCAACTACACTGAACAAAATGGCTTTCTAAAAACTTGGATTGGATGTATTTGGGGAATGATGGGCGTGGGAGGGCTAGTTGCGCTCCAATCACTTTCGACTATTAAAAAGGGCACTAGCTCTTTGAATTTCGAATCAAATGAGCCTTTTTTGAAGTTTTTACGACAACGCCTTCTATAAAATCCTTATGTGCCCCCAGGTCATAGCTCTCTAACACCTTGCTTTTGGATATAAACCTTTTGATAAAGTAAGGTTTCAACCTGTAATAATAATAATAATAATAATGATAATAATAATAATAACATATTGAAACCCCGTCGTATACAATAAATGTACAATGAAAGAGTAGTACGATTCCCGTACTACCTTGTGTAATTCCCTACAGAGATTTATAATCGGCTTAATTTATTTAATTGCTATTGACATTTTTGCTGCTTAAATTTAAATTCCCTTGGGATTTAGTGACTTAGTAAGTACTGAGATTCAGACAGAAAGATTTAATTACCTGAGAGGATTGTATTATCAAACAGTTCGTGGTAACGAACTATAAGTAAGGAGCGACCCGGCTCAATGGTAACCGAAATTCTAGACGAAAAAAACGGTATTTTGATGCAAATAGATCCACCAAAAGAATTAGATTTTAATGCTGATTTCAAATATATAAGTTTCATCAAGTTTAGTCCTACCCATAAAAAGTTACGCGCCTGAGAAAATTAGGCTGATTTTCGAAAAAAAGGGGGAAAGACCGTCTAAAAATTATTGAACCCACATGAAAATCACACCATCATATTCCGCGTATTAGAGAACCCTACTGTAGAGGTTTCAAGCTCCTATCTACAAAAATGTGGAATTTTGCATTTTTTGCCAGAAGAAAGATCACGGGTGCGTGTTTATTTTATTTTTTATTTTATTTTTTTTTCCAGGGGTGATCGTATCGACCCAGTGGTCCTAGAATATCGTGGGAGGGCTTATTGGAATGGAAATTAAAATTTCTAGTGCCATTTTTAAGTGACCAAAAAAATGGAGGGCAACTAGGCCCCCTCCCACGCTCATTTTTTTCCAAAGTCACCTGATCAAAATTTTGAGATAGCCATTTTGTTCAGCATCTTCGAAAATATTATAAGTAGGTCTTTTAGGATGACTTAATCCCCAAAGTTCCCGGAGGGAGGGCTGAAAGTTATGAACTTTACCCAATGTTAACATATAGTATTGGTTATTGGGAAGTATACAGACGTTTTCAGGGGGGATTTTCCCTGGTAGTGGGGGGTGGGTGGGTGGGTCGGGGGTTATGTGGGAGGATCTTTCCATGAAGGAAGTTTTCATGGGGGAAGGGAAATTGCTATGAAGAGGACGCCGGACTTCCCAGCATTATTTAAAAAAGATCAGAAATTAAATATAAAAAAAAACAAGTTTTTTCAATTGCAACAGCAGCAACATCAAAACTTTAAACGAACAGAAAATATTACATATATGATTGGGTTCAACCCCTAGTCAATACCTCGCTCTTTAAGCCAAAGATTTTTTAGTACTTTCATAAGAGCTATTTATTCTAATGAACGGCCTTTGTGATTAAGCGGTCATTTTTAAAGAATTGGAACAAAATTCGAACTTTCGCTTAAGGAGCAAGGTATTAACTAGGGGGTGAACCCCCTAATATACGTATTAAAAATATATGAATATAGAAGTTCATTACGTAAGTTAATTCGTAAGTTACGTATATTTATTACTAATAAAAACGTTCGTAAATAAAATTAAACAAGTTTCGAGAAAGCCATTTAACCAAATAAAAGTAAATTAATATGCAAATTTTGTTTTAATTATTCATGTACGGTGAGCCAAGATCAAAACCTGCATTTTTTCAAAAACGTTCAAAAATTAAATAAAAAAACAAGTTTTTTAACTGAAAGTAAGGAGCGACATTAAAACTTAAAACGAACAGAAATTATTCCGTATATGAAAGAGGCTGTCCCCTCCTCAACGCCTCGCTCTTTCCGCTAAAGTTTGACTTTCTCACAACTCTATTTTTTTTTAAACAATGAAAAACTTTAGCGTAAAGAGCGAGGCGCTGAGGAGGGAAAAGGAAGCGAGGCGCCTCTTTCATATACGGAATAATTTCTGTTCGTTTTAAGTTTCAATGTCGCTCCTTACTTTCAGTTAAAAAAACTTGTTTTTTTAATCTAATTTACGCGTAGCAGCGATATTGATAACATATATTAGGCAATAAGCAGAAAAGGGGAGGGCTCCTGCTGCAAGCACCGTATGTACCTATCGGTATTTAGTTGCCCTTAAATTATGGGGAATTGGTGAGGGGGTCCCGACGCTTCCCTTGTTCCTGGTATTGTGTGATTCAGCGGACTTAGGCTTTTTGTGTGTGAAAGTTAATACCCTCCAACAGACTTAAAATGCCCAAGCGAACGCAAAGCATTTATCAGCAAACTGTGCCCGTGTCCAGACGGTGACAGAACTGAGTTATGCCGCTAGAATACCGAGTGAAAACTCGTGGTTCGTTCCAAGCAAACCACAAGCCAGATAGTGGATACAGCTAAACGTGCAAAACCGTCGCTCAACATCTCCCTCAAGGAACCTGCTTTTTTAGCTGCGATCATGCGAGTGCCAGAGGATCTAGACGAAGAGTCTCTTAAACAGCTAATCCCCAAGTGTAATAAAACCCTACAGTGTGGCAAGTCTCAAACACTTAAAGTCTACTTTCCGACAAGAAATGACCTCGATACCTTTCTAAAAGTATCAGTGAAAATCTGATATGTCGTATCGGATAATCGGCGCTGCTTTAATTGCCACGCAATCGGTCACCTAGCCGCAGATTGTAAGAACGGTTCAATATGTTCCAAATGTGGCTCCGCCAATCACAAATCTACGTACGATACCCCGTGTCAGAAGGCAGCCTTTTGCGTTGGTTGCAAGAAGCAGGGTCATACTTGCTATGGTGTGAAGTGCCCGAAAAACTGTAAACCCTCGAACTAATGACCTCGTCACTAACTCTTTTATCGTGGAGCATATATGGCTCTTTTATTAATAAACTTCTGGATCTGGAAAGCCTCCGTTCTGAGTCTAGTGTGATTTGTCTCCAGGAACATTTTGTTACTAAACATGGTCTGAACATACTTGAGTTTGAGGATATGACAACTTATTGTGTACCCGCTAGAAAGCTGAACAATAGAGGCAGACCCTCGGGTGGACCTATTACGTCTGTGAAATTAGCTATCCGTTATAGTATCTTCGAATCAAATGATTATTATCTAGCTCTGAGAGTGGATTGTTCTGTGTGTTTTAGTGTGTATCTTCCCACAGACTACAATAATGACCTGTCTGAGCAGAAATTTGCGCTATCTTGTGAAAAACTATGTTCATGTATAGACAAAATTCGACGCTTAGGTTTACCTTGCATTATAGCCGGTGACTTTAATTGTAATCTTTCCGAGCCGAATTCTCAAGCTTAATCGTCCGATTTTACGTATGTTCACACGTCCTCGCGAACTTCCAACATGGATCACGTTGTAGTATCGTCGGATTTGCGAGTGGATATAGTAAAGGTTGTGTTTGATTATCAGTTGTCTGATCATCTTCCCATAGCTTGCTCTGTCGGTATACCATCTTCTGGTCACCAAACCACTCCTCTTGCTCCTTTAGCACGTCGACACCGTAATAACTGGTCGAAAATTGATCAAGCCTTATTCATCGAGTCGGTAGATTCAGTCCTGAATAAAATCAGCGTCCCATTTCATCTCCTTCAGAAGTCACTCCAGTTACCTCAAAAAGAGGTTTTGATTTGGCTAGATGTATATTGCGCAGAAATCTGCCATGCTCTTCGCTTCCCAGAAAAAACAAGCTGTTCCTGTGCAACTAATTTGTGAAGGATTCATTCCCGGGTGGTCGTCAAATCCAGATCTCGTCATTTCATGTACTCAAGCAAAATTTTGGTTGTCAGTATTGAAAGGGTGTAGACGTCCGAATTCAGTCTTGTGAACAGCATACGAATTTTCACGAAGCGAAAGTATTCTAAGGCCCTGGCTCGGCATCGAAAAAATATAGTCAATCATTATTCTTCCTGTGCCAAACAAGATAGAAATACGATCTTCAAGTTTGTCTCTCGTTTTGCAAAAATTCTTTTTCACCATCCCCAGCCAACATCCCTGAAGATGGTACGCCTATTACGAATCGGAGTTCTCAGCTCCTGACCCCTCCATCGAACAATCTTACGAGGCTGCCTTAGATCGGTTTCTATCTTCTCATCCCGATGAGGATCTTATCGTCAGTACCCGCTCTGTTGAAGATTCCATCTGTAGCCTCAAATGGAAAGGCTCATGGGGCATTGACAAAATCAGTGCGATCACTGGAAACACGGAGGTAAAGTTCTCGTGGCACATATCTCTCTGCTTATGCAGATAATTTTCTCTCAAGGGATTGTTCCTTCCTCTTTTTGCATTGGAGATCTGAATCCCATTTCTAAAAAGGAAAAACCTCAAACTCAATGTACAGCATTCCGTCCGATAGCTGTAGCTACGTCACTGTGGAAGCTCTTCAAATTACTGTTTATACAGGAACTCGAGAAAGTATGCTACACTCCTCCACATCGGTTCGGCTTCAAGCGAGGAATTGGATGTGCTGATGCCTTAACAGTCGTTGCTAATGTCTTGATAGATGCCAAATCTTCTAGATAGGGCCTTTCTTTGGCTGAAGACGACATTAGACGTGCACTCAATTCTCTAATTTATGCTGCGATACTTTTGAAGGCCGGTAAACGTGGGCTGAATCTAGCTGTCATTCGTTCTCTCAGGAATCTGTATTCTAGATTACAAGTCTGACTGAAGCTACCACCTGACAAGAGTTAGACCCCCATTCCGCGCACCCAACTAGTTCCAGTCAAGAAACGAGCGCGTCAAGGAGTAGTCACCTCTCCCGACCTTTTCAATAACTATATCCTTGATGCACAAGATCAATGTCTATCTTCGCTAAATCTGTCATCTGCTAACTTGTCTTTGGTATGTTACACGGACGACATCCTGAATCTTAGCCGAACCCTTCAGCGGGCAATTGATATCTTTGAAATCCTTGAAGCCGAATATCTTGAAGTTGGACTTCAGTTCAACTCTTCAAAATCGGAATCGTCCTATTCAATGGAAAACTGATTTTTGTGTTCCTACCATTACCCTTGGTTCTAGCTCTGTCCAGTCAGTGGATCACCTCATTTATCTAGGTTTACCCATAGGTTCGTCTATCCGTCACACCCGAAAACTTCTCCTCGAACAGCTTAAACGACGAATTTCAGCATCTTACGCTTCAGTTGCATCGTGCGAACTCCGATTCAACGGCTGCTTCTAGCAAGCTTGTATAACGCCATCGCTCTTCCTCACATTTTATATGCCACGCCCTTTTGGAAACTTCTTACTAAAAACTGACAAGAATTGGATATGTTGATTGGATGGGTTTTGGGAAATTATGGGCGTCGGGGGGGGGGGGGGGGGCTACTTGCACTCTAATCAAATTCGACTATTAAAAAGGGCACTAGCCCTTTAATTTCCAATCGAGTGAGCCTGTTTTGAAGTTTCTACGACAACGCCTTCTATAAAAACCTTATATGCCCCAGGGCATAACTTAAAACCCTTGCCCTGAGGGTTCTGGGGGAGTGTACTCCTCAAAATATATTTTCTATCTGGAAATCAACTACGCTGAACAAAACGGCTATCTAAAAATTTTGATTGGATGTGTTTGGGGGAATGATGGGCGTGGGGGGGGGGGGCTAGTTGCCCTCCAATCACTTTTGACTATTAAAAAGGGCACTAGTTTTTTGAACTTCCTTCGAACGAGCCTTTTTTGAAGTTTCTGTGACAACGCCTTCCATAAAAACCTTATATGCCCCCAGGGCATAACTTAAAACCCTTGCCCTGAGGGTTGTGGGGGAGTGTTCCTCCTCAAAAATATATTTTCTATGTGGAAATCAACTACGCTGAACAAAATGACTATCTCAAAATTTTGGTAGGATGTGTTTGGGGAAATGATTGGCGTGTGGGGGGGAGGCTAGTTGCACCCCAATCACTTTCAACTATTTAAAAAAGACACTATCCCTTTAATTTCCAATCGAATGAGCCTGTTTTGAAGTTTCTACAACAACGCCTTCTATAAAAACCTTATCTACGACGACCTCTTCCATATGAAGTGCCCCTGGGGAAAAAAATTATAATAATAAAACATTGGAATAAAACATTGGAGCCGTACACATGGCCTACTTTTACTGCCCTTACTATAGGCAACGCTACAGCGTTGCCTCTTATATAGGCATGAATTAAGACGAAACTATCCAATTCTGTCAGCAGTATTGATCGTGTAGATTGATCCTTGTAAGTAAAATCCTTGGTAAGTAAAAATTATACCCGAAAAGACCCTAAGAAAAATCTAATAAGAGTCCTCGTGAAGTCACAACCACATGATTCGCACCCAGAAAACTCAAGAGTTAGCTATATAATTTAAAACTATATTGCAACTTTTATTTAGTTGATTTATTAAGTTTTTCAATGAAACAATTACTGATTATAAGGTTTGAAGCTTTCAGTCAGCTCTCTCAAGGTGGCAAATTGTTACCACAGAGTCATCTAGGTCTTCTTGTACCGCACCCACTAGCCAAGTAAAATAGCTAGATGGCAGAAGACCAGCTGATAAGTGAATATTTCAAACAGTTCGTGGTAACGAACTGTAAGCAAGCAGCGACCTGGCTCAATAGTAACCGAATCTCTAAGAAAAAGGAGTGTTGATACCAATAGATGTATCAATAGCCTTGTAATAATAATTATTTTTAACCCACAACATATACAAAAATGATAATTGGAGAGTATAAAGAAAAAAGTAGATAATACACTACACACATGAGTACATAAAACTTAAGAACTTCACAAGAGCAGAGTAACCAAAAAAAAAAAAAAAAAAATAGTTTATGACAAAAGACGCACCAAGACTTAATACAGCGGACCAGGACGCAATGAAGCATCATTGGCCTTGATATTTGAAATGTTTGAATATTACTTACTCCACACACCTTGTTTCCACGCACTGCTTTGAAGTGAGTTTAAACTTGAGTTCGAGTTACAGAAACAATATGAGCCCCTTTATCCACGGGTTATATTAACAGGAATATTTATGTCTTAGGTTGAAGGATGTCGAAAAGGATAGTAAGATGGGAGTTGGTAAAAAATAAGACTGACAGTAGAAAAAAATATTTAACTTCGCCTTGCTTAACCTAACATAATTTTTGGTACTATGACCCAAAATAAACCCATATAAGGCTTTTATAGATAGTTTTGTCGTGCAAACTTCAAAAGAGCTCATTCAATTGGAAATTGAAAGAGCTTGTGCCCTTTTTAATTGTCGAAATTAATTGGAGGGCAACTAACAAGCCTCTCCCCCCTCTCATGACCACTATTTCCCCAAACACATCCAATCAAAATTTTGAGATAATAATTTGTTCAACGTAGTTGAAAGCCCTGGAAACTAAGTCTTTGAGGAAGATAAACCCCCCACACACCCCTCAGGGCATAACTGTAAGTTATGTCCTGGGGGCATATAATGTTCTTATAGAAAGCGTTGTTGCAAAAACTTCAAAAAAGGCTCATTCGATTGGAAATTGAAAGGGCTAGTGCCCTTTTCAATTGTAGAAAGTGATTGGAGGGCAATAACCCCCCTCTTACGCCCATCATTTCCCCAAAGACATTCAATCAAAATTTGGAGATCGCCATTTTGTTCAATGTAGTTGAAAGTTCAGGAAGTTATGTCTTTGAGGATGAAAAAACTCCCCACACCTCTCAAGGTAAGGGTTGTAAGTTATACATTTTTTCAACGTAGTTGAAAGTTGTTAACTTTTACAACGTAGTGGAAATTATGTCTTTGAGGATGACACCCCTGGGGGCAGCAGAAACTTCAAAAAGGGCTCATTCGATTGGGAATTGAAAGGGCTAATGCCATTTTTAATAGCCAGAAGTGACTCAAGGGCAACTAACCCCACTCTCATGTCCACCTTTCCCCAAACACATCCAATCAAATTTTGAGATGGCTATTTTGTTCAATGTAGTTGAAAGTGCAGTTTTAGGGGAGAGACAGAGGGGTCGCTTGCCTCGGGCGCAGAAATTTTAGGGGTGCAAAATTTCAAACAAATATCCAACGGTTATTGTAATTTTATAATCTAAAAAATTTTATTAAAAAAATAGAGGGTGCATTAGTAAATAAAAATTATTAATAAATACTCACTAATTAATAAAAATAAAACGTAATCAAATAATGACAATTAAAAAATAATTAAATAATTTAAATGATAAATTCGCGAATAATTTTGTTAATTTATGGAAATGTTGTTAAGATTTGGCCTGAGAATTTCGTGTGTGTGACAGGTGGGGGGGGGGGCAAATAAAGATTTCACCCCAACCACAAAAAGATAAGATAAGATAATATTTATTTTCCAAAGGCTATCACAAGCTCTAATAGAGCTGAATTCGCATCATATGTCAAAAAAGAAATAGACAAAGCAAAACGAAGAAACAAATAATACAGCAAGGAAAGAAACACTAATCAAGCATAAAAATTATCGATAGGAATTTAGCAAATGGCTAGAATAGAAACAGAAGAATAGAAAAAGAAGGGGTGGGGGATAAAAGAAAATCACAATCAAGATCAAAAACATTGCCGAAATCGTGTTCAAGGTCAAATACATAAAATTAAAAAAAAACACTTAAAATCAAGGCAAATTAGTTGTCAAAAGAAATATTTACAATTAAAGAAAGGAATACAATTAATGGAAAAAAGATTTAAAATTAAAGGTCAGAAAACAAATTTAACATAAATAATTCTCAACAAAAAGGAAAATAAAAGTGACAAAGATGAAGAGAAAAAAGATGACGCATGATTATTGTGAACATACACAACAACTAAAATAAGGGACGGAGGAGTTATTTTGGTAAAGAGCATATTTCAGGGATTATTTAGGTGTGCCAAAATAAAGGGGATAAAAATTCTCCGGAACCTCTCAGTAACGGTATGGAAAGATAAATATGTTGGAATTACCAAGGAAGCTAAGTGGGGAAGACGGGGTCTAATGGGGTCATGTAAATCAGGGAAGATGTCCTCAGTACGAGGATTTGATATTGCGGATTTAGCAAAACGCAAACAAATTTGTACTCTCCTTTCTTTTAACGTGGTAATACCTGCGGATTTAAGGAAGAAGGAGTATGTAATTTTGCTCTTTTTATAGATGATCCTGAGCGAACGCTTTTGGACCGACTCAATTTTGTCACTAAGCTCGCTTGAAAGATGCGAATGCCAGACCGGGCATGCATATTCTATTAGCGGCCTGATAAATGATAAATAAACACGGAGGGACTGCATCTTAGGGCAATTAAATCTGTTTAAAATTTTTAACATAGATAATGAAAAGTTTGCTTGTTTAACAATATTAGAAACATGTATGTCCCATTTAAGATTATTTGAAATTGTGACACTAAGGAGTTTAACACGTTTCACAAGCATTTCGGGTGGGATAGGGTCAAGGAAAGCGGGAGTGGATTTCAAGAAAATTATCGTCATTATATTTGATTTGATGGAATTTACTTTCATATTTAGGTTCTTAGCATCCTCTGAAATGTGGGTTAGGATTTCAAGGGGGTCACTTTTAGTATTCCTGTGACATACCTTAAGGATCGACAAGTCATCCACGTATTTCCACCTTCGAGGACAATCCCTACCAATATCGTTAATCATGACAAGAAATAAAAGTAGTCCCAATAAGGTTCCCTGAGGAATTCCACAATATATAGAGAGGGGGTTAGAAAAAATATTTTTGTATTTAACAACTTGAGATCTATTCGAAAGAAAAGATATAACAATATTTACTAACAGAGGATCAAGTTCAAAGTTAACCAGGATAGTGAACGAATTAGGATGGTATGGTCAACCAGGTCAAAAGCTTTTTGGAAGTCAACTAAGACACGGTTCAGCCAAACATTTGGTTTATCAAGGTTACTTACGATGGTATGCATTAAGTTCACAAGGTAATGGGTGGTGAAAGTTTTCCTTAAGTTACCAAACTGCCGGGTGTCAATACGCGGACAAATAATATCCCTAAGCCAGTCACGGCGGAAACTTTCATAAAGTTTGGAGAAAACTGAAGTGAGTGTAATGGGGCGAATGTTGGCGAAAGTTAGACTGGTGCATTTTTTTGGGACAGGTGTTATAAAAACCTGTTTCCAGCAACTTGGGAATTTACCAAATTTTGTGATGTGGTTGAAAATATTTGATAAAGGGTCAGCAATTTTGTCTGAAAAGGCTTTAATTAAGTCAACAGGGATGTCCAAGGGACAAATACTTGATTTTCTAAGCTTTAGAATTTTATTTATAACATCAGAGGGAGAAATAAAGGGGAAGGAAGTATTGGGAGTAATAGTTGGACTTGAGCCAGTGAAAGGGGGGAGACTTTGCACGATGGAGGCAAGGTACAAGTTTAAATCGTTGGCAGTCTTATTAGGGGGTTCAGGGAAATGAAAATCAGCTTCGGAAGGACCTTTCCGCATATTTCTTTAATTTTTCTGTACCATTGCTTGGGCTTGTTAGAACATAGATCTTTGACTGTACTATTATAATAATTAGAATCTGCTTTTCTTAATTTTTTCTTTAGGAACTTCCTTAGACTATTAGCCTCAATAATACGACCTGCTTTGAAAAAATTGATTTTTTTTTTCTTATAAGTTTTTTAAAAGACTCAGTAACATAAGGCTTATCTGTAGAACACGTTTTAAATTTTTTCTCAGGAAAGTGCAATTCATAATTACTCCTCAATAAATTTTGGAGGGACAAAGCCATGTAGTCTACGTCATTTGTTTGATACACAGTGGACCAATTTTCAGTAGTAATCCAGGAGCCAAAATTGGATATTTTGATAGTACAAAGTCAGCACTTGCATGTAATTTTTCGATAGAATTTATTTTGTCAGCGGATCTCTGATTAGGGAAGTAATAAAAAAAAACATAGGACAATTAAATTGAAAGGACGCGGCAAGACTTTGGGTCGAACACACACCCACATAATCTCATCAAAGGGAGCGAGACACGGAATTGATATTTCACTTGGGTATAATTCATTACAGACAAAGAACAGAATTCCGCCACCTTTCTTACCCAGCGGGTGGTTTTCTGGTCTGAGTTTAATAAACTGAGAAAAATTGTTGATCTTTAACATGTGCACATTTTGAGCTTGAACTTCAGTAATAGCGATTACATCTAATCTATATATTTTAGAAAGGGTGTCTAATTCATTAAGTTTTTCAAAGTTAAGGCTTTCAGTGTTGCTCAACAAAAGTGTGGGGAATCGAAAGCGACTCGTGAATGTACCGTTTTTACACTTTACTTTTTTTATATCACAGTGTGGGGTCAGGGGTTCTAGTGGAATTCTTGACGGGGGCTAAACTTGGATAGTGAGAACAAGGGACAGGGGGATCAAATCCATCTTTTTCAAATACAATTGCATTTAATTGAGCAGGTACTAGCGGAGACTCTAAACAGCGGTAACTAAGTAGCGGTTGAGTTTGGGGTGAACTGGAGGATTCAAGAGAGATGAGGTTATTTTTGCAGGGGAATGGTACGAAGAGTTCATGTTGAGTGGGTAGGCAAGGTGGTGGGGAATGATAGATGGAAGGGTAGGAAAATGTTGGAAAGCAGCCGGAGGGGTGGGTGGGTTTATCTTTGAAAAAGAAGGAAGGGGGTATGGAAGTGGATATGGAGACGGGGGTATCCTTTGGATAGGTACTTGATTGGTAGGGACTTGATGGCTCGTGGGCTTTCTTGTGTGTGTGAGCGATGGTCTAAAAAATATTTAGTAGGATTAGCAGAATTTAGATGGCCTCTGGGTAGCCCAGTTTTGTGGAACCTACTACGACTCTTAATGGGCAATTTGATATGATGTTTTGCACAGCCAAAGCATCTTCCACTTGGAAATTGTTTACAGATATCAACATGGGGGTATTTGCACAGATTATTTATACAACGGCTAAAAACATGAAGCTTACAAATGTGTAGATATTTACAACTACTAGCCAAACATCTACTGTCTAAAAATCTATAGCACACATTAGGATCATTACGCTTAAGATCACAGAACTCATTTTTATGAATATATGATTGCATTGGGTGAGAATTTCCGCTTGTAAGTTCGACATCATTGTCAATTTTAAAGATGTGTCATGATCACTGGATTTCAAGAATAAATTATCTTCAGTTAAAACAAGGTCAGAAGGATTGGTTTGCGTAGCCTTGCTAATCCCCTGAAAAAATTCTGACGAGGCAAGTTCACTAGCACTTGCTTGATTACATATAGTGACGTTTTCAGGTTCAAAGGAAATTTACAGTTTTTACGCAACTTGAAGAATTTGGATAATGCATATTTGGACTAGAAGTATCAGCTGAAGGAGAAACATTGGGCGATGTAGGGGATTTTTAATGCATGTATAGCATCAACAATTGCTAGCTGAAAACCGACTTTTAAAATTTTGATTTCATTGCCCTTGAAAAGATCACTTTTCTAACGTTCGTAAAGATCAGATAAACTATCATAAAGAAATTCAGGATTAGTTAATCCGTTTCCTGAGATTGATGATTTCCGCGTCTTTTTTTAGGCAATCTTCACAGGTATGGGGCTCAAAGACACTAGCCGTTCTTGCAATGCCTGCCGATTCACCTTTACTGGAACAATAGATTTGGGGGGTAATTTGGGATTGATGGGTTTTGGTTATTTTGCAGAATCAAACGATCCATCAGGACTATTGTTGACATTACTCGAAGCACAAGGTATAGTAGGGGAATTTGTAATACCACTTCGAACGATCATTTCAAGTTGATTTTCGTTGGAGATAGATGAATTTTCTTCATCCGAAATAACGGGGGATTTTACAGCCTCGATTGGATAAACCACTTCTGGTTGATTATCGATGGTATTAATCACGCCATTTTCAACCAACGACGCTCGGCATTGAACGCATAAACAATTAGGGTTTTAAGGCGATTACTTTTTGTTATGCCAGCACAAGCTGGGTGCAACCAAGCATTGCACTTAGAACACTGGAAAGACCCAGTTCCACATTTTCTGTAGCATTCATTACAAGGATGGGACATTCTAGGCTAAGGAATAAAAACGAGACAGACTTGAATTGGAACCTATATCTTCAACTAAAACCTGGTCGCCTAAGCCAAGATTAGCACTGGTACTTGCTAAAGAAAAGTTCAAAAGGCTGATCTCGCGTCTTCACTTAAAAATCACAAGCGTTATTTATCTCAAAAACAAGACGTCTTGACAGGTCAAGATCTAATGGAAGACTCGAAAAAAGGCCAGGACGATCGAAGTTCGATTGACCATACATCGCCCTGGCTATCCTTTCTTTGTATTTCAATCAACAAACATCAGGCGATTATTTCGTAAATTTGAAAGTGTCAGATAAGACTTCAGGTGTAACAGCAACGATTTATTTAGAATATACGATTGAAGTCACCAGCGGACAGCTACCAAACAAAGGTTTCCAAATGCCTAATGACAATGGCAAGTAACCTCCGATACTTAGTCAACATGTTGCTGCATATAATGTTCCAACTTGTCTCAGGAATAAATAATCTTCCAAGAAAAACTATCGTTACAAAACTAGGAAAACATTAAGGAAACTAGCAAAATATTCGTGAATTCTGTGATTAATTTAAATTTCAGTAATAACAAACACATAGTTACATAAACACGCAGAGTGGATTACCCCCTACAGTAAGTCCAGGAGCTACCCTAACCTAGCAAATCTTGGGAAGATATGCTAAAATGCTCGAGAATCTAGCAACATGGGAAGAAAAATTTACTTTCCACCTCGTGAACATGGATGCAATACGCAAAGGTGGGGGGGGGGCTCTTTCACAATGATATTGTAAATCGGGATCTCTGTATCCCTTATTTTGAATAAAACCAGTATGGAGTAACCGCTGCAAAAGCAAATTGTCGTTTCATGAGTAAAAGTACGAAACCTCATGGACTCTAGTTTTTTTGTGCTTTTTGAAAAAAAAATGTAAACTAGGATATGCTAAAAAAGTATTGCATATTTAGTTCGGTACTGCCCACTAATGCTTGTTCAATTTTAAAATCAAGCCCATTAATTGTAATTTATTTTAGGGCCTATCAATGTCATGAAATTCAGTGCACTTTTTCCACTGAATAGCTTTTATGGCGAAAATTCAATCCTTTTTTGAAAATGAAGTCTGTACTCGAGCAATTGTTCTAGACAAATTTACAGCAATTGCTTTAAATCAACCCTTTCATTGTTCAAGCTCAAAGAATTTAGCAGCACACTGGAGGTTATTTCTATAAGTCGTTGCCATTCAGCGCTCTTCGCCTGACCATTACGTGTACTGGACAATTCAAGTGGTGTTGATGAAGCCTTTATTTTTACGGAAAGGAGTGGACTTTTTGAAAGATTTGGAAACTGTTAAGTCAGGGAAAGCAAAGCAATGGAGTTGTTGTGTGGACGAAGATGATCCCCCTGTCAGAAGGGGCGCGAATGCAATTCACAGTCACCTGCAAGATATTATGGACTTCATGAAGAAATGTGATGCCGATGGAGAACAGCTCCCCTGTTTCGTCATCAAAAGGCCAACAGAAGTCTCTGTTTTCTCTGTAACAGCGTTTACACACGTTACAGCCAAGCTTACGAGCCTTGAGCAAGCGATTTCGCTTGTTTCTGCCAAGATTGATTGGTACAACCTGAACTTTCCTCAAATACATGTGATTAGCCAGCTTGCTGCGTGTGATACGCATACTACAATTTTGATCTCCGATCCCCCGCCTGAGCATGGTGACCCGCTAAAGCGAAAATCAGTAATAGACTCAATTTCTAGTCATCAGCTGGTGACCAGAGTGCGAGCGACTAAAAAAGTGTTGGGCGGTAATATTGAGAAATCTGCAGCTGAAGATTTTTGCAAATCAGCAAAGAAAGCTCTACCTGGTTCTAGTGTGAAAGTTTTATCTAAAAAAAACAAACTGGTGTTATTCGAGAGGTCCCGTCCGATTTTGACCTTGAAATGCTACAGAACCAGTTCGGTATACTCGGGTCTAGTCGATTTGGAACAAGCAAATCGGTTAAGCTTGAATTTGCAGACGCGATTACTAAAGGATTATTTCTGCGAAACTTAGTGAAGATTGGGTATGAAAACTTCCGTGTTTATGAGTTCAAGCAATTGCCAAAGTGTTGCTTCAAGTGTCGTTCCCCTGGGTACTTGGAAAGTGTATGTACCGAGTAGCACTCCACTAAGTGGGCTCGTTGGGCTGGACCGCATTTATCTACGATAAGTGATCGTTGTACGGAATCTCCGAAATGTCCCAATTGTGGAGGATCTCACCCTTCTAACAGCCTACAATGCCCTGTGATTAAGAAGATCACTGATAAGGTCTATTCTCAGAAATGAATCTGGACATAAGTATAGTCTCATTTAATATTAATTTTCTGAGAATTTTCTCTGAATATTTTCTGAGACGAAGCAGTGATCACGTTGTTTCTGCCCGTCCAGCTAAAATTACGCGTGGCCGCCCTTCTGGCGGCTTAGCTTGTGTTTTTAAGAAAAATATTTCTGGTGCGCGACAGAGTCCTGTGCTTTTCCAATCGGATGACACTTTTCTTGCTGTGCGCCTTGATAACATTGTAAATTAATGTGCACCTGCCATATAATGATCGTTCTATTCGTTCAGTTCAGAATTTCTCTTGTGCTTGTAATGGACTTAAAACTTCAATTCAAAAGATATTGGATCATGGGTTGCATTTTGTTATTGCTGGTGATTTTAATACCGATCTGGTTTCTGATAATGTAAGGAATGGTCAGCTCTTGATTCTCTCCCGGCTTATAAAATTGTTTGGAAGTCCCATGATTATATGTGCATTCACCATTCAGGTAGTAAATCAGACACTGATCACGTTATTTGCTCTGCAGCTCTTGTCTGCTCGCCAGTTATGGTTTATTTTGACGAGCAAGATTTTGATTACCTTCCACTGTCTTTTCGTTTATCAAAGCCTGTTGTTTGTTCTGGGAGTATATCTAAGAGTCGTGGTGTACGTTCTAAATGGTTTATAAACCTGATTGGAATAATACGAATCTTTTCTATTTATCTTACAACATTGGCTTCACTTCTAAGTGTGATTTATGTTCCGTATCAGCTTTTACAGTCTAGCCAGAATTTTATTTATGCTAAATATGAAATAGACCGATATTATCATTCTATCCTCTCCGCCATGAAAGAAGTTGAAAAAATTTGTCCCAGTAATGCGAATCCGAAAGAATACTCAAAAGCCTCTTTGGTCACAAACCTTAATATTTAAGGTTTCCAAAACCTTAAGGCCTGTAAAAATAAAGCTAAATTTTGGCTAAAAGTTTGAACAGATTGTGGTCGGCCTAGGTTTGGTAATATTTCTTTTATTAAAAAGAAAATTAAATTAGAATTTAAGAAGTATCTAAAAAGTGTCCGATACCGTGGGCTTGATTCTCCATCTTCGCCTAAAGAATGGAGGAAAGTAATTAATTCAAGTAAAACAAACGATTCTGATGTAAGCAGTGATGCTATTCCACCAAGTTCTTGGCATACATATTATTCGAAGATATTCCCCGTTCTGAATTATTCTGTTCATAGAAAGTTTGGCGAAGAGCTTGTTTAAATTGTCCCTAGATTTCTAAGTCAGCGCTTTGTTCTGCCTATATCGCGTTGTGAAGTTTTGAATGCTTTGAATCATCTTAAGTCGAAATCTATTGATGCTGATGGTATGTCTAAAAAACATCTAACTCCCCGATGTGCTGGACTTGTGTCACATCTTGTGCTTTTGTTTCAAATGTACTTGGCGTCTTCTGTCGTCCCAGAAAGCTTTTTTGTGTGGCAGCGTGACTTCAATTTTAAAAAGAGGTAAACCGCCAACAGATTGCTCTTCTTACCGTCCAGTTTCTTACCGCCAAGGTGTTCAGGTATATTCGTTTACCTAGTATATTCTTTTACTCAAATATTTCTTTCTTTGGTGAAAATCAACTTGGTTTCAGACCTGGTGTGGGGTGCCAACATGCACAGCGTTGTCCTTTCTTCTATTCTACTTTCTAATTCTTCTAAGGGTAAAGGCGTATATTTCTGTACACTGATCTTTCAAAGGTTTTTGATTCTGTTGTTCATAACCAGCTATTCTTTCTTTGGCTTCTTCTGGTGTTAATTATTCTGTTATTTAACTTCTACGGCTTTGGTCTTCTAATTCTTACCTCCGCCTGAAATCTTCTCCAGAAACATAAAGTGCTTCGAGGCGTAAGGCAGGGAGGTGTTTATCACCAACCTTTTTCAAAATTTGTATTTCTACTGTTTTGGAAAAGATCTCAGGCACTTATTTTTCGTTCTACTTGATATTTTTACATCTGCTGATGACATTCTGTTGATAGTTCTGCGACGGTTTCCCAAGTTTCTAAGTCTTTCCTAAATATTGGTATATCCCTGAATCTTGACAAGTGTGAATTCTTATCTTATAATCTGTCTTCGTCTAATCCTCTGGTATGTAATGAATTTTCTGTACCTTCTGTCTCTTCCTTTCGGTGGCTTGGTATTACTGTTTCCAATTCTCTAGCTCTCTTCCGTAAACAGATTGTTGCTGATGCAGTAAGAAAAATTCAGTTGAGCTATTCAAAAATTGTAGCAAACCGTGGAAATTATAACAGAAGAGCTCTTGGCGCTTATTCTCGACATTTTCTAATCATTCTGGGCTTTATCTTTCGGGTGTTCATTCTATTCTAAAGCTAAAAGATTCGAAAAAGATTAAAGTTGCACATTTCAAATTTTGCAAATTTCTTCTTTCTCTGCTGGCATGGACTAGAAATCGGTATCTAGTTAAAAATTTCTATGTTATGGATGCAACTCAAAAGCTCGGTAACATACACAAAAAGCTTTCTGCAGATGCATTTTGTAATATTGACCCTGACCATGGTCTTCTACAGTATTTTTCTTAGTTTAAATTAATTGCTAGTGTTTGTTGATGTTCTTTTTTATTATTATGTTTATACTACTCGTTCTCTTGTAGCTGTGGGGAATAAATGATTGAATTGAATAATCGTTTCCCTAATATCATCACTTGTTCCATAGAAACAAACATAGGAGAAAAAAAAGGGTCGAAAATCGAATGGATCCTGTAGAAAAGTCGTAAAATTCGTAAGGAGAATCCGCAGCGCCCCATTCCTGAAAAATTGAAAGACTTTGGGTCTAAAAAGTAGATTTTTTTATGCGATTTTCCAAAATCAGATTTCAATTTCACTCTCTTTCGCCTTTTTTCTAGAATATCTATCTGAACGTTCAAGTAAACGGTAATAAAGGGTTTGTTTATTCAACAACAATAAGAAAGACAAGAGATAAAAAAGTAAAAACATGACAACTCACCCATCTCCTTCTGTTTTAAGGTAATTCCCTAAATACTTACTGGCCTGTGTTCTGATCATATTTACAAACCTACTCATGCCCCACAACAAAGAAACAGTCATTTGTTCTTCCGTGGTCAGACAAATTTTCAGTACCCTTAAACATAACGAAAAGTACTTACTTTACACAACCAGTTTACAAGCAGACACTCTTTGGTCGATGGACACCATTTCCACACTGACTGACGAAAATAATGTGATGAGCCATCTAGAATTTTCTCAGATTTTTTCGTCACACCACCTTTCGTCAAAACTCTAATGAAACATATTTCCATGGTTGTGTCAACGTCACCCCTGATTATCAATTTGACCCCGATTAGCGGTGCCAAGCATTGATACAAATCCTTTTTTTTTCAAAATAAGTTTCTCCCGTTAGGTCTGTTTTTCCGAAATAATCTTCAAGTTCTTTAGAAAAAAAATTCTTGGCTCTTTTTCCGGACCCATTTTGGGTGAATAAATATGTCAGAGACAAAGCTGTCTTAGCCAATCACCCGTCCTTCTAAAATAATAAAAATTTCCCTCGCCCTACCCCTCCTCCAAAAGTCCTTGAAAGTTTAAACTCGATCCCCAATTCACTCCCAAGACATCGAAACTATGCTGTTTTCATGACCTGGGTGCACACATTGTCTTTCAATTTATACCACTTCTTAACTTTTAGCAGATTCTAAACCTAAAAGGACTTATAGTGCCAAAACTTTTAGGCGATTGGAACACAACATTTTTACTCCCCCCCCCCTCCCACCTCAGTTCTGTTGCTCAAACATAAGTTTTCAAGTTGAGTCCCCTAGCTTTCACTAAACGTTTAAACTTGATCTCCCCAGCCATTCCCAACATTCCGAACCCGCCACTTTGATAGCCTAGCACAGCACCCCTGAACATTGATTGGCCACAATCGTACACAGAATTTGGATAAAGTATAAGACCCTAGAAACAGGGCTTTAATTCTACTTGCGCACCATCTAACAAGACTCTGAAAGGACGTCGTCTGAAATATCTCAGCAACGGCTAAGGGCGTTAAATTGACAAGTGAATGTTGAGTGGAACGTTGAACTAAATTAAAGGACAATATGTACACACTATGGGCACCAACAAGGGGGGCCAGAAGGGGGGTCGCCCAGAGGGGGGCCCCCCCCCCCCCCTCCCACCCTCCCCCGGATAAATGATGCTGCCTTTTTTTATATTTTGTTCTGAGATTTCTATTATATAGCATTAAAAGTGCCAATTAGACGAGGTTTGCCCTCCCCTGGAATTCAGTATATGGGCGCCATGGTACACACAGGTTTTCAAAGGGGCATACTTACCATATTAAAAAAAAAGCCAAGGTTATCAAGTTAAATTTTTTAGAGAATATAAAAGGGAATCTGGAACTAAATCGGAAAAAAAAAACTATACATCCAGGGTTCCAAGAGGGCAGATTTGCAGTGTACAAGAAACAATTAATTACTAGACCGAACAGTTGTTCCTTAGAAGGAAGAAGAAACAAAATAGACTACTTTTACACTTCCGTTGATTTTTTAATTAAAATCAAGTAGTTGCGGGCATCATGGCCAAGGCTAATTGTAGAAAAAAGCCAAGATAGATAGTCCGTATGAGAGGCAAATCTGGCATGAACTTTCAAGTAAATGGTGAAAAAAAAATGTAAAAATGGTTTATTTATTCAAAATTGTATGTCAACTTCTAAATGAATAAAAAATTAATTTTTGAAAAACGAAGACAAAAGATAAAAACTTAGAAAACAATGGAATATCTTCAGGAGACTTGACTAAGAACGATAACAAACTTCACACACATTCTGTTTCCTCTGTTCAGTCCTGTAGAAGAGAAAAAAAAATACTATTTTAATAAACCTATTAGGGAATATGTAGATCACTAATAGTGAGCACAATAAGGCGGATTCTGACCCAAGAGAAAAAGACCAACAGCAAACAGCAAATTCAAAAGATTGGTTAAAAAATACTTGGTTTATACCTAGAATATAACTTGGTTTATACCTGGAATATAAAAGCTAAAATACAATTTGTACTTTACTGAAAAAAATTCAAATGAATTCACTGAAAAAAATGTTTATTGTCAGTTTAATCTACATATGCTGATATTTATTCCTTAAAATCTTAATGAATTTCTTATTTCTCAAAGTTATAAAAGTGAAAACATTTAGAAGAATTTTTCAGTAAAAGTACAAATTATATTCCAGCTTTTAGAAAGCATAGGGTTTAGAACCCTACTCATATAATTTCTGCTCGTTTTGAGTTTGAATTATTTTAATTTCTGTTTGTTTTGGGTTTCAATTATTTATTGATACTAATTTATGGTAATTGTATGCTTGGTAGATTATTTGATTCTAATTTTTTTTTTTTCATTTTGGTTTTAATGGAGTTCTTTACTTTTTTAAAAAACTTATTTTGTGGGCAAAAAGTTTTTTTGACATATTTCTGTTTGTTTTATATTGACATAGTCTTATTCAGGGAAAAAGACTGAGCCTCTTCTGAAGTTTAAACAACCATCCATTCCATAAGAACCTTAAATATCCCCTGGGCATAACTTACAAACCCTTGCCCCTAATCTCTGGGGTTTGTTTCAACCCTAAAAACCTTGTTATATGATATTTAAACTATTTTGAATAGAATGGCTATCTCAAAAATTTCCATAAGACACATTTCGGGACAATACGACGTGTGTGTGTAGGGTGGAGGGGGTAGCTTGCCCTCTAATCACTTTGACTCAAAAAGAGTACTAGAGCGTCTGATTACCAATCCAATGAGCCCCTCCAAAGTTTATATGGGCACACATTTTCTATAAAAAAAACTATATGTCCCCACGGCATAACTTACAACCCTTGCCCTTAGGACTGAGGGGATTGTTATCCTCAAAGACGCAATTTCCAGATATTTTTGATGGGTTGAACAAAATGGCTATATCAAATTGTGCCTTTGATCACGTTCGACTAATGAAAACGCACTAGTCTCTCAATTTCCAATCGAATGAGCCCTTTTTGAAGCAGCTACGACAAAACTTTCTATAAAAGCCTTATATGCCCCAAGGGCATAACTTATGACCCTGGTCCTTAGGGCTATGGGGGGAGGGTTGTCATCCTTAAAGATATAATTTCCAGACCTTTCAACTACGTTGATCAAAATGGCCATATCAACATGTTGATCGGAAATGTTTGGGGACGTGATGGGTGGGGGGGGGGGAGAGGCGATTCTCCCTCCGATTACTTTCGACTATTAAAAAAAGGGCAAAAGCCTTCTTAACTTCCAATCGAAAGATCGCTTTTTTGAAGTTTTTAGGACAAGACTTTCCATAAAAACATTAATATGCCCCCAGGGCATATAACTTACACAACAAGGGCATAACTTACAACCATAGCTCACAGCCCTGAGGGCTGTGAGAGGGTTGTCATACTCGAAGAAAAATTTCCGGACCCTTCAACTACGTTCAGCAAAATGGCTATATCAAAATGTTGATCGGAAGTGTTTGGGGAAGTGATGGGCGTGGGGGGCATTCACCCTCCGATCACTTTTGACTATTAATTAGGGCACTAGCCCCCTCAATTCACAAATAAATGAGTTCTTTTTGAAGTTTCTACGACAGCACTGGCAAAGACCTAAGTTCCAAAACTTTCAACTACGTTGAACAAAAATTTTCCATCTCAAAATTTTGATTGGATGTGTTTGGGAAAATGGTGGGCGTGAGAGGGGTGTTATTTGCCTTCCAATCACTTTCGACTATGACAAAGGTTCGAACACTGGAATGTTTTATTTTCGTTTTGCTGACTGTAACGTATTTTATGTGCCCTGGTCTAGAAAAAAAAAACATTTTACCAACATCGTTCTTCACTTAGGCAGCGCTACTGCGCTGTCTATGACTTGCTCACCTAATCCTTGTGTCATAGCCAGACTGGAAAAGAAATTTGTCCAAGAAATGGGATATCGGCTGCACATTTCTTATGGCGATTACTTTTTAAGCGCCTTGGAAGATTTTTTTTATGAGATTCCTCATGGCTCCATGTTTTGAAAATACAAAATTTATTCATATATAGCACAGCAACATATACGTGGCATATATATAAATAGCAACAAAACGAGCTCGTATCCAAGGGGGAGTGATCACGGAATGCCTATCAGTCAAAAAAAATGAATCTAGCTAAAAGTATCTCGGGAAAAAGAGTGCCACTGATAAATCTTTAGTTTATTTGCAGAAAGTTTCCTTTTTTTTCGTATTAGGGCTGCATTTTGTTATTTTGTCGCATTTTTCTTTATTTATCATTACCTCGTTTGTTACATTTAGTTAAAAAATGGGAAATAAATATTATTAATTCCCTAATTCAAAACCTAATTCCTTGATTCGAAACATCAAGAATTGAAAAGCTTTGTTTTATAATTCACATTTGCGCCACATTTAATCCCCATATTTATATACGGTATTAATTATCAATTAATATTGTTCGTCATTAAACCTTTTTTTAGTGTAATCACTAAATCATTTATTATAAAAATGACATAATTTTTTAGAAACTATATAGAAACTTTAAAGCCACGTTTTTACGCCTGGGGCAACAATTTTTTTTTTGGGGGAGGGGGGGGGGAGGGGTTTTTAAAATTCTTTTGACAAGTGGAAAGATCAGCATAATCCCTTTGGGCAATATTGTATTGGTCATCTAAAAAACTTGAAATTTCTTTTATGCAAAAGTTTTGACCTTAAAGTAACAATTACTAATTTGAATTTATTTTGCTGCAGGCTTTTCTGACCTGCATCGCTTAGTAAGTAAGAAAAGTAAGTAAAAGCATAGCGGTACTAGACCCTCAAGGTATAAACCGGCGGTACTGATCATTTTTTCGTGGTCCTTCAGCCAGGAAGCACAATGGGGAGTTAGAGGCGGGCCTTCCGGTGCTTTCGCATACCCTTTCTCTTTACCTTCCCTAGAATTGTGCAGGTATCATTTAAAGCTGGGTCGACTCTGGGTGAGCTTACAGAGTCACACCACTGACCACCATCCCAAAGCAAATAACCAGCCACGCGAGGCATCGAACCCGTTGCCCCTCGGACAAAGGATTTCCAACACAGCGCGCCAACCCACTTAGTCAGGACGTGGTTTCACTTACCTTAAAGCTATCAAATAGGATTCTATCTAATAGGATTACCATTTTATGGCTTTAAAAAGTACCTTAATTGTTTACCTGAAAGTTGTTTTGAAGAAACGAGAATAGCTTCTTGGGCTGATGTCAACTAGATTTGAATGCTGCGAAAGTTTTTTCTTCTTGGATGCTTCACTGCCATCCAGCGACAAGGTTCTCAATCTGGGAAAACCAGTTCAAATTTTTCTTCTAAAATAGCAATAAAAGATAGGACTTGGTAAAAGAAACAAATATAGAAAAAAGGAGGAATACGAACATTCAAATGAGGTAGGTCTATTCAAATATTGGTATTATGTACAGAAAAAAGATGGGCACAAAAATAAACGTATATGAGGCTGGTGGAGCAAATAACAAACCTAAATCAACTAAAAAAAATATATTAAGTCAGTCTGCTTCTCTAAAAAAAAGCTCTTGATAGCAAAGCAAAGTGACATAGAGGGACTATGAATTAGTGAAATCTGGAATGAGAAGAGCAGACATATTACCATTCTTAGACCCCCAATCAATCAAAACAACTGTTCTGCGGAATCAATGCTGCAAAACCCTGTTACAGGACAACTTGCCCCTTTATGTGTTTGATCCGCCAGATACGAAACAGCGCATTAAAAAAAAAAAACAATTGGTATTAAAAGCACCATCTCGAGAAACCATCCATCGTCACTTAAACATTGCGGTCAGATAAAAAGAAAGTTGTAAACGGAACACGGCTGTAAGGCCTACAACCCAGGCAAGCTTGACTTGTGACTGCTGATCTGCAAAAGGATCTAATTTTATAGGTATCACTGCCTGTTACCCTAGGAAGATGAAAAATGAGCAGAAATTGCATCACTATATTTCATATTTCAAGAGACTTAAACATTCTCATACAACTACTAACATCCTTCAGCAATCCAAATCACAATCAGGAAGTTACCACTGACAGATCCGCGTTGTGACTACAAGGTATGAGCACTTTCATGAACTTCTATGATTTGAGCCGTATTTTCAATCATAGGAGTATCTCGTTTATATCTAATGGCTAGACTGCCCTAGAAGCTGCCTATTACCGTACTTTACTTGAGCTCTTTCGTAATACTAAAGCCGGTGCTGGTCCCAATGCCTGTACCAATCAAGGAAGTCATAGTCGTGTGAGTTACAAAAGTATTTTATGACAAGCTTTCATTTTGAAATTACTCTTTTTCAAAAAAGCAGCTTATCTGGATTCTCAACATTTAAAAGGTTGTTACTAGTGGATCGTTCTCTGGTTTCTGAATCTTTGAGCAGGCAATTGCTATAAGTTTCATTAAGTAATGATGCAAAAAACCACAGGAGCGCTAAAACTGCAACTCACCTTTGTACCACTGAAGTCCTTGAGGATATGACAGAATCCCGTCAGGAAAGCTTGTTTGAGTCGTTTTTGGATAAAAACAGATTTTAAAATCGTAAGACGCTCCTGCAGTGTTAGCAAATTCCCCCGTAAATGCCTTAAAACCATATGAAAGAGAAAATCCAAGTCTATCTTTCAGAATGACGTAGAGCTTCCCAGTAAGATTTTTCTTTCGTCATAAAATTTCCATAGATACAGTAGCACAAATTATATAAAACCTGGGGGGGGGCAATATGTTACATTACACCTTAAAAATATGACAGAAACAGGGTTTCATTGGAGGGAGGGGTATTTTCGACCAAGGAATCAAATTCGTGTTCTTCAATTGCGTAATTATAGTTATAGTCGAGGGTGTCACTACCCCTTTCCCTTTGGGATTAGACCATGGGAATGTGCCTCAGAATCAATAAGCATGCCTAATAGTATTCTTAAAACAAAAATTTGAATTAATAACAATTTCCATAAAAAAAGCAACTGTATGTGTTGGAAAAAGTATTTTCTGCCGCAAGCGACGAAAATGTTCTAAACAATTATCAAAAAGTGCAATTTGTCCTTATATATACATCCATGTGAAAACATATTTAAAAGAAAAGAAAAATTAAAGAAAGTATTATGTAGCAAAGAATCTCCAACAAAAACTATCTTTGAAATTCAGAATTCGAGAAATTTCATTTTACTAATTCAGTTACAGCCAGAACCCAATATATGGACCACGACTGCCTGTCAAAGCAGTTCATAAGGACGTGGCGTCAATAACTACGTAGTTAGACATTGGCGTGAGGCAAAGGTTTTTTTTTTTGTTTTAGCTTAAACATATTAATGTCTTCAACCCTAATTTAAAACTGGATAAAGAAAATTCCTTTTGTTAAAATTATAAGCAGACAACAACGTGTAAAGACAGAGATAGTAATAAATATAATAACAAAGTTTTTTGCAATTGAAAAGTAAAGAGCAATTTCAAAACCTAAAAACGAACAAGAATTATTACTATATTAAAACGGGTAGCCCCGCCACAAGACGCTTACTGTTTTTACGCAAAAATTTCTCTTATAGAAATTGAAAAAAAATATTGTTCTAATTAAGGCTCCAGTCTTTGTGTTTTTCATTAGTCGTTCTTCTTAAAATTATTGGGACGTTATTGAAAAATAAGTCGCACCCCCGGAAATTTCCTTAACCATAGAATATTCTGCCCATGGACAGTTCTCACAACGGACCCCCCCCCCTCCACACCCCCCAAAAGTGTTTTGTTTACTTCCCAATAAAAATGCCATACGTAAACAACGAGCTATAAATTTATAACTTACAGACCTTCCCCGGGACTGTGGGAGAGGATTATATAATCCCCAACGGCATAGTTACTGAACTTTTGAACTATACTGAAAAAATTCGCTATTTTAAAAACCTTTGAAAATTTCATTCATCTACATTGAGGAAAAGAGGAGAGTGGAAGAGGGGCTAGTTGCCCTTCATCCTTTTGGTCATTTAAAAAGAGGCATTTTAACTTTTAATTTCCGTTTGAATGAGCTTTCTTTTACAGATATTCTAGGTATAGATAATTTCGTTTGATGAGCCCTCTTCGATATTCGAGGGACTATAGATAATTTCGGATACCACACTGCCTTTCCATGACGATAAATAAAGTTCAAATAGGGATAAATTCCTTTAAATAGACAGTGATGATGATAACACTGATAGAAATTCCCAAAAATACCAGATATTTCGGTCACATATGCAGTGACCGTCATCAGTAGTAAACTAAACTAAAACAATTTAAAACAATAGTTTATGTACAAAATCAAATAAAACTACATATTTTTTAATTCTTTAATTATTTTCAAAGCAAAGGCGGAAGCTAGCCTCTTTGACCTTCTTGGTTTCAGTTCATTAGCGTTCAATGATATGACACTTGGACAGAGGTCAACTACATTGGGTGAATTGAACTTTACTCTGTTAGATGTTTAATAAATTATCGTAGATAGAACATATAGCCCCAATTCACCTGTGTCACGATTCAAAAGCAATATTTTGAATAAAATTTTCTTATTTCAAGAGTTTAACGAAATTTGCTTTAAACCCCAATCCTAAAAACCAAAAGAGACATTTATAGAACAAAATAAAATCGGTCTGAAAATTAAAAAAAATATCGACCTGAAATTTGCTGAAGTAAAATCTTCAGACTTAGAATCTTGCTTTAAAGCCCGAAAAAATAGAAATTCGAAGCTCAATATGTGGGGACGTACTAACAAGAATTTGGAAAATGAGATTGGTTACAGCATAAAGATTCTATTTTTTCAGCTTTAAAGCAAGATTCTAGGTCTGAAGATTTTACTTCAGCCCTTTCAGAACATATTTTCAAATTTTCACAAACCATTTATATTTTGTTTTAAGAATAAAATAATCTTTATTAGTTCCCTTTATCACACTGCAATAACATAGGTATCGTCAATTTGTCAAAAAAAAAAAAAATGGAAAAAGCACAAACGCCACAACCCCAAGAAAAACACAAAAGATGAGAACCATCACCATTGTGATGGTTCACATCAGGACACTATTGTTGTAACATCTGACGTAGTAGGGCCCACAAAGGATTTTAGATATCTTGTTATCGAGTGTGTAAGGCGGGCACTTTCAAACAGTTTTTTTTCCCTCTTTCAGAGTTGACACCCTTTGTTTAGTGTGCGTACGGTCTCTGAAAGTACACAGAGGAAGGGATATTCGATGTGTGGAAGGACTTCCAGGATGTCAGCTCCAAATGTCATCCCCAGTCATTCATGACTCCTTTCCTCCCGGGTTCGGAAGCTTGAGTTGAGCTCAGGCTTGTTCATAGTTATTATAATTTCAGCCAAGAATTATTTTCCAGGCTCTCTCCTGAATTAGTTTCCAGCTCGTTTCTGTGCTTCTCTGTAAGCGACGGGTGCCAGACAGTACAGCCGTACATACATTACGCAAAAACATGCATTACATCGGTTTTATAGCACGAAAGAAAGAGTCGCCTCTGTCATTCCAAACCATTCTTAGATTTGCCAAAAGGATTTTAGAAAAACCAGCTGCTTCTGCTGTGCATCTCCAAAACGAAAAAGATAATCACTTAATGGTGACAACGAGTTATTTTTACTGATTTCTTTCGTTTGGGAGAGGTGCAGAGTCAGTTTTGCTTTTCTTCTTCTATCTTCAGGAAGTTGACAATGAATTACAACAACTTTTCTCGAGGCTTATTGGAGCATTCAGTTGATCAGCTTATGTTGAAGCTCTGCAACGAGGGGTATGATCTGATTGTGTGGTAGTGGACAGGAAGTGCAGACAGGCTTAGCGAAAGATCACCTGCAAATTTATAACCTCTGGTTGGTTTTGCCTCATCAGTCGGTTGTTGGACCTATAACAAATAAGATGGGACCTAACTTGCTTCCTTGGGCAGTTCCACATGTGATGTCTTGGAAATTGGAATTTTTTTTTTCTCCGTTTTCGAGTTGTACGCACTGTGACGACCAGAAATGGAAACTTGCAATGGTACATAAGAGAAACTGACGAGGCTGCAAGGCACGGGCTTCATTGATTACAGTATCATGACTAAGCAGAGAGAAAGCTTTCACGAAATCAGAAATGATTATTTCAGCAAGGGCCCTCAGGATTTTCTAGGTGCTCTAGTAGATCATGGAAGTTAATCGGACCAGATAGTGAGTTGTTGTGATGTGTCCTCGACGAAAAACTGAAACAGCATAGGATCGGATTGTTGTGTTCTACTTCTCTAGTAGGCCACTGGTAAAATAAAAATCTTCCTAGAAAACCTTTGAAAGGATTGGCGTCCTTTAGATCGGCTTGAGATCGGTATGGTGAGGGTTGGTGAAGTTTCTTTGGAATTGGTGTGGAAATAAATGTCTTGTTGAACTTATATAGGAAACTGCCCTTCCAGTGGCACTGGTTATACACCCCAGCCAATGGTGTAGGACTAATAGGGGGAGGGAGCATGCATGTATCAGCCTTAAAGGATTGTTATCACCAGGTACGAGGCTTCCCTAGTTTCTAGGTTTTCAAGTTTTTCTTGGACCTGGGAAACTTCCAATAATAGGAATGGTTTCGATTCGACCATTCTGTGGCCATAGTCTTGATGGGGAAGCTCCTATCGGCAAATATATTGAAAAGAGTGCATTATTTCCTTCTGCAGTTACATTCTCTCCTTCCGGTCTCTCAGGATGTGTCTTTTGAGACTTCTGCTGTCCCATTAGTTTCCGTACAGTTGTCGTGAAACTTTTCCTGGGTCACTGGCTGACAAAACTTAGCAAAAATGTGGGATGTCCATACAGAAGTCTAAGCTTGCTTTAGTAGAGTCGAACTACGATAGGTCTCTTCCGTTTATATTCGTCAGAGTGTGGCTTTGTCTCATTAAAGGCGTGTCTCGCTCTGCCATTGCTGCTTTAAGTGTTAGAGTAAACACATGTTTTATTCTGTGCCCTCATTGTAAAGCTCTTTTCAGGGAAGAATCGTTAGTATACTCTCGAATTACTTGCCGTCATAGAAGAGTTCAGTCATGCTGTTTGCGCCTTGTGTTTCGAAAAGACGGATCCAGCACATGTACTTGACACAGATGGAGCCATTATCTGTAGCACAATTATACCTTCTTCTGTAAGTGACTGTAGGTGAACTGTGTGGTTAGTAGGTTTCATTGTGACTTTGGCCGTAATATACTGTGCATGGTCACTGGTTGAGAGTAGGCTCGCCGAAGGGGGGTTTCTCAAGTAGGAATCACCAAGTGTAGTGAGATCCCGTCAAGAGTGTTGTCTCCGTGTTTCACTTTACTTTGATGCAAGGCGTAGAGCTTTTGA
>CM051260.1:28266066-28306066 GCA_027921565.1 Artemia sinica
GCAAAACCTAAGGTCACATTTCCCTATAGCATAGTCCCCCCCTCCAAGGGCCCTTAGAGCTTCCATAAATCGTCTATTGAGTAACTAGTACTATTCCTAACTGGTGTCGATTCACAAAAAAGAGGGCAATTTTTTTTTCAACATCTAGGGGAGAAAATAAATTGTTTTTGGGTTTTCAATAAAAAATACCAAAAAAGACGTGTTTTCGTAAAGTACTTCATAAGATATAAGGGGGGGACCAATGGACACCACTGGAACTAGCAGGCAACTGCGGCATCTTAGAAGATGTTCAAGGCTCTTGTGTGCGTGTGATCTTGATCATATCACTTTGCTTTTTGTAGACTTACGTCTGAAAGAGCATGTAAAAGGGCACTGCGGCTTTTAGCATCGTGAAGTTTCTACACATAATAAACGAAATGAATTCGAGAAGACAACAATTGTAGAAACAAACACAGGCTAAATAGGACAATCCGATTGTCTAGTAGTTTAGGCCCTTCGTTTTTGGCCGTATAAACACACATTTACATCTTGGTTGAGACATTCCTTTTTGAATAAATTATTACTTTCATGGTGTGTTCCTCCGCTTCAAGACAAAAAACAACATACAGAATGTTTTACTGTGCATACAAAAATGTTGTTCAAGGTGGGGGACTGTAATTAGCCTTATAGGTTTTTCGACATATGGTGATTCCAATGGTTGCAATATTTTTATTTCCAACGGTCAGTTCCCCTAAGATTGTTAAAGTCCAAGAAGTGGCTTGTGATCTTCCCTATATTTGTAGGAATTTTCTGAAAAACTATTACGTTTACGGAAAAACTAAGATTGCTTGAGTTTTTTGTTAGAAATTAAAATCGAATGGGGTAGTAAATCCATTAATTTCAATGGCCAGTAAAAGAACTAATGACAGCTTTATATAATTAGTCTCCTTATTTTCTACAGGCTATTTAAGGATTTTTATTTATACTCCTAATCATCTTTTGTTGCGTTGGTTTGTGTGTAAATGGAAACCGTGCCCCCCCCCTAGCAATACCCGAGCGACGAGCTGTTCAGCAGAAAATTGCAGGCACGTTATTTTTTTTCTCCAAATGGCTAAAACTTGTATGAGACAGAGTACCTTGGGATCAAGTGGGAAATGAAATGACGCTGTTAAGAGCAGTTTCCCTGTTCTGGTCTTTGCATGCACAAATGTCCTAATATTTCCCTGAACCTTATGGACATGTTACCAGGAGGACCAAGTGGACGATGTTTGAGAAGCGATCTGGGTCCCGCTTAACTCACCGACGAAAACTGCCCAGATTCGCTTGCAATTTGGTTTGAACATAGCTACGTCAAGCAGGCTTTCGCCCTAGAAGTTTCAGATCACTAAACTACCATCTTCTCAAGACTTGTCGGTAAATTCAATGTTACAAAACTAGAGGACTCCCCTTACGAAAACATCATAACACAAAAAACAAAAAATTATTAGGCACTGTAAGCTGCTTTTAATACAAATGTTTTAAAGTGTTCCTTTATTTTCTTATGTATTTGTTACTATTAGGCTTGTAAATAAAGTAATAAAAATAATGGGCCAGAGTATATTGTCTAGAAACACCAATAGCATCCTTTTTCAAACTCCTTGTAGGCAAATCTATGATGTGTCTTCAGTACAATTTGAACTCTACTAGAGCCCCCGACGTGGCTGGTCCCTAACAGCTATTTTCATTAACCGTTTTTCTAGTGCGTTATGAAAATAAGCGATGACAATTTGGAGCAATAGCGTGTATCTGATTTTGCCTTTAAACTAGACACATTTGGTTTACTTCAGAAGCCAATACCGTTGAGTTTTTTTTTTTTCAAAGGCCATGATTTTCAGGTGGTTTAAAGCATATTCTAGCCTGTGGAGATTCCAACCTTATCGTGGAATGGGGCCTTTGACAGCAAAAAAAAAAAAAAAATACGAAACATTACCAGATTTTTGCATCTTATTCAAATTAGTCCCATCATTTGATGATTGAGAACAGTTAGGATTATTTCATAATACAGTTACCCAGATTTTCATCATTGATTTGGAGATGAAAAAAAAAAAAAATCTGCACAGAAATGGTGCTGAAAATTCCGTCACAAGATCAAAAAGCACAACAGGAGAACAAGAGTCTTTGAATCTTGTAAATTAGTTTGATAACGACCCTTTTTTCTTCCAAATTGCTAGTCGTGAAGATTACAGGATTTTCAAGTATGACAAGAAACAAAGCAACCGGAGCCAAGAATAAATGCACACCTTCATGTCACCAAGGACCAAAATATAAGCAAGGCAAAAAACCAAAACATACTCACTTGCTTTCCTTAGTAGCCAAAGAATCGTCCAAAAAAGGTTTGTCCCTAACGCCCAAACAGTAAACCATTACCTTATGGAGAAGCTCCTTGAAAGACTTAAAAAAACGGTCCTGTGCGTGTGAGACCAAACATTCAAGAACACTTTAGGGTAAGGAATCACAAGAATGTGACTTGCCACACGGGCCATTTCAATTGATCAGTTACCGAAAACATTCCCATGACTCCTCGCTCCCCTTACTACCCCAAATTAAACTGAAGAAGACTATAGACCAAAATCTAGGACAGTAGAGTATTCAAATATCTGCAACCTGAAGGCACTGGGTAGACTTCCCAGGAGGCATGAAGCATAATGCAAAAGCGTCAATTTTGATTCAGTGTTATTTTTCTTCAATCATGCTCATATTTTATTTACCTGCCTTGAACATACGCATATAACATGCTGCTTAGCACTTCTACAATGGCCTTGGTCAAAATTGACTTTAAAAATGAGTCGGAGTACGATGGTCTAGATTAGTTTTTATTATTGATTTATTAATCCCTTACTGTGGACAATATTTCTAGACAATGCTTGAAACATTTAGAGGCTAAACTGGCCAAAGTCCATAAAACTTGTAAGTCCATAATAGGATTCGACGGCCAAAATTTGGTCTCGTTGTGATTGTATTAATCTCTACTTTATAGGACATTTTTAGGAACATACAGAATCAAAAAATAAAGTTTTTGAACCTTACCAATTTAGCCTCTAAACAGTTCAAACGTTCTAATCAATCTTGATATAAATAACAAAGATTCACAGGTAAAAGGCTTAAACTAGGTATAATATTAAATTCACATATAATCATAATATTTTAATTTTTTAGTAAAAATAAATATGTATAGGATGTCACAAAGTAATGCAGGAATAAAACAGTGGATTTCTACCAAGAAAGAAGATATCACGTTTTGAGAAAGATACAAAGCATCCTCAAGTACAGCGTTGAGTGGAAAGGAATAGGAATAGAAGAAGATAGGAAGAAAACAGAGAAAACTAACTTCTTTCTAAAAAGAAATAAACATCTAGAAACCTGGAGGCAAAAAACTGACAAATAGTTCTAGTTAAAAAGATGGTGGCTCTTTGACTGAATGAAAAAAAATAATAATAGGGAATAGATGCACTTAGTACCTAAAAATCGACAAATTGCTTCTTAGCATGGATACTCACTTGAATAGTATTTGCCTAGTTAGCTTAGTTGTTCAAGCAATAAAAATAAAAAATAAAAAACATCATCTTAACCATTTTTAGCTTTTGCAATTGTTTTAACCCGCATTGGATAACTGAACAGGGATTGTCTGGCGGCTTCTTCTCGTTGTTAATTAGAAAAAGTGGATCCTCTTTTGCATGTATAGAGTTATAACACATCTGCTTTGGCTGGGCTAGTCACTTGTAGTGTAGGCTGAGGAATATCTATAAATTATAATAACTTTAAAGCTTATATGATAAAAAATACAAAATGACCCTTTTGTGCTTTTATTACAGCAGATATATTTCGCAAAAGTCTCGCTCAAGTCATGCAGATAGAACTCGCAAAATATACAAAATCGTGGTGTATTCGAATTACAGGGAACGATGTTAAATACACTGGGCATACGATATGTGCTGAAACGAGCAGAGCGATTGTATACTTCACTTACATGGAATCAAAGATTACATGGATTTATGAAATAATGGTAATATATGGCTTAGCCTGGAATTACATTTACTATTCCTTTTCGTTAGCACAACAAACACACTATGATTTCAAGAAGTTGTCGTCCACGACTGCACACAAGCATGCATATAGGGAAGGACGCATGGTAACCCTCTAACCCCAAACAACCATGATTTTCCAGAATTTCTCCAGCTACTCCAAAAGAGATATATATATATATATATATATATATATATATATATATATTATATATATATATATATATTATATATATATATATATTATATATCTATATATATATATTATATATAGATCATATATATATATATTATACTATATATATATATATATAATATATATATATTATATATATATATATATATATAATATATAATTCGCGCCAGTTTATGTAATACTTTTGACCCCCAAGCCTCCGAAATTGAATTCTCTTCTTAAACTGATTTCTGCTTATGGGACTGACGAGACCCGGTAAGCACTTTTTATTTGGTTCTATATTGAAATACATCCTATTACTATATCAAAATATTAATATCCTTATCAGAAAAGAAAGTTTTGGAATAAGGTGAACCAAGGTCCCTAACTAAATCTTTCTGAGGGTATAGACTAGCCTTCGACAATACTTTCAGGGGGTGGACTTCTAGAAACAAGTTAAAGCTTTATTTTGTTCCATGCACCAAGTTTTGGCCTGAGGGGACTTAAATCCTACTCCCTTTGTCTGTAGAAGGAGTATGGAAGGTGCCCCCGTGACCAACAATATCGGCGTAAATGATACCTATTTCTTGGCAAATGTGAAGCATAGTCGCTTAAAAATGCACTGGAAAAGGATGAGACTGCCTACGACTAAATTTTGCAGGAAACAGAAAATGCATGTTTTGCTTTTAAGGTAGCTGACATATAATGAAAAGAAATCTACATCATGAATTACTGTAAAGAGTTGACCTTTATTAGATTAAAGAGTAGAAAGAAGTATATTCATAACATATTGATCAATTGAGGTACTCATAAATAAACTATTGGCCATGTGACAAGATCCAAACGATTAAACATGGCCAAAGTAGTTTTTTTGCTTTTCTTGAAGGAAGAAAAAAATCCAAGACAGATAAAAAGGTCACATTTCACAAACAAGTATTGTCACAAACACACACAATTACGATCTCCAAAAAGGTCGCAGATGATAGGGCGCAGGCAATTATATAGGAGAAAGCACAGGTTGTAGCCCCTACTGAATAATCATTTTTTCTTACAAATATTCGGATAAGCTCCTATCATTATCGTGTAATTAACCTGCTATGTACGGTTTTAGTAGCCCTCGCCAAAAATGTGTTCCCTCCCTAAATAAATTCCTGCTAATTGGGCTGAAAAAACAGCGTAAGTTTCTTTTTAGTTTTGTTGTGTGAACAACCTATTTCTACCTTTAAATTTAGTTCTAAAAGACTTAGTTTTGTAAAAAAACATGAAGTTAAGTAGCAGGGCCCTGGTAGGTGCGCAGGTTAGGGAAATTATTGGCCCGGCTTCTCCCTAAATTTTTATGGTTTCTCCGCAATTTTAAACTTTTTCCATACAATTTACTCCTTTAATAGCTCTATTTTTAATTTGAAACACAAACACAGAGACACACACAGAGAGCACACACATACACACAAAAATCAATCTTCCAATTTACAGACATAAATCTTCTACAAAATCACAGTCATGGGCGATAAAACATGTATATCATATTATTTTAACGGATTTTTCAAAGGAGATTGGAAAGGGTAAAAAGAGAGAGAAGGAGCAGATGTTAGTAACGATAGAGAGACGAGAGAAGTAGACTGAGATAGAGAGAGAATGAGGTCGAAGATACATTAACGACAGATTGGTCGACTGAGATTATGTAGCATCCCATATTACCTAGAGAACAGGTGAGATCAGAGCATTCACTCTTGGTTTCTCGGCTGTATCAATTGTTTTGTTTTCATAATCCAGGTTTCCCAAGTTGTACCAATCGTAATCAAGGCTTCTTTTCTGCAACTCAAAATTTTGAAAAGACAAATCCCAGTGATCATGGGTTTCACCATTGCAACTTCCCGATCAAATGAATATGATCATTAAAAATGGCTATCAAAATGACGTACCTTCATTTTTCTCATTTTCTTATTTTATGACAAAAATATTCGCAGATTTTTGCATAACAGGCCTTTTTCATTGTCAATCGGTTCCCCAATGGATTTTTTTTGTCGCTTGAAAATCCAAACAATCATTCTATTTTATTCCGCGAGGATTGATCATATAAATTGAAAGCAATGACAAGTTTCTTTTCAAATAGCAAGATTATTTCGATTTTAAACGGCAAGATTACAGATTTTGGGCTGTCATTTGTTTAAAAGCACAAAGATTAAAACGTGGATTAATGTAATTTGTCACTATATCTTTTGTTTGTAACTGGATTTGTTTAATCTTTTTTCTAGTGTCTTTTGAACTATGTTTCGTATTTCAAATATTTCATTTCATTTTGATGGTTTTTTTTTTATAATCTGGGGCCCAAGGCATAAAAACCTGCTTATTTCTGAGAAGAACAAAAAAGTGTTTTAAAAGCTTTGAATGCTTAATATGGTACTTTAGGCAATGGAGATTCCAGTTCACACCGGGACATAGTTTTTGGGGTGCTTGGCCTTTAAATTTGAGATGAAAGGGTATTTCGTTTTGTTAATAATATATATATAAAAAAAAAAAAAAAAAAAAAAAAAAAAAAAAAAAAAAAAAAAAAAAAAAAAAAAAAAAAAAAAAACCGACATGACATTAGTAAAAATCTTACAAAAGCACTGCCTGTTTAGGAAGGGAATCAATGAACAATAAAAATTCTGTTTAGTTCTACAAAAAATAATATCAATTATACATAATTTCTCTTCTATTTTAACGGAACTAACACTGCTCCACCTCTCCCGGCATCCATAATTCCACAACAGAAGTCTTTCATAAGGCATGATCATGCGCAAACGATTTCGACATGGTACAGCCAATCTCTGTTCCAGAGCCAACCAAAGAGGTGGAAGCCTTTAAGCGGTACTAACGTCATCTTTTGCCATTGGCCATCAATCTTTCTCCTGGCTGCATCAGGGCAACGTTTACAATTTTCGAGCGGTTGTGCTTTAATAGCGTACTTCGAGATGCATCTGTTGGTCTTCAAGCCTTAGACAATGGCCCAGCCGCATGAGCTGTCGTCTCTTTCCAATTTCTGAGACTGGGTACTGTTGTATATAGCGCTCACGGATCTCTTTCTTGTAGATCCGCAGATCTAATTAAACAGAACGGTTTCAATCCATTTTATTTTGAAGGTAGTTTGTCTGTTAAATACAATGACTTCAAAGCAAACAAGTGATTATGTTGCAAAAAGCTTGCACCGTGTTAAGGATATAGGTTTAAAATCAGGAGAGGATCTCAAGAAAACAAGGATTCTTTTTTGTAAAATGAGAGCGTAAAATATGGGAACTGGGCGAACCTATGCTGTTCAAAATGCATTTAAAACAAATTCCTTTAAAGACATTTAAAATAGTGAAGGGCCACGAGTTTGCACCTAGTAAATGAGATATGCTCTCATGAGCTCCTGGCATTTTTACTAGCCTCTCTTTGAACATAGAAAAACAAAAGACACGATGGTGTTACATGGTGGAATGAAGTCAAGCCTTTTAGAAACTGTAAGCGCTGTGTGTAAATTTGAATTTTGACCCGACATAACATGCTTAGACCTAATCCTTAAATACTTGCCTTATCTTTGACCTTATGGCCTACTTGAAACAGAAACTCTTAGCAAAAAGTGAGGCTACGTTTCTGGTTTTGCTGATAGAACTTTTGGCGCGCACACTTCTAGTTAATAGCTTTTCCAGTGCAAATCAGTAGAGCTACAGAAATTGGCTGATAGATATGAACAGGTCTGCTATGGCGCTGTTCTAGGTCAGAGAAAACAGATCATAGGTTTATGACTATTTTATGATGTTTCCAGTAGTTGCTATGATTGATGCTTTCGCTATGCATAGGCAGCGGGGGGAGCCTAGGGCGCTGCCTATGTAGTGCTGTTTTCTGATTCCTCATGAACGTCAGGGCAGACCGTTTTCCCCCCTGACCTAGAACGCTCAATTTGCACTTTACTTGAAAAAAAATACAAATGGAATGTGCTATTGTCATTTTATATATCAGATATACATGATTTTTGAGTTACTCTATAAATGTTAATATTATTTGATTTATTTAAAGTTATATGAAGATTATAAAACATTTATTCGTGTGTTTGCATGTTAAGAGTGGCGAATATAGTTCGTGAGTTCGGCTTGGGAACGGCAGGGGTGGGTTGTTGAAGCGGCGCAACTCATGTTAGATTTCTTTCTGCCTGTTGTTGATTTGACCACTTCGTGTTATTATTGTAATTTCCTGTTCAGTTTTGGGTTTCTATTTATTTTATGCGATGCTGGATTTTTGTAAAAAAAAAGTTTGCGCGCTGTTGGTTATGATAGATTTGACTATTTATTTTTGCTTATATTTTTTGTTTAAGTGGAGTTCCTTTAATTGTACTTTGATAAAAAGCTATATTTTTTAGAAATAGTTTTAATGTAACACTTAATAAGAGAAAGAGAGATGAGTGAGCTTATTATTGTGCGTGAGTGAGGGAGGCTTGTGTGGGGGGGAGAGTGAGAGAAAGATTAGGTATACAGATAATACATGTACATTAGTGAGAGTAGCAATGCACGAGAGAGGGGGAATTTGTTGGAGGGGGAGTGCTAATATAACTTGTCTAGTGTCTAAAGAATAGGATCAAAAGGGGCACGTTAGTGATAAAATAGTCAATGAGTACAATAAATGTTACACGCATCGCTACTCTGTAGGGGGGGCAAAGAGACAATTAAATCAAACATGACAGTTTATGCGGAATGATCAGTAATATGGGTTTATTGTACAATATTATTAGGGTGGAACTAAGGGCTTTGAATACTTTCTGGCCCCTATGTTACATGCCGAGCCTATGTATTAGAAAGTGTTATGACTTTGGCGCGAGTGTTTTTAGAAGAAAAGCAGACCATGCTCGGCATACACGCTGAAAGTGCAAACCGTTCCATGGGAGGAGAGTGCCTCAATTTCCTCAAATGTAACAGCGAGCCACACCTAAGAAAACATGGGTTTGTGTTGCTTTATAAAAATACAATATTGTTGCCACTTTCACATACTAACTACAAATTCAAAAGTAGCGTCCCAGTGGTGTAAAAGTTCGTGTAAAAAGATTCGTACACTAAAGTTGTTGTCAGCTAGTCAACCGTCAATCGCACCAACCCTACCAAAAACTGAGAAAAACAGGGCTTTTCTTCGCCTAGAGAAATGCTGTGAAGGAAGTGTTCTGACATACGTAGCAGACGCATTATAAAAGTTGCTGGTGAATATGGCATTTATGCCGGTAGCAGCAATTAACCTATCTTGCTCAAAAACGTTCGGGGCAAAACCTGATAACTTATGTGAATTAATTCTCTTTCGCCTCCCAACTACTCTCGGCAGGCTCCTAGCAAAATAATTATTTATAAAAATATCACTACATATTCGATCTTCGAGTTTTTGTATCTCGATTAGTACAATAGTAATAATAGTTCGCTAAAGGTAGATACATCGCCAATGAACTTGAAGAATAAATCCCATAAAAGGGTATTGCTGTAATGAAAACGAGGGAAATGACAGCGGCATTTATGAGAGCGATCTAAGGGCGATACAAGACCTGTGAAGTTCGTTCATATATAAGAAGGTGTGACATTTTTTTTAAAATACTAAATAAAAAAGCATAGGCAAAACACTTATTTCGGGCAAATACACTAAGCAAGGTAAATATGTTTTTTTCTGAATGACGGCCGAATAAGCTACAATTATTGTAAGCAAGAAAAATTAATAGCACGGGTAGCTATATAAAACTTGCTCACAAAATTGAATAGTTGATAGAAACATGCTAATATTACAGTTCTTTTATTTTTTACAGTCTTAAATACTTTAATTTTTTTTAGTTTTTATGATTGTTTAATAAGACGGCATAAGTGTTGTCGTCAATAAATTGCATTTTGCTTTAAGTTTTTGTTTAAAAAAAATATTAAGCAAAACGTTTTTGACTCCTTGATCTTGTTCTATTCTTATATATATAATAAATATTAACATTTATATTTTGTAATGCCTAATTACATAGCATATCTATTACAAAACAGTTAAAAAAAAACAATAAAAACTCATCAAAGCCAAGAAAATTACACTACACTAAAATAGAAAACACACATACAGAAAATCACAGAGGTAGTAGTCCAAAAGAATAAAATAAGTTAACTACATAGCAAAAGCAATAACACGTAATCCCTGGTGAAAATATGGCGAAAACAATATCAATATAAAAATCTAGCGAAAGACAGGCACACAATCCAAACAGACATCGGCGGACAACAAAAGGAGCGGAGATGGAAGGTGTGGCTCTTATATTCTCAAGGGGGCCGTTGCCTATTCTCGCTTAATGTATCTTTTTTAGCGTGGTGATAGTTGAGACCTCTCAATAATTTGGGTCTTGGGATCATACCGGAACATATACCGTATAATGCAAATAACGATAAGCCTTTATAAATAGAACATAAATTTATGCCACCGGCCCCCGGTCAAAAAAATTGTAAGCAATAATATGACACCGGTTTAGTTAACTGCAGGTTGGTTGGAAATCGGTGTTGTGGATTCGTAGAGGCCAAGAGATTAGTAAAATTTTATCTCAGTTAAATACTTACGGGCTAAACCGAAATATAATGACGATTGCAGTGTAAGTCTGTTGACAAGTGGTTAAAATACATTTTGCTCGCTCTTAACTAGAGACGATAAATATTATTTATCTCAAGACCTTCCTTAGGCCTTTAGTTCTTCTCGCTATGTATACCCCGCAGGAAGTGATCCACGCATCGCGCTAGGATAAGCCAGCCTACAGACAGATGATGCGACCTGAGGTCTATCGCGGCTGCTAAATTAACTAGCTGGGCCTTATCCTGGTAGGTCCAACGTCTTCACCTAAAAAAAAAAATTGGGAATTGAAGTATCGTGTAAATGTCCTGTGTTCCTCGTGCCTCGCGTGTGTGGTGCATATACAAACAATCAATTTGTCCTCACCACTCAAAATACAGTTTCGTTGGTAAACGAACATGTTATAGCTAATGGATGACGACGCCCGGCGCTTACTGTATAATGACCGACCCTTCTATAGAAATACGGTTTTTGATATGCATAGTGAGATTATGATTCAGACATAGGTAAAAGTTAATCGATTTCATCGCTTCTATTGCGTTTACTTATTGCAATATATATTGTCCTCGTAGACTTCTCATCAAGTCTTAGTGGCATTACGCCTATTGTTCTAAACAGTAAGGCGTAGGCGCGGCCTGAGAAAATATTGTGCTGATTTTCTGTGTTGCATTAGGTGGTGGATAAAGACGCACACTATAAGTTATGAGACGGGATCTATATGGAACAATTGCACACGCATCATATTTCAGCGTATCAGAGAACCGCTACTGTAGAGGTTTTCAACTGCTCCTATCTACAATAAAATGTGGGAATTTTACATTTGTTTGCCGAGAAGAACGATCAGGATGCTGTGTTTACCTTGTTTGTTGTTTTGTTTTTTTTGGTTTGACTCAGGGGTGGATCGTATCTGGGGGGGCGTGTGGGGACCCCAGTATGTGGTCCTAGTGATATAATCGTCGTGGACGTATGGGTCTCATTGTGCAACTGGAAAGTATTAAGTTGGGTGGTCGTCAACCGTGCGATCTTTTTGACGGCTTGCAACAAGAGCCCTGGGTTAAGTGTGCGACCACAAAACAGGTGTGGCACATATCTAGGCCCGCCTCCCACGGCTTTAGTTTTTGTTCGCCATACATCACACCGATCATCTATTTTGCGAGATATATGTCCAGTTGTAGTGTCAATGCAGGGGTCAATCGACAATATGATAAATATGTCTTGATTAGGAGTGTGTGACTTAAATCCCGCGAAGTTCCTCAGAGGAGGTGTGGCTTAAAAGTTATGAACTTATACCTCTTGAATGTTTAAGCATATAAAGTATTGGGGTATTGGAGAAGTATTACGCGAGTCAGTTTGTCGAGTGAGTGTCCCCTTATGTTTTCAGTATAGAGTGGTGTGTAGGGACTAGGTATGGGAAGGGGTGTGTCGTGTCCGTTATGTTGGAACGATTCTCCAGAGTTCTATGTCTGCGGGGGAATAGTTGGGTTCACAGGAGGAACAGGCCTTGAGTAATTGGCGCAATGAACGAGTGGGTGCGTGACAGGAAACTATGGCAACGCATTATGTTATATGTGTGGACGTATATGGTAAGTACCATGACGCTTAAACTGAACATAGGGATTACATTGCACGATTGTTGATTTTATTCTGTGAGGTAAGAGCATTGTGGAGCGAGCATGCGCGTTTTCACATGACGTAGGGTATTAATCCTGGCAGAATACATTGGTCTCCGATGGATTGATATCTTATTACATAGTATGCGCGCGTGGGAAGGGCTCCAACACAGTGACATAGGTGTCTAGTCGAATGTGAGACAGTGCGCCGGATCTCTCCAAGGAGGTAAACAAAAAAAAAAGACATATCGATTTAAAAACAGATCAGAATTAATATAAAAAAAAACGAATGTTGTTTTTTCTACTGAAAATTGTATAGAAGTTAGCATTGCAATTAGCGTTAACTTAAACACGAAACACAGTACATTTTATGGCCAAGTCATGTTCTAATGCGATGCAAGGGTATCCTTCTCCCCAGCTCAATTCATTGGATGTCGCTCTTTTATCGCCGTGACGAGTTTTTTTGGTTGGGTCATGGTGGCTGGGTTGTCACACATACAAGTATAGCTATCTAGTCTACACAGACATCAACACAGCGGGTGGCAGCGATTGTGGATTCGGGTGTGGTGTGTGGCATCAGATAATGGATGAAGTGTGAGAGTAAACACTTTTGAACTAGTAACCGAGGCGGCGCATGGTACATTGGACATAATAGTGGGAGAACCCTCGCTCTCATGACTAGCATGTCCCGATATGTCGGAGTATAGCAGTATAAGAAAACACAATATACACGAAACAACTACAGCGATAGACGGGTCCTGCATAAGTAAATGACCGAGAACCTTGGTACACAAACCGGTGAGATTTGATGTCTATAATATTTATTCGAAAGAATGTGTCTATACACACTAACTAGATTAGGGCTAATGTATCGTGTGTTGCCATCACATAGATAATAATGTGATCATGAAGTTTGAGACGGTATTAAGCTCACTGACAAAGGCTACACTGCAGTGCCTTGAAGACATAAATTGATCTGTGGTAGTTTTGTCAAGAGGGGGGATGGAACTATCCCGCGTGTCATGTACAAATAAAAATAAAAAACTTGCCTCATGCAATCTCTCATAACGAAAAAAACAGTTTTGGTACAAGATATCTGGTGTCGATAATGTAGTGACGCGTGTACATTAGCATACCGTGAAATAAACACAGACAATGAAGAGGAAAGTGGTGTGACCACGTGGTAATAAGGTATCAAGATAAGCGGGGCTGTCGAGTACACGTGACTAACTCACCTGGCTAAGCGCCTCTGAGAAGATAAGTCGGAAGATGAGAACGGTTTGGGGGTAATTGTTGTTAAGAGGAAAGTAAAGGGAGTGAGAACAGAAGAGTGAGGGGTCAACTTTACGGCGTAAGGAGTTAGTGCGAGGTCGGTCGTTGAGGAGGAGGAAGCAGGGCCCGTGCTTTCGATATAAGACGAGGCTAAAGGTGACATTCGAGTTGCGATTATTGATACTCGATTCATAAAATGTCGGAGTACAGCTAAAAGAAGGTAAAGTCAGTGAGAAAAATACAGTGCTGTCATAGTTGTGCTGTTTGTAAGTTTAATAACAAACAAGAAGGATACACAGGATTGCGAGTAAGCGTGTGATGAAGGAGGGAGCTTGCTACAGGAAAGACGAAGGGATTTTACGGAGGGTCAGGAATAAGGTGAAAATATGTGGATATGGACATGAACAGTGAACGAGGCTCGGATTCGCTTCCACCCTGATCTCACGAAACTGTGTGGAGGTCTAGCAATCTTGGTGGGTTTTGAAAAGATTAATAAAAGAAGAGCAAGAGAGACTTATGAGCAAAGGCTTCAGTAAGAAAAGGGATAAAAGAATATAATTATGGACATGCTATCATGATTTGACAGAAGTAAAGGAGGATTCTACCGAAATTGAAATTATTTGTGTCGACATTCCATCTGAGGTCGTCGTTTAAACTCTGTAAGATTTAAAGGTAATGAAAGATAATCAACACAGTGATTAGATATGTATAAGAAGTATGAATACTTAGTGTCGTCAATTCTAAGCCTGTTTCTATAAAGCTTGAATTGTGTTTTTTTTTTCTTTTGTCTCCCTTTCAATCCCTTGTCACACACAATTATGACGATTAATTAGTGGCGAGCGTTCATGCCATTCTAAGGCAGCTAAAGATCAAATTGAAATAAGTGAGTGTTCCTCTTCGGGGAAACATTAGCGATATCTGAATTCAGAGGACTAAGAAGGCAAATTGCTGGATCGTTTAAGGCTTCTTTTAAAGGCCAAATTTCAAGGCGCACGGGTTTTCGGACCGCAGATATAGTAAACCATCAATAAAGAGCCAACTCAGTGATAATAATTATGGCACTTGCTTTCCTCTTTTGCCAATTTAGGGTTCCCAGGACTAATGACAAAACTAGATTAGGGACCAGGGACGTATCTTTGCAAAAATCTTATCAACTAGAGATAGGCCTACATTATTTCAAGCAATCCATGAGAAACATATGGGTTTTCTTAGTATATCTTTGCTCCTTTATGGTACTGTATGACTCATTTAGAATTGTCAAAAATCTTGTGAAAATTAATTAGATAGTCCTAGCATGATGGCCTATTTTCTTTAGTATAGACCTACGTTGCCTTTATGGTACGACATAGCTCATTTTTCACGGTCATGTTTCACGTTGCTTGGGAAAATCGGCGCGTCAAACTTTGTCCCCCTTCCTAAAATTTTGAAAAAAAATACGCCACTGTTAGATTCGACTGCCAAAACCTTTTGGTGTGAAGATCCGTTCGAGTTCTCAAAAGCCGCATTACCGAGAAGAAAAACAATAATTGTCTTTCTATACAGTCCACCCAATATACTAGGATTGAGCCCTGTATAGAAAGACAATGTATAATTGGACCGATCTCTGTATGCACTGATTATTTTCTTGGTTCAGACTTGAATCCAATTCACGTAACTTCGTAATAAGTGGCGGCTCCAAGGCGGCAAATAATCTCGTAATACTTTTTATCAGTTAAGTTGATATCGCAGCTAAAAATGTCAGGTCTTGACCTGGAAGTTCATTGATATGGCATATTTTTTTAAACCATTTTATATTGTAAGAATACCTACACGCAAAAACAAATTGGAATAATTGCGTAGCACTTTATCAATCAATGAAGAAGATAATTCAAAAATGACGAGGACTTGGTGCTGTGTATCCTCGTAATCCGCACATTTAAGTCCTACTACCGTGTTATGTTCAATTACAGTGTCAAGACTGTATTAGAAATAAAATAGTTTCGAAACAATTGCACTACGTAATTTGCAGAATTCTAGTTCGCGCCGGGATTCTTTTATTAATTGACAAAATGATGTTTCGCACAAAGGAAAATTTTCAAAGAAAAAGTAAAGAACTCCATTAAACAAAAAGTAAAATCAAATAATATCCTACAAAGCGTGAAACTCACGTAGAAAAATAACATCGATAAATAAATGAAACCCAAAACGAACAGAAATTACAAATAAGATATAAACGAGAGTCAGACTCAAAACGACCAGAAATTACATAAGTTGGGGCTCAGACTGTCAACCTTCTATGCCTTCCCTCAGGCCAGTAACATAAATTTGCACTGTACTGAAAAAAATATAAATGTTTTTACTTTTATAACTTTGAAATAAATCAAAATAATTTCACACATTTTGGTGTACTAAATATCAGTATTGACAAATACACATTCCTGTTGTAATTTTTTGCAGTATAATCGTGCAAAATAATGTTTCTGTCTCCTTAGGGAAGGCATGAGGGAGTTTTAAATGAAAATACTTGATACCATTCCGCAAAAAAGATTCTGCTAATTTTCGGTGATAGCTTGGATGACACTTGCGCTATTTTGGACTTGATTAAATATTAAGAGCAGAAGTATCCCAGCCGAAAGTTTGAACCTTAATACCGCTCAATCGTTCTTGGGATATCTGCTGAGCATGCTTTATTGGAAATTAGCATTAACACAGTGCATTTGATTTAATCTTAAGGCATCATTTAGTTTTTAAACATAGAGGCAAATGGGAGGGTGGGCATGGGAGGAAGAATGGTTGCCGCTTGGCAATCACTTTTTGAGACTATTAAAAAAGGAATCGCCCTTTCTATTTTCTAATCGAATGGGCCCTTTTCGAAGTTCCTACGACAACGAACGCATTGAGATACGAAGTGCCCTGGTCTACTATACAACAACAACAAAACAAAAAATAATACATGTACCCATATCGATCATTCAATAGTATCTACGTTGAAAATAGTATGGCTATCCAACAAATTTTATTTGGATGCGTTTGGGTGAAATGGTGATGTGCGTGAGGAGGGGCGTTAGTCGATCTCCAATCACTTCATTTCACTATTAAAAAAGGCACTGGTCCTTTCATTTCCGATCAAGATAAGCCCTTTGAAGTTTTCTACGACTACGCTTTCAATACAACCTGTATATGCCCCCAGGGCATACTTACAAAGGCCCTTGCCCCTGAGGGCTGGGATTGCCCATCCTCAAGACTTAATTTCCAGAACTTTCTGCTACAGTAGAAAAATCTGGCTATCTGGGTAAATTTTGATTGGATGATGGTGTTTGGGGAATGGTGCACGTGAGAGGGTGGTTAGTTACCCTCCAATCACTTTCGAAATTAAAAAGGGCAATATGCTCTCTCAATTTCCAATTGAAATCAGGCCCCTTTTGAAGTTTTTACGACAAATATATATCTATAAAGAACCTTACATGCCCCCAAGGCATATTACTTACAACAGCGCTTTGTCCTGGGGGCATTCTGGGGGGTTTGTCATCCTTAAATACGTAATTTGCATCGGCTTTCGCACTGTACGTTGAACAAGAATGGCAAACTCTATATCTTTGATTGAGTGAGTTTGGGGGAAAAAGGTGGCCGTGAGAGGGGGTCAATTACTCTTCACACTCGCTTTCGACTAATTAAAAAGGGCAATTTTGCAATTTCCATAACAGTTTGAGCCCGTTTTTGAAATTTCTACAACAAACTCTCTATATAAACCTTGATGTGCCCCCAGGGGCATCAACTTACAACCCTTGCACATGACGGCTCTGAGGGGTTATCATCATCCTAAAAGACCTCAATTTCCAGAATTTTCAACAACGCATTGAACAAAATGGGTAATCTTAAAATTTTGATTGGATGTTTGGGAATGGTGGTCGCATGAGAGGGGGTTTTAGTTGCCGCTTCAATCAATTCTCAACTATTTAAAAGGGCACTGAGCCTGTTCAATTTCCTTCATTGAAATGAGCCCTTCTTGATGTTTTTAACAACATCGTTTTCTATAAAACCTACCATTAACATGCCATGCCCAGGGCATAACTTACAACCCTTGCACTGAGGGTTGTGTGAGGGGGGGCGATAGGGTTGTCATCCATAAAGACCTAGATTTGTCCAAATAAATCTTTCAAACTACGTTGAATAAAATGACTATCTAAAAACATTGATTGGATGTGTTTGGGAGGAAAAGATGGGGTCGTGAGAGGGAGGTTAGTTGTCCTCAAATCACTTTCCGACTATTTAAAAAGGGCACTAGCCTTTTGAATTTCCAGTCGAAAAAGAGCTCTTTTTCAGTTTCCTACGACAAAGATTCTCAATAAAAACTTATTTTTATGCCCCCCGAGGGCACTAACTTAGTAATCCATTGCCCTGAAGACTGTGGAGGGCGTGTCCTGCTCAAAGATATAATTTCGTGAAACTTTAAAACTGCGGTGAAACAAAAGGACCTATCTCAAAATTTTGATTAGGATGTGGTTTGGGGAAAATGGTTTAGGGCGCGAAAGGGGCGGTTAGCTGCCCAGTTCAAATACACTTTCGACTATTAAACAAAAGGGAAAAGGGCACTAGGCGCTTTTGAATTTATCCAATCACTAATGAGCACCTTTTTCCAGGTTCTAACTACGACAATGATTGGCAATAGTAAAACCATTATGATGCCCCTAGGCCGACAACTTTAGAACCCTTCCCACTGAAAGACTGTATGGGGAGTAGTACTGCTGAAAGGTATTAGTTCGCTGATACTGTAAATATGCTATGGAACGAAACAAAATTTTCATACTCATCAAATTTTGATGGGATCGTGTTTTGGGGCAAATGGTGAGGCGGTGGAAGGGTCGTTAGCTGCTCTTTCAATCCCTGTCGACTATGTAAAAAAGGGGACACTAGCCATTTCAATTTCCAATCGAATGAGCCCCTTTTTTGCAGTTTCTTCATGTGCCAACGCGTTCTATAAAAAACCCTTATATGCCCCCAGGGCATACCTTACAGACCCGGTAACCTCAGAGGGGCTAGATAGGAGGAGTGTCCTCCTCAAAAACATAAATCTCTAATATCTGGGAAGGATGCAACTACTACACTGAACCAGTGGTTATCTTAAAAATTTTGATTGGAAATATGTAAGAGACTCCTTGGAGGAAATAAAAAAAAAGTGGCCGCCAGCGTCACAACGAGAGGGGGAGTTAGTTGCCCACACAAATTCAACTTTCGACTTTTAAAAAGGGCAACTAGCGCCATTGAATATTTTCAATCGAATGAGCCCTTTTGCAAGTTTTCTACGACAAGGATTTCAAACAAAAAACGTATATGCCCCCAGGGGTATCACTTACTAACCCTTGCCCACTGAAAGACTCTTGGGGGGCGTGGAAAAAGTTGCCTCCTGCAGCAAGGATAGTAATTCACCTGAAGCTATAAAAACTGCCGTGGGAACCAAAATTAGACTATCAACAAAAATTTTGAGTGGAGTGTGTACAGAAAAAGAGAGGGCCAGGGGAAGCGATGATGCGGGTATTAGTTGGACTTCCAAAAAACTGTCGACTTTTAAAAAGGACACTAGCCATTTCAAGTTTCCAATCGAATGAGCCCTTTTTGAAGTTTCATACACGTCTACGACAAGTGTCTTCTAATAAATCCCATATAATGCCCACTCTAGGTCATGATACTTACAGAAGAGCCATTAGCCTGAGGGATGTATGGGGGGGGGGTTTGTCCTATCCATTCAAAGACCTAATTTCCAGAACTTAATACGAGACGTTGAATGAAGTGACTATCTCAAAATTTTGGATTGGATGTGTTTGGGGAGACGGTGGCGTGTCGTAGAGATGGGGATTAATTGCCCTCCAATCACTTTCGAATGTATTAAAAGAAGTGCACTAACCCTTTGAATTTCCAATCAAATTAGCCACTTTTTTGTACAGTTTCTACGACAAAATACCCCCAGGGCAAACTTACAAACCCTTACCGCTGAAGGACTGTGGGGGGAGTGTCCTCCGTCAAAATATATTTTCTATCGGAATCGGAAATCAACTACGCTGAAAAAAAATGGCCTATATATATATATATATTAATGAGTATATATATATATATTAACTATGTAGTATATATATATAGTATAATATATATATAATATAGCTGAAAAAAAAAATAAGAATTGTTTCCTTATTAGCACTCCCGTACACCAATTTAAATACTTCGGTTTTACCTAGTAGTGCCGCTTTTGTTCTACTATTCTTGCTTTTGTTATACTACTCCGCTTCTGTTGTTGCACAGTGGGTCAGAAATAAATTAATATCATTATTATTACAATAGATAAAAACAAAAATGATTTCACTCATTAAATGATACGTGTACCCAATAATGGCCTAAAATCAGATTATTTTTTTTCCCAAGTGAGAGATGTGAGGCCAGAATACTGCCTGCAAGGCTAACACAAAAAAATAGAAACACTATTTTGAGAAAATAGCCTGTATATAAAAGAACAAGAAAAGACAGTTGTTTAGAAAAATCACGAGGATAAATCAAGAAATCAATGTTAATGAGAATTAAAATGACATTTGTTTAAGCTTTGGATCTAAAAATTCCTGACAGTCCATCCTCCCAAAACAACTCACAACATCATCATGCTGTACCGAAGGCCAGAAAAGAACAAGGACAATCCCCACTCTCATCAGTCTTTACAGATAGGAAGGGAAAGGAGCATTGTGGTTGTTTTTTAATCCTTGTCGAACGTAACCATCATAAAGTGGAATCCAGTTACATCTCAGAGAGATAATTCAGAAAATATTAGGATGGTCTAATTAATAGTTTCTTCAAATACATATTTTAAGTAATAATTTTTTAATGTCGAACTACTTTTAATAACAAATTCGATTAATTTTTTGAGCTTCACATCGTAAATTAAGCTCTTAGAATCGTAAATTAAGCTCTTTCGTGAATTATGTAATCATAAATTAAGCTCCTTTAGCACATTCGATTTTAATCCAAACGTTTCACCACCTAAAATTGGGACGACGTGGACCAAATCATATTCAAAAGTCATTTTTTCCAACGAGCATTCTTTTTTTCAGCATCCTTTTATTAGCCTACAAAGTTTATCCATTTTAAAAATCAGATCCAACAGACTTAGATGCTTCAACAATAAACGTTTCAAATAAAGGAGATGCCATTATTTCTGCTACTCCTACCACAAATGAGTCACAACTTTAAATCAAACTTGGTTAATAAATTACTATTTAACTATTTCTCTATCATGCTCTGTTTAAGGCTTCTTACCAAATAACTGTCACGAAGTCCTTTGGAATTTTTGAATGCTCGGAATACTTGATTATAAAGATGGATTTTCAGTACCTTATCAGTTAACACCATATAACTACCACTAACTACCTTACCACTATTCCTAAATTGTCTTCAAAAATAAAAGCTTATAACTCTCACTAAGTCCCTTATAATACTCCTAAATTGACCCAAATATCCCTTTATGACTATCAGGTCCTCTAAAAAAAAAAATGACTACTCCTAAACCATCCTCAAATATCACATAATCCCTCTCACTAAGTCGCTTATGAATACTTCTAAATTGTCCAGTTTTTATTACCTCATCATAAAATTAAGTTCCTTATGACTACCTCTAAATTGTGCTCAATACCATATTATCCGTGTCATAAACCCCCATATCACAATTCCTAAATTGGTCCTCAAGTATCAACCCTATCTCTATCACTAAGTCCCTTAAAGCTACTTCCAAATTGTCCTCGAATATCACCTGGTCACTATTACTAAGTCCCTTATGACTCCTCTTAAAATTGTACTCAAATATCACATTATCACAGTCACTAAGTCCCTTGCCCCTATTCCTAAATTGTCCCCTATAGTATCAAATATCATTAGGCACTTTATCATTACTCCCAAATTGTCCTCAAATAACTTTTCAGGAACGAAGTCCGATATTCACACCTCTTTTTGCTTTAGAACCATGCTGTAAGGCAGGTATATAAGATGGTTGGGGTACAAGACCCAAATCCTACTCAAACGAAAATATCGTGAGTAATAAAATTATCCATAAATTTTCAGTGGTTTTCCTAAAAGAAACCTCGTTTTGCTGTTTTTGGCTGATTTTTCATAATTTACCTAAACAAAAATTTATTTTAAAAAAGTAGCACTTTACCTATAAAAATCAATTCCAAATATTTGTTGATGGTTCAAAAATGAATGAGAAGGTTGCAAGTGGTGTTTTCTTCCTCACCTGAAAATTGCAAATGGGCGAGAGATTATTTAATAATTTATCTATAATGTCTGCTGAGTTAAATGCCAAATCATGGCATTAGAACACCTTAAGCAAAAAAAACCAATCTTTGATTGAAAATTCGAATAATATTATCATCTATTCCGACTCTTTATCGAGCCTTGAGTTGCTGGACTCAGCTCCTCAATATAAGTTGGACATTGACACTTATCATTGTCACAGTATTATTGATAATCTTGCTTCAAGTGCATAAAAACTTACTTTCAGTACATTCCTAGCCACTCTGGCATAAGTGGTAATCATCAGGTTGATGAAATAGCAAAAAATGCTATAAATATTGACCAGCCAAGTGGGAGGACCAATTCCAATTAGAGATATTTACCGATGGAGGCTATCAGATATTAATTTAATAAGATTAATCCTATCCTTTCCCCCTTTCCCAATAAGTATTTCTAAAATTTATCATAGAATTCGTTCTGGAACAAATGGACTAAATTTCCTTGCATTCTAATATAAGCTTTCTAATTCAAGTGGTTCAATTCCCCCTGTCCCCTCTTTGCAGGCATTGTAATATAATAATGAAACAATTGACCCATTGCCTATTTGAATGTAATATGCTGACGTCTGCACAACATACCTTGCTTTCTAAACTGTTTAAAATACTTTCAAACACCACAAAATCCCACTATCAGCCAAGAGCCTAGCCAACTATACCGGCACACAGAGCATAGAAATCGACATCTATCATCTTATATTTGTACTCCTAGAGTCGAAAGATCTGCTGAAAGATATCTGAATATATATAATAAATATGAGGCAATCAAGCCAGTAGCTCTGTAGCCCACAGAGTGAAGCAAAAGGAAAAGGGCTAAATAGTTTTACTGAAAAGCCCGCTTGCTGTTTAAATAGAAGAAGAAGCACTTACACTAAACATTCATGTTTTACACCATAACACAAATAGATTCTTTTAGTAAAATGGTCGATTAAGATATGCATATAGTATACACAGGGGGTTGCCAACAAGATCGGGGTCATGATGACTTCAACCATAAGTCACACCAATCTTCTCTTTGTATGACTAATACTCCTTCTCCATATTCGCCATGAATTTCATAGCAAAAATATTATCATAAAGGCTCATCCAACATTTGACTGAATATTGAAATTTTGCCTAAAATTTTAATTGCAAGCCAACATTTTAGTTCTCAGTTCTAGTTCAGCATTTAGTTTCTAGCAGACAACTGAAAAAAATCCTCAATAAATATTCCTTAAATTAACCCGTTATCAAACTACTTTCATTAAAAAAAACGTAAAGAAATTAATTCAAAAAATATTTCCCAAAAAATGCTTTTCTAAATGTAAAGAGTATTATAAAACATAAAAAACCCTGAATTCCTAAAAATGTGAAAATGTAAAGTCAAACTTAAAAACAAATAGAACGATCAAAAATTAAATAGATCAAACTTAAAATAACAAATACTACTAGGTTTGCACGCTAGTCTTGAAATCCTTTGTCCGTGAGGACAGGGTCTCGAGTCCTGGTGTGTCACTGGCTATTTGGTTGGGAATAGGAGTCAGTGATGTAACTCTGTAAGTTAAGTCCGGCCCATCTTCAAATTGGTACCTGGATGAATCTGGGGTAGGTAAAAAGGAAAGAGTGTGCAAAAGCAAAGGGGCCAGCTCCCAACCCACGATTACAATTCCTGGCTGCAGGGCCAGGAAAAGGAGATCAGCACTGACGCCAGGGACTGAAAAGTCCAATGCCGTATTTTATTTATTTTTTTTTTTTTTTTTAACTATGGATGAATAGATAAAACCTACAACAAATAAGAATTACATAAATAGACATGAACAAAAATACTACTCACTTAAAGCGTTTAAAGACCAGAGCGCCATTTGCACTTTTGCTCATAAGGAACATCAAGGAACATTAAAGAATGTCATTCAATCTTTAAAAGAAAACTGGAGGATCGATTAGTCTCACTGTCTTTTTTAGCTTCCTTATGGTGTACCTGTTTTCAGTTGTTGGATTCTTATTATTTCAAGATGATTCCCAACCGAAAGATGGATTTTTCAGTTCTTTGGACCAGTTTTTCATTTTTTCTCTGCACCGAGGAATAAGAGCTGGTGGAGGTATCGGTGATGTTTTCTTGGAGAAATCAGCACAGAGGTATGTTGCTCCAGAGTTTTTGGACCATTTTATGATAAATAGCTTAGAGCACATTGGGATTAGCACTAAAACATCTTCGTCAAGAAGAGAAAGGTCAGAGGTTGAATTGGTTGAACTACTTTTTTCTGAAAAAGAAATCAAGTGATTCATCACCTTGAAAAAAAGTAGAAAAAAACCAGTGACAATCTATCCGCAATTTGGTGTACCTAATCGTATGTACTATCTTGTCAGTTACTCATATTCTTTTCCTGTTCTATTGCACACAAAAGAACAGCCTCAATAATCCACTGTGGATACCATTAATGCAAAAAGAGACTTAGAAAAAAAAAAACTAAATAAAGCTCTAGTTTGGGACAATGCTTAACTCCAGTCTAACTGGGGCAAGTTGTAATGCTGAAGCAAAACTTTCCAGTATTTTCTCCTTTTACAGACCTTCGTCTGTCGTCATAAATGGCCCCCAACTATGCTTAACACTCTTTTGCTTGGGGCAGAAGAGGGTGGACAGCAAAGATGTTTCTGAGCAATTTTTGGTAGTTTTTTTGAAACGACTGCTGTTATTTCACCACTTTTTTTATAATGGACCTTTTTTTTTCTGTCAGTGACAGCCTCATTCATGTACCTTTCCAGTTCCTCAACAATATTATCTGCTGACTGTTCTTCCTTACTTGTTGAAGTTTCAAGCATTTTTATCAAACAGGCAGTCAATCAAACTTGCTGTGTCTATTCTCCTTCATTTTGGGTTATCCTCCTCCTCTTTTTCCTGTGGCTACTTTTATTTTCTTGCAATGTCTGACTGTATTTCTTCTTGTAGTTACTTTGTAGTATTACGGAGTACCTCTTGATTTAGGGGTTGGTGCTTTTATCTGGGATGGAGGTGAGAAGCAAGAACAACTTTGCTGGTTGTCCATTCTTGAACTCACCATACATTTCTAACATTGCTGCTCGAGGTTGACAACATTATTTACAACAAATTTCGTTGGCTTCATTTGACTCACTTCTGCTGCTCTCTCCACCATGGTGAGACTTAGCTGTTGGCTCCAATCCCAAGTACCGGCCAAACAAAAATTGCCTGATGAAATCTGGCGCCGTCTTCTGGATAAGTGGGCATGGGATAAAAAAATGAAAAATCAGCTGATATCTGAATATTTTTTTCTGATATCTGATAAACAAATTGACTGGGCCCTAGAATGTACCCTCATGAATGCATTTGACCTAGGCACTGACCACCTTTGAGTTTGTCACTTTTCTATTTATGAAATAACCAATTTCGTTTTTCTCAAGCTTTTTCTTGCGACCGACCCCTGCTATAGAGATATGTACTGACTTTTTTGACTGGGTTTATTTTAGTATTATATATATATTTTTAGAACTTTGTAAATGAATTTTCTGGCTAATGTCCTGTTTTACCCCTGAATTATAAGCATGATTTGGACCTTATTTTCTTGAAAAAGATGTCCTAGATTCATGGAGGATTCCTTCAAATCCATTCTAGATTCGTCCGATTTATTCTAGATACTTCTTTAGGATTATTAAACTTAGGTTAGTCTACAATAACCCATACCTTAACATTGCTGAAGATCCTAGGAATTTTCTTTCAGAGTATCTGAATAAATTGAACAACTTTTTTAGTTTTATTATGGTCATTTTATTTAGCCAAGAACTTTATGATAAATAAAATGTTTTTAATTTTATTTTGCTAAATATTATTTTTTCTCTTTTGTTAAATATTCTTTTTTGAATATTCACGCTGACGACTCATTTATAGCATCCAGAATAAAAAATAACCAGAAATTTATATATATAAGACATAATAAAAACAAATTATTAATCTTTAATACTTCTTATATGGCAAAACTACTACTTATTAAACTTACCAGGTTATGTACAATATGCTTAACTTCCTCAATCTATTTGTGATAATGTTGAACATCATATCTGGTCTCATCACTGACAGGTTTGCTGAGTTTACGTGCTGAGAAGGATGAAAAAGAAAAGATCCTGAAAAATTCATGTTTTATATATGGTAAGTTTCTTTTCTTCCTTTTTGTAAGTTATTTGTGTAATTACTTACACAAGTAGTTTGTTAGTAATTTGCAATTACTTACAATTACTTACCTAGTAATTTGTGCTAGTATCTTTTTGTAAGTAACCACTAATCCTTATTCATAATGGGAATTAGCATCTTTTTAATTTCGATTTCAAACAACCTTAGATAACATATATTGGGACCAGACGCGGGAATTTATTTAATCAATGGATTTCCTTCCCCATTCTAAACGGAACATCAGGCCTATGGGCTGGCATAAACCTTTAGCTAAGAATGTTAATCAGTAGGTACGTGTCCAGGGTAGAAACCTCCAGTTTTTAATCCCCTCCAACTAAGTTTCCCAGCGGTATTTCCCATATTTGTGTATACCACGGCTTTTTTATTGTCATTCCTCACCCTCCATAAATTTCTTATTTCCTTTTTAAACAGACTGAACTTCAATTGGTGGTAAAACAAGTTATGTTCAACCTCCAAGGTTTGCATAAAGAAGGAACTGATAAATAGTGACTCAAGTGTTGGGAAAAATTTTTCAGTAACAGCAATCAAGGCCACCCGTAGCAGAATGAGTTGTCATAGTCAGTGCAATAGCGCTGCCTAAGTAAAGAACGATATGGCACAATGTATTATTTATTTATTTATTTTTGTTGGGTTTTAGATCAGGGAACTTTGTATTGAAGTAGTTGTCGTAGAAACTTCGAAAGAGCTTATTCGACAGGAAATTGGAATAGCTTGTCCCCTTTTTAATAGTTGAAAGTGATTGGAAGGCAACTAACAACCCTTCCATGCCCACCATTTCCCCAAAAAAATCCAGTCAAAATTTGAGATTGCCATTTTGTTCAGCATAGTTGATTTCCAGATAGAAATTGTGTTTTCGAGGAGGATACTCCCCCACAGCCCTCAGGGCAAGGGTTGTAAGTTATGCCCTGAGGGCATATACGATTTTTTATAGAAAGCGTTGTTGTAGAAACTTCAAAAAGGACTCATTCGATTTGAAATTCAAAGGGCTAGTACCCTTTTTAATAGTCAAAAGCGACTGGAGGGCAACTAACCCCCTGTCTCACGCCCACCTTTTCTCCAAACACATTCAATCAAAAGTTTTTGAGATAGCCCTTTTGTTCAACATAGTTGAAAGTTCTGAAAATTATGTCTTTGAAGATGACATCCTCCTCCCTCCCACAGCCCTCAGGGAAAGGGTTATAAGTTATGCCCTGGGGTCATATAAGGTTCTCATAGGAAGAGTTGTCATAGAAACTTCAAAAAAGGCTCATTCAATTAGAAATTCAAATGGCTAGTGCCCTTTTTAATAGTTGAAAAATGATTGGAGGCCACTAACCCCTTCCATGGCCACCATTTCCCCAAACACATCCAATCAACGTTTTGAGATAACCATTTTGTTCATTGCAGTTGAAAGTTCTGAAAATTATATCTTTGAGCCAGACACTCCCCCCACAGTCTTCAGGGCAAGGGTTATGAGTTATGCCTTGGGGGCATATAAGGTTTTTTATTGAAAGCTTTGGTGTAGAAGCTTCAAAAAGGACTCATTCAATTGGAAATTCAAAAGGCTAGGGCTCTTTTTAGAAAGTGAAAGTGATTGGAAGGCAACTAACACCCCTCTCATGCCCACCTTTTCCCCAAACACATCCAATCATCAAAATTTTAAGATAGCCATTTTGTTCAACATTGTTGAAAGTTTTGGAAAATTAGGACTTAAAGGATGAGAACCCCCAACCCCCCCCCATCCCCACAGCCCTTAGGGCAAGGGTTGTAAGTTATGCCCTGGGGGCATATATAGGTTTTTATAGAAAGCGTTGTCATAGAAACTTCAAAAAGGACTTATTTGATTGGAAATTGAAATGGCTAGTGCCCTTTTTAATAGTAGAAAGTAATTGGAGGGCAACTAACCCCTCTCTCATGCCCACCATTTCCTGAAACACATACAATCAATATTTTGAGATAGTATTTTTTAACATAGTTGAAAGTTCTCTAAATTAGGTCTTTGAGGATGACAACCCCCCCCTCCCCACAGTCCCCAGGACAAGGGTTGTAAGTTATGCCCGAGGGGCATATGAAGTTTTTATAGAAGTTGTTGTAGAAACTTCAAAAAGGGCTCATTTTGATTGGAAATTGAAAGGGCTAGAGTCCTTTTTAATAGTCGAAAGTGATTGAAGAACAACTAACTCCCCTCTCATGCCCACCATTTGCCAAACACTTCCAATACAAATTTTGATATAGCCATTTTGTTAAGCCTGTTAGAAAGGTCTTGAAATTATGTCTTTGAGGATCACAAATCCCCCCCCCCCCCCAGCCTTCAGGGCAAGGGATGTAAGTTTTGCCCTGGGGACATGTAGGGTTTTTATAGAAAGTGTCTCATATAAACTTCAAAAGGGGCTCATTAGATTGGTAATCAGATGCTCTAGTGCTCTTTTTAAGACTCAAAGTGATCAGAGCCCTCTCCCCCCTACATATACGTCATATTGTCCTGAAATGCATCTAATAGAAATTTCAAGATAGCCATTTTATTCAAAATAGTCCAAATATCATATAGCATGGCTTTTGGGGTTGAAACAAACCCCAAAGATTAGGGGCAAGGGTTGTAAGCTATGCCCAGGGGGTATTAAGGTTTTTTATGGAAGGGATGATTGTTTAACTCCAGAAGAGGCTCAGTCTTTCTCCATGAAAAAGACTATGTCAATATAAAATGAACAGAAATTAATCAAAAATTTTTTTACAAAATTAATTTTTCAAAAAAAAGTAAAGAACGTCATTAAACCAAAATGAACAAAAATAGAATCAAATAATCTACCAAGCATACAACTATCACAAATCAGTATCAATTTATAAATGAAACCCAAAACAAGCAGAAATTAAAATAAGTCAAACTCAAAACAAGCAGAAATTAATCTGAGTAGGGTTCTAAACCCTATGCTCTCTAAAAGCCAGAATATAATTTATATTTTACTGAAAAGAGTTCTTTTAAATGTTTTCACTTTTGCAACTTTAAGAAATAAAAATTAATTAAGATTTTAAGGAATAAATATCAGCATATGTATATTAAAACTTAGATTGCACATTTTTTCAGTAAATTCATTTAAATTTATTTCTCACTTATTTAAATCTGGTAGTTTTCTCCTTAAATCTTTCTCTCTTCTCAAGCGGTTCTCCATATCAAACTCAAAACAAGCAGAAATTAATCTGAGTAGGGTTTTAAAACCCTATGCTCTCTAAAAGCCAGAGTATAATTTATATTTTACTGAAAAAGTTCTTTTAAATGTTTTCACTTTTGTAACTTTAAGAAATAAAAATTAATTAAGATTTTAAGGAATAAATCTCAGCATATGTATATTAAACTTAGATTGCTCATTTTTTCAGTAAATTCATTCAAATTTATTTCCCACTTATTTAAATCTGGTAGTTTTCTCCTTAAATCTTTCTTTCTCCTCAAACGATTCTTCACATCAATTCAAAACCTTCAAATAATTTATTGTTCTTATATAATACCCTGTCTGGAATATGCTTGCCCTGTCTGGCACTCTGGGTTGACCAAAGACCAATGTTCTAAAATTACAAGTATTCAAAAAAGAGCAATAAATATTATACGCAGGACAGTCTATACTACATACAATGAAGGTTTGGCTAGACTTGGACTTGCAACATTGGAATCACAACATCACATCCTTACCTCAAACTTTGGTCACAAGTGCCTTAGTTTTGACTATCATCGACGTTTTCTCCCTCCCTTTAAAGAAAATCTCCCAATCCTTCCTAATACAAGACTCAATACTAGTAGAGCTCCAAATACCCAACTGGACCTGTGCCCCCAAATGTTGACCATGAGGTACAAAATCTCTTTTGTCCCCTATTTTGTTTTCCAATTTTAATAATTGATTCAACTTCTGTTTTATATTTATTCCCTAACGTCTGTTTTATTATTGTATTTGTTCTGACGTGCTTATGGTAGCTTTTGTGCTATTTTTGCACATTTGATTCCTAATTTAATAATTTATTTAATTTTTTGTCTTATGTTTATCCCCTAATATCTCTTATATTATTGTAATTGTTCTGACGTGCTTATGCTAGCTTTTGTGCTATTTTAGCCAATAAAATCATATTCTATTCTATAGAAACAACTAGGATGAACCAAAAACGTTATGCTTCACTGTATTAATCAAGTTTATACTCAGCATATGTTTGCAAAATGAGTAGCTCTTAATTTAGTGAGTAAAAAATAGTTCCACTGATTGTCAATGCCATATCAAGAGGGAGGGAGGGGAGGTATCTGGTTTGAACCTCCCTTGAAATTTTTGTCAGACATGTACAAACTTAATAAAAATATGTCTAATGTATCTTTGTCTTATGTAATATTTGTCCAGGAGAATTTTTTTTTTGTACCCTCTCCTCTCAACAAAGATGCTGGATAAGGTCTTACCAATTGATTTAGGAATAATTGTATAAGCAGTACTCTCAAGCAGGCTCATACTTGGGGGAAGGTCTTTGTACTAATGCCCTTCCCATGAAATGTCAAAATAAATTAATGTTTGTCTCATTCTGTCTGTATCAATTGATTCTATGTGAGTGTGTGTTTGATTGAATTGGCCTAATCTCCTTTTTTCACTTTTATAAAAAAGAGGAGGGGGGTTTGTCTGAAATCATTTATGTCCAAAAAAAATGGATCAAATTTGGAAGGAGGGATTTACAATAGTTTGAAAAACCTCTTTTTTCAATGTTTTCATGGACATCTTCAGGGGATGAATTCCCCCTCCTAAATGATTTTCTTAGTGAATTTATGTTGATTAAAAAATTCATTGTGTGAAACATTTTTATAGGACTGGAGCAGAGCTCATTTGACAACAAGTCTGTTACCTTCAAATACCACATTCACAATCAGCATAATATGCAGCACTACTTATTCTTCCTTATCCATATAAAGACAAAAGATCCGACTCAATTTACTGGCCCTGAGAGCTATGTGGCTGGAATGATTCAAGTAAGAAATTTTAACCTAGCAAAAATTACTTACAAAAAATTAAAATTCTAAATTTGATTCTAAATCACCCTCACGTTGTTGGTTAATGAAGGGAATGTAGAGGTAAAGTGACTGCCTTTAGAGAATCATCCATTGCAATCAAATCGCACTTCTGTTTAGCTTCGAGTCCAGTATTAGATGAATGAATAATTTGGGAAAAAAGGGGAAGACACCCATAAAACTCAAGGAATTTTAATGATAATCACATCATTAAATTCAGCATTCCTGAGAACCTTAACTTAGAAGTTTCAAGCTCCCATCTGCAAAAATGGAATTCTGAATTTTACCACAGAGACTACAGATGCGTGTTTTTTCATTTATTTTTCCCAGGGGTAATTACATCAAACCAATAGTCCTAGAATAATAATAAAACAAAGGTTCAAATAGGAGTAAGATCCTTTTAATAGATAGTGATGATGATAACAGTGATAGAAATTCACAAAAATACCAGATATTTTGGTCACATATGCAGTGACCATCATCAGTAGTAAAACTAAAAAAACAATTTAAAACAATAGTTTATGTACAAAATAAAATAAAAACACTTATTGTTTAATTATCTAATTCTTTTCAAAGCAAAGGCGGAACCTAGCCTAGGTCAATATCTACCAAATCATATTATTGAGTTAGGACTAAAGTGAATACACCATTTGATGCTTTTTTTTTATGCTGATTAGAAATATAATAAGCATTTCTATTGGAAATGAATTTCAGCCCCCCCCCCCTATATATGCCAATTCAGGGTTAGGTTGGGTTAGGTATAGCCCATATAGGGGGGGGGGCTGAAATTCATTTCTGATAGAAATGCTTATTATATTTGTAATCAGCATAAAAAAGGGCATTGAATGGTGTATTCACTTTATTCCTAACTCAATAATATGATTTGGTAGATATTGACCAAAAATGCAATTCCTGTTATTTGAGTAGATTTTAAGCCAAACTGATGTTATTTTTTCAAAATTTAGGAAATGTATTTACATATCTTTAAAATCTTATAAATTAACTTCAGAAGCCTACCTATTTTCAGCTTCACAACTTTGCTCAATCAGAGGGAATAACCTAATTAACCTATATAGCCTATAAATATTCAACAAAGTTTACCAGACAGCAAAAAATTTTCAGGTCCCTAATAAGGGACCTGAAACCTCTTTGGTAAAATTCTACTTTAGCTACTTTTGGCCATCTTGGAATGGGTTTAGGTTAGGAAATGAAACTTTCAGGTATGGGTCTACAGGCAAAGAATGTCCTGGGAAGGTATTCTGAAGCACCTCCCTCCACTCCTTCTCCCTCTAGAGGGTCCTGAAATTTGCCTACATGATAGGTCTATACCCATTGAAATTTTGACAAAACACAACATTTTACCTTAATTTTTCAGTTATCAGTTTCTTTCTCTCTGGCTTTAGCTCTGAAAATGCAATTTTAGTTATTTGAGCAGAATTTTAAGCCATATCAATGTTTTCATTCCAAAATTTAGGAAAAGTATTTGCATATCTTTAAAAACCTTATAATTGAGATTGAGCAAAGTTTGTGCAGCTGTAAACAATTTTGTTATGCTTCATTTAAGCAGAAGATCTATTTTGCAAGGTTTCACTTCTATAACTCACAGATTTTTAAAGGTCAGGACCCTCTAGAGGGAGAAGGAGTGGAGGTCAGTACTTCAAAATACCTTCCCGGGACATACTTTATCCTGTAGACTCATCCCTGAAAGTTTTTCATTTTCTTAACCTAACCCCTTTCTAAGATAGTCCAAAGTATCTAAAGTAGAATTTTACCTGATTTTAAAAAATTCATTAGCCTATGTGAAACATTTTTATAGGACTGGAGCGGAGCTCATTTGACAACAAGTCTGTTACCTTCAAATACCACATTCACAATCAGCATAATATGTGGCACTACTTATTCTTCCTTATCCATATAAAGACAAAAGATCCGACTCAATTCACTAGCCCTGCTAGATTGGACCAACCCTGCTCAAATGCTGCCGGCAGGATGTGAGTAGGGGTTGATGATTATGACCAAAATTAACTCATTCTTTCTTAGCCACGTTTTCAGCAGGGTTGCCACCGAGGTTACGTTCGTACCATTTTTGGTACGTTTTAAATATTGTGGTACGTTTTACGTTACGGTCCAAAAAACGTTACATTTTTTGTTACGTTTTTGAATTTATGGTACAATTATGTTACGCTTTTAAATAATGAACAAGTTTCACATTTTCTGAGTAATATATTTTTCCCCCTGTGAAATAATTCGCTGTTTTACATTTTAATTACACTGACATGAGTATCGACATTCTTTCAAATCGCGGTCATTTAGTCTTATCACACAATCACTCGGCTATTCGAATGAGAAAATACCCACTTTGGATACTAAGTTAAGAACATTCTCTCTCGAGCAAAGATTATCATTCGCTTAGAGACAAGTGACAAAATTCAGTTAGTCACCAACTTTCATCAGTTGGTTTTTTGAACTTGAATCTTGTTCTCCAAGCGGTGATATTGAAATTATATTGAAAATTAACAAACTGAAGCCAGGAAGGAAAATTTTTCATAAAAAACAGGTAAATAATGGAAGAAGCTATTTTCTTTATAATTTCTTTTTAAATATGTGATTATAGGCTATATGTATTATTCTTCGGGTAACAACACTAAAACCTCACCCCCCCCAAGGCCGTACCCAGGATTTTTTTCGGAAGGGGTTTTACACAAATATTTTTTTCGGGGGGGGGTTACAAAAAAAAAAAACTTAAAAAAGCGCATACAAAATTGTGTTTATATCCATTTTTTGTTACGTTTTTACGAGTCAAACAAACATTTCGGGGGGGGGGGGGGGGGGTGAACCCCCCTCCCCCCTCTGGGTACGGCGTTGTCCTCCCCCCTTCTGATTGGTTGGACATAATATCTGGTTATATACAAAATTTGGTCTCTTTATATGGGATTATGAACGGCTGATATTAACAAAATATTTGAAACTGTAAAAATGAGCCATTTTTTGGCTATAACCAAGGCTATATCCAAGCATTGAGAAGGGGGGTTAGTTGAGCCGGAATTTTTGATTTCATGCTAGACTTTTTCCAAGTATCATGGTCACTTTTTTGACACTTTACCCCCCACACATTCTGAGGTCCCATATATAACTGTATAAATATATTTCATCGTTGTGTCGAATCTTGTGATGGCATTCTTACTTGTAATATTCTTTCATTTTCTTTTATATTGTAAAATAAGAATTTGATTGGTTGATTTCTTTTAATATATTCGAATTTTAATGTGAGTTTCTTTTATATTGGTTTTTTAGCCTTCATTTGTTTTGCTGAGGACGGCCCTTGGATATAGGGTCGAAATATCATTTAAAGTTGCGTTCCAGTGTCTTATATAAAAATGTTCCTATTGTTCTACTTATTGTTTGTGAGGGGGGATTTTTAAATGAGATTACGGGAAAGTATATTTTTAAAATTATACAGGCAACAAATGTCCCCCCCCCCTCAAGTACCGCCTTTGATAACAAAGTTAGGGCACCCAGCCTTGAAAAGAGACTTTCCTATCAAAAGTTACGAAAAAGTTACGTTTTAAGAGTTTGGACGGTACGAATTTTTTGGTCTGGTGGCAACCCTGTTTTTCAGGCCAGTGGGTTCGAACATGGGTTGTTCTGAGTTCTCGTCTTGTTTCTAGTTTTTCGTCTAGTTTCAGCAGGTTCGAAGCTTCAACCCCGTGTTTGATGCACAACGGTAAGTTAATTTCTTAGCTACCTGAATAGCCCATTAACATAAACCTGGCAATTTTTTTTCACTAGCCAGTCAGACCTATTTTTTAGAAACAAATTTTTAAATTTTAGGTCACTATGGGTTGTTTTGAGCCAATTTAAGCGTTAAAAATGTACCCCAATTTCCCCCGATGTAAGAACTTAAAAAAGGTTTCAATTGATGTATTCACTTCTATCCTTGCTAAATTTTGTTGAAAACTGCAAATTTACTTATTTTCTATACATTTTTTTCCAAATGTCACTCTTCTTCAAATAAATGTAATGTTAAAAGAAGCACCATCAACAAAATGAAGAAATAGAAAGTAGATAGATTACATATGCTATATGTTGGTCTATTTTATGAGTGAAATGCATATGTTGTATGTTTTGGTGATATTGGCTTTTCCTACAAAGCAACATTTCTAGGCTATTTGTCTTAATAGTTCATTTTTTTTGCTTAAAATGTTTCTTATCTTTTCAAAAGTAGCCTACACAATAAACCTTACAAAAACTCTTTATCTAACTATCATGATAATATAGAAAATGTCAACATGACTTCTGTATTGGTTGAAACACTGTAATAAGTATTAGCGTATGACCATATTCAAACTTTCCCACGAATATGTTCTGGTAATCCATAGCAAGCAAGCTTTATGTTAGGGCAATACAGAAGTATTCAGGGGGTCAGGTGATATATTATTTTGTTTTTTTTGGGGAAGCAGTTAGGTACACAAATTTACAGCCCACCCCCTTGCGGTTCCTGACAGAAGGGTCCTGAAACAAATCATAACTTTTGGTTTTGACTATGAATTTTAGTGCTGTCTGCTAAACTTGTGGTTAATAGTTCTCGGAAATTGAAAACACAAGTTACTTTAATAATGAAGATAAAAGACGCTTTCTCCAAATAAAGTGTCAATTAGGAAAGTTTTCTTTCAAGATATTTTTTCTAAAGCGGCTTTCACAAGCGTGTTCTAGCAAGAATCGCATGTCTAGACACGTGTCTAGCCAGAATCCAATGTCTAGGCAACGACTGTTCACATGTAAAATTCGGTGCTTAGCTAAAACTACAAATTTAGTTTCAAATTGTCATTTCTAACCAATCAACAGAGCTTATGCGGGCAAAACTTTTAAATATTATAATCCCTATTTTTTACTGTCACAAGCTAATGCATGAGATAAGTAAAACAATTGCCTGAGTGTGCTTCATTATTATGTCTGGCGTTTTATATTTTGCCTAAAATGAAAAAAAAACAATTAATGAGAAAACAAAAATTAAATTTCAATTTACGAATGTAAAAAAAAATGATGGCTAGAATGTTAGCAAAAAGGCTAGAACTCAATGTTTAGCCAAGCGCCTTGTCTAGCGTGTCTAGCAAAGCGCCGAATTTTACTTGTAAACGGTCGTTGCCTAGATATTGGATTTTGGCTAGACACGGGTCTAGACATGGGATTCTAGCCAGACACGCTTGTGAACGCCGCTTAAAAACATCTTGAAAATTTTGGATGTACATAAATTTTGAATTCAGCTCACAGTAAGGTTAAGAATATTGGCTCCCCAGAAAAAGATATGCTAGACCAAAAATAGAGACATTTTAGATTGCTAATTATTTGCTCATTTTAATGCTTCTACTGATTTTTTTCACAATTCATCTCCAACCTTGTCCCCCCCCCCCTTACTTGTTTCCTGTAGCCCTAAGCCAAATAAAAAATAAGTATTACAAATGATGAGATTCTTACTTTATAATATGTGGCAAGTTTCAAATAATCACATGAACACCTTTTTTTGCAATTTTTATTATATTTCTATATCCTTTTTTGGGGGCTGTATTATTTCATCTGGTTTTATTTTAAACACAGAAATGAATACTTTACAAAAATCTCAGAAGTGGTATTTCCCATGGGTCTCCAGAATTCTTGTAGACTTATTTAATATTTCTCAATTTATTGCTGGGTAAATAATATCATTTTTTCAAGTCTGATAGCTGTGTTTCAGGTAAAATTTAATAAAATATTTTTAAAAAATGCCTTTAATAGATGGATGCAATTTTTATTAATGTTTTCTATATCCTTTTTGGGGTTTTTATTATTTCATCTGGTTTTATTTTAAAACACAGAAATGTGCAATTTACAAAAAATCTCTGAAGGGGTATTTCCCATGGGTCTCCAGAATTTTTGTAGATTTATGTAATATTTCTCAAATTTATTGATGGGTATATAATGTTATTTTTCGAATCTGATAGCTGTGTTTCAGGTAAAATTAAAAAAAAAAAAAACATTATAAAAAAAGCCTTTAAAGATGGATGCAATTTTTATTAATGTTTCTATATCCTTTTTTTGGGTATTATTATTTCATCTGGTTTTATTTCAAAAACACAGAAATTATAATTTACAAAACTCACAAGTGGTACTTCCCATGGGTTTCCAGAATTCTTGTAAATTTTATGTAATATTTCTCAATTTTATTGCTGGGTATATAATGTCATTTTTCAAATCTGATAGCTGTGTTTTTTGGTAAAATATTATAAAAGTGCTTTTAGTAGATGGATGAAAATAGGAAAAAAAAACAAGAAAACAAGGATACTTATTGCTTATAATAAATGAAGATTTTTATAATTTTTTATGTTACTTTTTCATTCAAACTATGATTGTATGAGACCATTTGGATGTGGAGAGGTGGTTGAACTAGGATTGAATTGCCAAAATGTAAACAAAACCATAAAAATGAACATAAAATTTGCAATCTAAAAATGCTGCTTTTTTGTTCTAGCACACACCTCCTTCTGGAGAGCTGCTGTTCTTTAAACTTTACCCCAGATAAACTCTTTCCTACATTGCAGTTTACTGCTGACACTTGGCTGCTTTAAGATTTACAATCTCTAGCTTTTTTGTCTTAAGTTGATATTCCACGCCAGAAAACAGCACTTCACTTTGGCACAATTTATTTTGTTGTTTAAAATGGCACTAAGTATTTTCGGTTTTGTTCAAAGGATCTCTCTTTCAATATTCTATGACCGTTAGTCTAATACAGTCACCCCTTGTGAAAAAAAGAGATGCATCATTACTACCCATTAAGAATGTATTTTTCTTTCTTTTGCCAAAAGGGGAGCAATAGCCCACCAGCTTTTGGCTTTTAAAATTCTCAAATATTTGTTTTTATAATTTATAAATTATACTCCTTAAATCTGAATACTACTACTACTACTAAAAACTAACCAGAGCACCAAGTCAACACAGCTACACATGCTCCTCCTAAATCCCAATCTTTCCAAAGCCTCCATCTTTACAACCTTCCAGGAAGTTCCTATTTCCTTGAAATCTTTCTTCATGACATCCTCCCTCCCCAACTGCAGCCAACCTCCTTTTTATTTAGCCCCAGATGGCTGGCTGACAAGGACAATCTTCAGCAATTTTTTATCCTTTACTAGCCTTCTCAACCTTTCTCTCGTTATAGCCCTAGAAAGTGGGATTGAACAACACTTTTCATGCAAACCTACTCTTTGAAATATAGTCAGTCAGGCACCCAGAACAATCCATAGGCAATTTTTTCTGGAAAACATCTAGTAAATCTTCTTCAATTTTTCAGAGCAGCAATGCTTCAGAGCCATATTTGACCGCTGTCATCACTTTAGCTTCCAATATTCCAATTTTGATTTGTATACTTATCTTCGTGTTCTTCCAAACTTTTTTTAAACTGTGAAAAACACCCTGATCCTTGGCCATTCTACTTTTAACATCTTCACTGCTCCCACCATCTTTTACTAATAATTCTACCAAGGTAAGTAAATCTGTCCACGTGATTAATCTTTTGTTACCCAATGTCACCTTTTCACATTTACTTATTCCTAGCTTTAGCAGCTTAATCTTCTTAACACTAATTTTCAAACACTTTAAATCTAAAAGTTTATTCATTTTCCTCTCACTTTTATCTAGGATGCTCAAATCATCAGCATATCTAAGTCCAGGAGAGTGTTTTCCTCACCATTTGATTCTGTGGTCTCCCATTGCCTTTCTTGTCCTCTTAAAGACAAGGTCCATCAAGATGATCCAAATAAACAGGGATAAAACACAACCCTGCTTAACTCCTGATTTAATGTGAAACCAGCTGCTAGCCTCATTTCCTTAACTGCAGCTGTGTTATTCTCATACACAGCACTAATCACTTTAATGTCTTTGTCTGGTATACCATACAATGATAAGACCTTTGCTAAAGCTGTTCTATCAACAGATATCAAGGGACCAAAGGTATTTGATAACTCAGGCACTTGTCAATTGTTAATCTAAGAGTGAAACTTTGGTCAAAACATCCTCTGCGCTTTCTGAGACCACATTGTTTCTTCTCATAACTTTGTCTACAGTATCTCTTTAGTCTAAAAAGTATCATATTAATAAGTAATTTGCTATCTACAGAGACCAGACTTATGTGGTAACGTGGTTTTTATGGTATTTAAGTGGTGTAGTGGTAGATGCCTTTATTCTCCCTTTAAGGGGGAGATAAACTATAGCCCTAAGGTAATTAAACTTTGGTAGCGTGCCTTGGGCTATATATATATATATATATATATATATATATATATATAATATATTATATATATATATATATATATATATATATATATATATATAATATATATATATATATAATATATATATATATATATATATATATATATATATATATATATATATATATATATCTATATATATATATATATATATATATATATATATATATATATATATATATATATATATATATATATATATATATATATATTTATATTTATATTATATTATATATATATATATATATATATATATATATATATATATATATATATATATATATATATATATATATATATATATATATATATATATATATATATATATATATATATATATATATATATATATATATATATATATATATATATATATATATATATATATATATATATATATATATATATATATATATATATATTTTTATATATATATATATTCTACTGGGACTGGTTGTCCAAAGTAGATCACAAGTCTCAGAAAACTATAATAATATATAATAAGACACTTAGACACTTACAATAATCTGACAATATTC
>CM051260.1:28311066-28501066 GCA_027921565.1 Artemia sinica
GAGATAAAACCGCAAGGAAACGTGTCAGGCCCCTAAGAAGAATAAAATTGACCCAGCAGGGGGCCAGAACCTTTCATATGTCCTACCCACTAAGAGTATCGTCTTTTAGTGACAATAACAAGATGTTACCTATATTTAATGATTTTTGTGTGGCAAATATTTACTTCAAAGCACTAATCGACTCTGGCGCGACAGTTAATACAAAAAACTCGTGCGTATTTAATAAATTACCTCCGCATATTAAGCGACAGATGAACTTTAAAAATACCAATTTAACTAGCGTAACAGGGCATAAATCAGATGCAAAAGGTTCAATTCGCCTGGATGTGAAAAAGGATAATAGAATTTTTTCCAACAAATTTTATAATATTCAAAAATTTTCCATATGAAGCCATTATAGGTGCTAATTTTTTAAGTCAAATAAAAGTGTTATTAGACGTAGGGAACGAAAGGCTTGTGTACCCGGCAAACACCCCTTCCCTTACTCTAAGAGATTGTAACAAAGGCTGTAAAGAGTGTGTAACAGCAAATAGAATTTCCGGCGATATAATGTCACAATCTTTTTAACCTCATGTCTCGCCACAAAGAGGACATGGCATAACCAGGAATTTGCTTCCTTATTCTGGGAGACCTCGGAGAAGTGAAATAAATTCAAATAAAAAGTGGATTGAATCTGCAAAAATAAAAAAAAATAAAGGAGATATGCGACGATATAGGTCGAACGAAATCAAGGAAAGAGTGGAATTATGGAAAAAAGTAGTACACCCCATGCGGTTCATGCCCAAACAATGTAATGTCTTCCACCAATTCCGACAGAAATCCAAGACATGACTCAAAACAGCGCCAGTCTAAATTTAATAGACAATAAAAGTGAAGAAAAATATTAGGGCTCGCAATCCGGAAAACAAAAATTCCTCCCAAAACGATGCAAAGAATTCAAATATTTCAGATGATTGAACAGTGGATAGCTAATCCAAAAAATGGTTTGCGACTCCGTTGGACGGAATTTCCGAAAATCTGTTATGCGAAGAACAGACTATATCTTACGAAAAAGGAGAAGGTTTTATTTGGGTAACTAGTAATCATGAAAGTGATATAATTACGATAAAAGGGGACATGTTTGGTTCAAATCCAAATTATCTCAGAGTTTGATTTAGATAAGTCGAAAAAATTCCAAAAGAGACCTAGTTAACAACATCAATACCTAGAATGACAAATACCCTATAACTAAATCGCAATTTTTTAAACAAATTTAATATGGATCATATTACTGACTTAGGACTCAATAAAAATTATGCAAATTATTATGGAATTTCAAAGATGTGTTTTCGCATCTGAAGACGACATTCTTCAGAACATTCAATTCCAACGACCGGTAATCCTGTCGCAAAACAGCCATATCGTATACCGTATAAACCGTATGTATCTGTATACCGTATGTATCTGTCATAAATTGGATATTTTATAACATTATCAAACCAGTAGGCTTTTTGAGTGAATTATAATCCCGGTGTAGCTATTGGATTTCGTAATATTTGTCAAAGGATTATAGTTCCTGACCTATGATAAAACCTTTGCTTAATCTACTAACCTAGTTTCTGGACATTTATATTATATTTTGTAAAAGTGGTATGAATTTGAAATTTTCACTGATAATATTGGAGGTTGGCCACCAAGCAGTGTTATTTTAAATAAATAAGACATCTGATATTTAGAAGTATTTACGCTACAATTGAGGTGGGGAAAGAAAAGTGAGCAGAGGGGGGGGGGGTGAGTTGTTAGCAAGAGCCGTGGTACCCACTTGGCTCGCCCCTTAAATTGCGGGGACAAGGTAGACAGCCTTCAACGCTTCACTTACTTTTCTCGCAAGGTAACCACCAAAAAAATATTGAATATATAGTTCAACCCTTAAATATCTGCCTAGAATTCTATATTATTAATTATCAAAGAAATTGGTGAATGTTTTGGGCTTAATCCAGATTAATGAAATGAAAAACTGTGCTGGTAATGAATCCAGTTTTAAACTTTGTGTTTAGATGCATGGCAAAGGGTATTAAGACTGAAGTGTTCGTTAACAAAGGAATAGAGTTTTTAGATCATGCAAGTATTATGGAAGCCAAAAAAACTGCTGTGGACTTACTATGAGGTTGAACTCGGATATGAAGAACGATTATGCGAATGCAAAAAGACTGTGATAACTTGACGGATATCGCAAAAGCCATATGGCGCTGTGCTAAGGACGGTAAAGAACTTCTGACTTTCGTTATTCTCGAACCGGAGTCTGTTCCCACGTGTGGTGACGAAATTGCAGTCTGTATTACTACCAAATTGAACGAAATGACGAGAAAAATGGACAGTGAGCTGCAACAGTTTTCCCGCAAGTTAGATACTCTGAACAATGGTTTGAAAATTATTGCTGATTCCAAGAATCAGCCTACAGCCTCCTCGTCAGTATCTAAAACGCCAAATGTGGAAAAACAGCTATTCTCGGTTGTCGTGAAGAATATGCCTCAAGCGCAAGGACTTTATAACAGGCTTGGCACCGGGTGATACAACATTAGCGGATGCAGTGCTCAGGTGGAGAAATAAGGAATGGTAACTGTCAGTCTCTTCGAAGCAGGCCGTAGAAAAAGTCTCGGCTGCCCTTAAAATTAGCCATAAAATTGACAATCGACTTGTTAATTCCCAGTTCATCGGTATAGTGGAAACGTCTCCCCAGCAACGTGACGGAGGACCTTTCTGAAAAATCTGTCAAAAGACTGTGTATATATATATATATATATATATATATATATATATATATATATATATATATATATATATATATATATATATATATATATATATATATATATATATATATATATATATATATATATATATATATATATATATATATAATATATATATATATATATTATATATATATATATATATATATATATATATATATATATATATATATATATGTATATGTATATATATATATATATATATATATATATATATATATATATATATATATATATATATATATATATATATATATATATATATATAGAACAAACACAAATAGAAAAGTAATAGATTTATTGAGACTTATATTTCAAGCTTACAGCAAAAATACTTCAATTCAATAGTACTGATAATCAGAGCATTTACAATCAGAGTGCCAACATCGGAATGCCCTATACAGAGTACAGACTCCTCATCTAACCATAATAATAATTCCCGAAAAATACATTTTTCACTACTATATATCATGGTCTTAATTCTGTGCACCAGGAACTATTTCACGATTGGCTCAACTCCTGTTGGAGAATTCCCCACATTATTTTTATGCTGACAACATACAATTATTATACTGGCAAACGCTCCAATAAATTTTACTGCAGCTTTTAATCACCCATATTTCACATTCCTTATAAGTACACACTACTTTGTTTTTTTGCAACAGTGTTTAACAATGTTAGGTAACTACTCTTCACATACATTCCGATCCTAGTTATCTTTTTACATCAACTGAATGTTAGCTTGTCAAGGTGCTACATTCCTTTGCTCATTACACGAAATCTAAATTTGTCAAATTTCATTAGGGCACGATTTAGATTGTATTCAAGTCTCTTTGTTCTGTAGATCAACGGGGACTTAGTTCTACCAAATAGAACTAATCAACTTTTCATTCAAAGTATTAAAGAGATGTACAACTGGAAACAAAATGCGGTTTATCTCTTCCTATTAGAAGTTTAGAAAAAATCTGAAAAGGGATTTAAACGTAATTAAGGAAAGTTTAATTTATATCGGAAATATTTTTAGAAGAGAATAAGATTTAAGTTATTTTATTTTTCTCTTATGGTACAACTTCTGTTTACAAACCGATGCTTCAGGGTACGGAATTGGGGCCATATTATTAAACATAAATTCGGAAGGAGTAGAATCAATAGTCCAATACGCCAGCAGGTCACTGACAGAGGCGGAAAGATAATATTCAATGGTTGCAAGAGATTGCCTAGCAGTGGTATTTTTACAGAATACTTTCGCCAATTTTTGCTTGGAAAAAAATTCATTTTACGCGTAGACCAAAAATCACTAATTTGGTTACGTACAGTTCAAAATACTTCAGCGCGGCTGACACGATGGATACTACGTCTGCAAGCATATTCATGTACCCCAAAATATATATATATATATATATACAAAGGGCTGTAAAAGTTTTTTTACCAGAATATTTGTCGCGAAATTCAGATACGGAAGGAAACTTGATAATAACCATTCAAGACGAACTGGAGGAGGTGAAAATACTATCTAATGGAAGAATTTTGACTCATCAAGATAAAGATAATTTTGTTCAGCCATGTAATCCTTTTTATTAAAAGTAACAGAACTGCCGGAACCCTTCAAACAGTTTTTGAAGGACTTAGATAATTTTGATCTAGATGAAACTAAAAATCTTTTGATAAGATATTACACAGCACCAGAAGAATATAGAATAAATGACTTAAAAATTATTCCAGTAATTACAAAATCGCTGGAAGGAGAAATTTTACAGATGACACACGCAACTAGCGGCTGTCACATGGGAGAAGCGAAAAGTATTGGGAGGATAAAAAGAGACTTTTATTTTCCGAGAATGTACTTAAAAATAAAAAAACTTTCATATAGCACTGCCAAGAGTGTGCCAAACAGAAGTCGCCACCAAAGACTCTTAGAGCCGAATTGGGTCAATACCCGACCCCTTCAGGGGTAAGAGAATTAATTTCTAAAGACATTTGGGGGCAGGAGGAAGTTTACCAATTTCCAGGAAAGGAAATAGGTGTGTACTAACCATAGTTGACCATTTCAACTCATATTTATACGCTTTTCCAATTAAAGACGAAAAGACAAAAACCATTGCGAAAGTTTTAATCAACCGGCTATTTTTGGAACACGGAATTTTCCCTAGAATTTTACTTAGTGACAATGGGCCATGTTTTAAGCCAAATTATTAGACGAAGTTACGGAATATTTGGGTGTAAAACGATAGTTTTTTACCTTCTCTTACATGGCGCCAGCTAATGGAAAAGTTGAACGCAAACATAGGGAATTAGCTTACATGCTGGGGATACATGCGAGGGAAGAAAATGAGATGTTCTTTAAAAGAAAATGCCATTTTTTAAAAAACATCTTAGAGATCCCAGAATTTGCTTGGATGAAATACAAAATATAGAATATATTACAATCTGGACCAATATAAACAAGAAATGGTTATGCTAATGAAAAAAGCTATGGCACAGGTTAAAGACAATTTGGAAGATGCGAAGACAGAAAAAAGAAAAATATGACAAAAAAAGCAAAAATAAGACTAATTATTGTTTAGGATACCTGGTCTATGTACACAAGACCAATCTAGAAGAGAAAAAAAAGTTAAAACTGAAATGGGACAGGCCCTACAGGATTGGAAAAATTCTACCAAATAACTTAATCTATGTTCTAAAACATCAGTATAATGAAAAGAAAGAAATAGTACACCATAATCGAATGAAAAAAGGATTTTGCTCAAAACCATGGAAATTAGAGCCTACTTCTTCAAGAAATAGATGAAACAATTGTATCAGTATATATAAATATATTCTTAGACCACACTGGCTATACATGACAAATGAAACTCAGAGAGGAAAGAAACAAAAAAATAAAAAATAAAACCAAAAAGGGTGAAAAGACGAGGAATTTTTCAGCCAGTGGCGAATCACGAAGAAGAAGAAATAAGCAAATATTTCGACAAGAACCTCTACCAAGTCGTCCTCTGTGCTAAAAAACAAGAAGAAAAAAAAAAACGAAATCTAACCTTTCGAAGTTTACCTTACAAAGACAGAACAGACACTAAATAAAAACCAGGCAGGTACCAATGAAAAAGAATTTACCAAGATGATTGAACAAGAATATTTTGTCTTGCAATATTTTTAGCTGGTCTACAGTTTTGGTTTTCATTAGATATGCAAATAGGTTCTTTTAAGTTATACCGGGTGAAAATATTGATTGAGTCCTTCAAAATTAAACTGTCGTAAATTGGGCTTAATGAAATATCTCGAGTATCTCTATTTATTGCTAAATTTTGGTTCATGTATTTTTTTATCTCAATTACCTCTTTAAAGGTTTGTGGTACACTATTTACAGTTGATATTAAGGTTACCTCGTCAAAAAGAACCAGATGGGTCAGATTTACGAAAATACGCGAAGCCAATGCCAAATCAAAGTTGGCTTTGTTATTTTTTTAATCTGAGGGACTTATCTATTTAGGACTGGTAAAAGAGCCTATTTGTATATCTAATGAAAACCAAAACTGTAGACCAGCTAAAATTATTGCAAGGCAAAAGATTCTGGCTCAAACATCTTGGTAATTCATTTTTATTGATTCCTGTCTGGTTTTTATTTAGTGCCTGTTCTGTCTTTTTAAAGTAAACTTAGAAAGGTTAGATTTTCGGTTTTTTTCTTCTTTTCTTTTTCTTCTTTTTTGTTTAGCACTGAGGACAACTTTGCGGAGGTCCTTGTCGAAATATTCGCTTATTTATTCTTCTTCATGGTTCGCCACTGGCAGACCAAATCCTCGTTTTTCACCCTGTTTGGTTTTATTTTTCATTTTGTTAGTTTGTTTCCTCTCTGAGTCTCATTTGATCAGTATATCAGAAGACCATATGAATTCTATGACATTTTTAACGACCGCAACAGTTGGGAGAAGTGGAACGAATATTTAGCCCAGTCTTGGCTACAAACTTTCCACAACAAACAAGAGAAGAAGGGAAAAATCATTGCTCATCGAATACTATCGACGGGAGCAATAGAGAAGTCCCTCTAAAAAACTACTGGTTTAAGAAATAATAAACCAGAGATCAAATCCAAGGAAGAAAAAAAATTAGAAGAAACCCAAGAATTATCTGATTTTCATCCGCTAGACTCACCTACAGTCTTAACGCAAAATAGCTATTAGAACAAACGTCATCTACCGGACGTGAGCTAGCAGAATGTGAAACCAATAATCCTTCTACAGAAATAACTAAACCTGGGCCATCGTTAAGAAAAACCTCCTTAAAAGAAAGATTTTTGAGAAAAGTAAAGAAACCAGAAGGACAGCAAGAAGTTCCTTCTTCAGCAGTATAAGTGGCTAAACCACCAATGATAAAGGCCAAACGTCAAGAGGAACGGAGGCTAAAGACATTTTACGAAGCAATAAAACCACGCTAGAGTTCGGAACCTTGTAAACCACATTAAAAAGACCACGGAAAAAAATTGTCAATATTGTAAAGAAGAGAAACAAAATTTGGAATCCAAAATTCAGATTAGGAAACAGAAAAAGGGAGAACTAGTGTTGCTCCCAGTCGATTAGTGTTTGAATAAAGTAATGATAACCCTGGGAAAAAGAAAACGAGTCAAGAGCCTCTAAAAAAATATCTATCATTTTTTTTTCCTAAAGGAATTAATAACGTAATAATTTCCATTATAATAGGTCTCGTCAGTAAAAATTAATAATATAGAAAATAAAGTCTAAAAAAAATGGAAAAATTATAGCTTCGAGACTTTTAAGTTCCAGAGAATAGAAACTCAGGAATAAGTGACATCATATTTTTCTTCACTAATTTTGTCTCCAGGGCGAAACAAAACATGAGAAAAGTAAAGAAACCAGAAGGACAGCAACAAGTTCCTTCTTCAGCAGTATAAGTGGCTAAACCACCAATGATAAAGGCCAAACGTCAAGAGGAGCGGAGGCTAAAGACATTTTACGAAGCAATAAAACCACGCTAGAGTTCGGAACCTTGTAAACCACATTAAAAAGACCACGGAAAAATTGTCAATATTGTAAAGAAGAGAAACAAAAATTTGGAATCCAAAATTCAGATTAGGAAACAGAAAAAGGGAGAACTAGTGTTGCTCCCAGTCGATTAGTGTTTGAATAAAGTAATGATAACCCTGGGAAAAAGAAAACGAGTCAAGATCCTCTAAAAAAATATCTATCATTTTTCTTCCTAAAGGAATTAATAACGTAATAATTTCCATTATAATAGGTCTCGTCAGTAAAAATTAATAATATAGAAAATAAAGTCTAAAAAAAAAATGTGGAAAAATTATAGCTTCGAGACTTTTAAGTTCCAGAGAATAGAAACTCAGGAATAAGTGACATCATATTTTTTTCTTCACTAATTTTGTCTCCAGGCGAAATAAAACTTCGCAAATAGTGTTCTGATAAGACTCGTCAAAATTACGTTTCTTAAAAGAAATTAATTATTACCTCATAACTTTTAATGGGTGTTATAAAACTAATTGAATTATACATATTTAGAATCAACATCAAAAGAGAATTATTTTGACAGGTATATCGAAAAAAACTTATTTTGGGGGGTAGCTGAAAAAAACGAAGGAGGGTAGTCTACTGATATAGGGTCATTGGAAGCTAGCAAATTTGGAGTGAGTCAATCACTGTTGGTCTCTCGTTGTCAAGTAAATGCGAAGAATCTGATGACCTTTGACCCTCTGAGGTGGCACCTCCAGTCGAATTTGAAAAAAAATAGTTTTTTAAGAAATTTAAAAATGATTATAATGGGAAGGGCAGCAAGAGTTTACATTAGGTGCAATAAATGTATAAGCTGGCAGTAATCTTATTATAATTAGTTATAGTCTAATATAATACTTTTTTATTAGTTACAAATGGTAAAAAAGAAAAAAAATTAAAGACAATAATTAAGCGCTATAAAGATTTAATCGAAACTTAGAATAAGCTTCGAAAGTAAAAAAAAGTAATAGGTAAAAGAAACGTAAACCAATATATAAATAAATTGTAGCCTAAAAACTTACCAGGAGATAAAAGCCAACGACAAAATCTATTGAAAATAATCCAAAAATAAACCTCATCGTCACATGCAAACCACAGTAGTTCAAGGTAATAATTTTAACTCTAGCGATGCATTGGATCTGAGAAAACAAACTGGCAGAGGAGATCCCTAGTTTAAACAGTTAGTTGTCACCGGTGCCAACCCAAACACACAAATCCCAATCCGTTGAACCCTAACACAAACTAAAGGTATCCACTTTTTCTTTGAAAATAAAATTTAAAATTACACAAAGAAAAAAACTCACAGTAATGAACAGAAATTCATTCATATAATTTTCCCAGATTCAAGCTTATCAATAAACCACAGATAATGAGCACTGTATTCAAAGTTATTTTAGCCTTGCCAACGGAATTATTGTCTCGCTTTCCTTGGCAAATAAAATAGGATCGTAATTAAAACTAAAATAAAATCTGCAACCAATATGTCGCAAAAATTGCATTTTAAAGAAGAAATGAGGGGGTACAAAAATGGCGTAAAACTTAACTAAAAGTGCTCTAAAAATCAACTGAAAAACACAGAACTTTTCGAACATAAACACTTTCGGACGGAGAAATTTAAATAATTTTAAAAAAATACAGTTTGTGACAATAGACACACCTCCCCCCATTAAAAATAATGATAAAATAAATTTAACCATAGAATCGCAATCAGCATATAAACTTGAAAAAGTTATTTAATAAAACAGGAAACATGTAAAAATAGGCCTATTGTACTGCAAAAGCTGGAAAAAAAAACCTTAAGCTTCATTGAAGTAAATAATAAAAAAATAAGGGTTCAAGTTAAGAATATAGCCAGACGAAATTAAAGGAAAAGAAATTGAATAGAGTCAGTTAAACTCTATTATACGTGCATATTGAACTGACCGAACGAGACTAGTACGAAATAATTGTACTAAATAAGTACAAATTAAGTAGCATTAATACTACGGAACCACTGTAACAGTGATGTAACTGTGGCTAAGATTAATAGAAATATTGGAGATATGCTCCAAGTAGAGAGAGGAAAAAATTATGCTCTTTTACATGGGAGTCATTTTCGGAAAAAATGACTAGCGTGGCATGAAAAATCCGCAAAAGGCACCTTATAGCCTAAAGGACCTAAGTTGAAGTTGAAATTTAAGGCAGGACTACTGAAAGTCTGGGAATTTAAAGCGAAAACAGTTATATTGCTTATATGTCTTAAAACAGATTACATTACGTAAAAAAAAGTAAAGGTAAGGACATATTTCTTGCAGTATGGCCACCTTTTTGATAAGAGAAAGAGCCCAGGAGATAACTGTGGCCGCAAATAAAAAGCGTGGGTATAAATAATTAATTATTGTGTGTGCAGGTTCATAATAGTCCTCTTAGCTGTAGCCGATCCCAGAGCACCTAGAAACATTGTAAGGAGCTACCAAAAAGCAACCCTGGTAAGCAAAACTTAGAGTGCGAGCACAAGTCCATTGATAGTGTCATAACAGGTAAAAAGACGAATAGCTAAATTTTGAGCCTATCAAAGCTGTAAACAAAATCTTGTCCCAAAAGGACATTGAAGCTGAAAAAAAAGAGATTACGGGCAAAAAAGTTATTAAACTGTCTCAAGTACCTGAAATTCGAAAAGAATTAGAAAGCTAAAAAGTAGGTATAAACAAACAGATATAGAGTAAGCTAAAAACAGTTAATGACACAAGTTGTTTCGAAATAGAACCAAAGTTGTAAAACAAAGAAATAAAAAGAAGCGAAAAAATAAATGTATATAGTCATATATGGAAAATGTATATAGTGGTAACAAATGTTATTGAGAAAATATATACACTTATAAAGGTATTTTGAAAAACTTCAATAAATATGAAATTGTGAACTGTTGGTTTTTAAACGAGCTATGGTATAGCCAGTGGCGTCAATTTACAACAATGTAGTGGTGGTCATGGAAGGGGGGGGGGGAATTGTGTTATTTTTCAAAGTTGTCAAACGAAAACATAAAAACAACTTTTTCAAAATCTACAGGGGGGGGGTATTAGAAAATAACTCTTTCCCCCCTGCAATAGTATTATTCAACATTATAATGTATTTCTTCCATTTTTTTTCAGCAACTTCGTACTTAAGGGGCGGGTAATAGTAGGCATGTAGGCCCTCTCTCCTTGGGTTTTCATTTGCATACTAACGAAATACCGTTATCTCTCTCTGATTCATCACTAATAATTCAAAAGATATTGCGGTTGTTCCAACCAACTAAAGCTGCGTATGTGCAAGAACCGTGAATCGCTTGACCATTACTTGTCAAGTAGCTATGTGCTGCACTGATACCAAAATAAATGTCAAATTTTAAAGCAGATCAGTGTAAAAAAATTTAACATTTCACACTAATAATCAATTTCATCACTAATAACCACGCTTTTTATTTGCGGCCACAGTTATCTCCTGGGCTCTTTCTCTTATCAAAAAGGTAGCCATACTGCAAGAAATATGTCCTTACCTTTATTTGTTTCTTACGTAACGTAATCTGTTTTAAGACATATAAGCAATATAACTGTTTTCGCTTTAAATTCCCAGAATTTCAGTAGTCCTGCCTTAAATTTCAACTTCAACTTAGGTCCTTTAGGCTATAAGGTGCCTTTTGTGATTTTTCCTGCCACGCTAGTCATTTTTTTCCGAAAATGACTCCCATGTAAAAGAGCATAATTTTCCTTCTCTCTACTTGGAGCATATCTCCAATATTTCTATTAATCTTGGCCATAGTTACATCACTGTTACAGTGGTTCCGTAGTATTAATGCTACTTAATTTGTACTTATTTAGTACAATTATTTCGTACTAGTCTCGTTCGGTCAGTTCAATTTACACGTATAATAGAGTTTAACTGACTCCATTCAATTTCTTTCCTTTCATTTCGTCTGGCTACATTCTCAGCTTGAACCCTTATTTTTTCTTTTATTTACTTCAATGAAGTTTAATGTTTTTTTTTTCCAGCTTTTTCCAAGTCTTTTCCAGCTTTTTCAGTAGAATAGGCCTATTTTTAAATGTTTCCTGTTTAATTAAATAACTTTTTCAAGTTTTTATGCTGATTGTCATTCTATGGTTAAATTTATTATATCCTTATTTTTAATGGGGGGGGGGGGTGTCTATTGTCACAAACTGTATTTTTTTTAAATTATTTAAATTTCTCCGTCCGAAATTGTTTTATGCTCGAAAAGTTCTGTGTTTTTCAGTTGATTTTTTAGAGCACTTTTAGTTAAGTTTTATGCCATTTTTTTACCCCTCATTTCTTCATAAAAATGCAATTTTTGCGACATATTGGTTGCAGATTTTATTTTAGTTTTAATTACGATCTTATTTTATTTGCCAAGGAAAGCAGGACAATAATTCCCTTGGCAAGGCTAAATAACTTTGAATGCGGTGCTCATTATCTGTGGTTTATTGATAAGCTTGAATCTGTGAAAAATTATATGAATGAATTTCTGTTCATTACTGTGAATTTTTTTTCTTTGTTTAATTTTAAATCTTAATTTCAAAGAAAAAGTGGATACCTTTAGTTTGTGTTAGGGTTCAACGGATTGGGATTTGGGTGTTTGGGTTGGCACAGGTGACAACTAGTTGTTTAAACTAGGGATCTCCTCTGCCAGTTCGTTTTCTCAGATCCAATACATCGCTAGAGTTAAAATTATTACCTTGAACTACTGTGGTTTGCATGTGACGATGAGGTTTATTTTTGGCTTATTTTTCAATGGATTTTGTCGTTGGCTTTTATCTCCTTGTAAGTTTTTAGGTTATAATTTATTTCTATATTGCTTTACGTTTCTTTTACCTATTACTTTTTTTGCTTTCGAAGCTTATTCTAAGTTTTGATTAAATCTTTATAGCGCTTAATTATTGTCTTTAATTTTTTTTTCTTTTTACCATTTGTAAGTAATAAAAAAATTATTATATTAGACTATAATGAATTAAAATAAGATTAGTGCCAGCTTATACATTTAGTGCACCTAATGTAAACTCTTGCTGCCCTTCCCATTATAATTATTTTTAAATTTCTTAAAACAATTTTTTTCAAATTCGACTGGAGGTGCCGCGATGTTTTCGATAAATATAATGTCTTATTTCGTATAGTAATTTGGCTTTTCGAAACAGTGTGTCTTTATTATTTCAGTCTGAGTTAAGTACCCTTTCTTTTGCTGTTTGATATTATGGTAAATTGCAAAGAGCATGGGTTTTCACTGAAATAGAGACCACAATACTCAAGCTGGTAGTGTTTGGATAAAAAAACCGAGGTAAAAGTTTATTTTTTTCGTGATCCAAAAGCCTCTCATCTAAGGTCGGGATTGTAGCTTGCTAATTTCAGTAGCCTATGAAATTCAAGAAATTCATTTTTGGTCGTCTATGCTTTTTAAAATTGGGTTTTGGGTCGTGGGATGATATTTTATCCAGCATTTTCTCCGGTTTGAACAACCATGGATACTTTGAAAAACACATTAATGTTTTATTCTCATGGCTTTAACTGGTTTTCGGAGGAAGGGGGGGGGGGGTGGCGCAGGTATAAAATCAATGGATATTTGTTCCCTGTTTTTCTTCGATCTACACTGTCAATTTACGTTTTCCTAGCATAAAGGTTTAAACAATTAATAATCCCATCACTACCCATCAGATGTACTAGCATGTTGTCTACATTAGTTTTTAATTATCCTGAACACCGAAATTAACATTTGGTATACCTGATTGTAGAATCTGTGAGCGTTTCGGGTACCGGAATTACCAAATTGATGTCGAATTACTTTAGATCCATAGAGGTCCAATCCAGGTGATGAAGTATCTTAAGTTTTACCAAAGAACATAGTCTTTCAAATTCTTCTTCTTCTTCTTTTACTAAGAACCTTTTTTGCAATGAAATAGTCAAAATAAAATAGGCTCATTGCTAGTCTTATAATGTAATGGCTGTTTGGTTTGTTTCCACTCAAAAAGTATTGTAAAAATCAACCATTTTCTATGATTAAAGGCTATGTGGGAATGAGGGAGCAATAGTCCGTCTTATATTTAGATTAATGTGTGTGTATTTTAAGTTTTAACGTTGGCTGTTTAATTTAAGGAGATAAGCGTGTTTTGATATTTGGTGAAGTAAAGTAAAGACTGTGAACTGGTCAAAATTTTTAATTTCATACCACATAAATTTTTCGTTGTTTCTAGTGGTTTCATGATCGTGCTGACGAAATTTCAGCACCTAGAAAATTTGTTTTGCTTAGCACGTTAAGCCTTCATCCTTCGCAAATGACAATTGCAAGAGGGTTATAAATTCCTAAGGGCAAAAGGGCCATTACTTTGCTCAGGCGCTTGAGTGGAGGCTTCCATGTCAAATGAAGTCCGGTCAGGTCCCCCAAAGTAAAAACTAAGACAATAACATTTGTGAAAAAGTGGTTTTATGGTTGTAAGGTGAGGTTGTTGTTGATACCTTTATTTCTCCCTTTATAGGGGAGATAAACTATGGCCCTAAGGTAATTAAACTTTGGTGGCGTGCCTTAGGCTATGACCTGACTAATGAGGCGTACCAGCTGGGAATATTCAAGGGACTAAATTTAGATTGTAGAAAGGTTGGCTATAACATAATACTTTTATTTAGCTAATATACACCAGTACAGGTCTGATAACATATAAGCCACTGGGACTGGTTGTCCCAGGGAGTCAACAATTATGCGAATACTATCGTAAGATATAATATAATAAGGCACTTGAACACTTACGATATTTGACAAATAATCCACGGTATTTCTAAGATGAACGGACCAGAAGTCAGTCCGACTTAAAATTAATATATCGCACCCCGTTCCCGTAAAATGTAACTTTTATACATTTCATCAACCACACCTTATCCGGGCCCACTATCAGGGCACATTCATTTTTATTTTTTCAGTAAAGTGCAAATTATGTTCTGGCCTTGGGAAGGTATAGGGGTTTTGAGCACAACTTATATTAATTTCTGCTCGTTTTGAGTTTGACTCAGTTATTTATTGTAATTTCTGTTCGTTTTGTGTTTAATTTATTTATCGATGTTGATTTGTGGTAGTTTCACACATGGTAGGTTATTTGATTTTGTTTTTGCTCATTTTTTGTTTAATGGAGTTCTTTACTTTTCTTTGAAAAGCTAATTTTTGTGAAAAAGTTTTTTTTTTAATTAATTTTTATCAGGAATGATTAGGAATAAATTGAAACGAGGGTTTCTGAAAAAACAGGCATCCAGGAATTACGCACAAATTCTAGTTCAAAAACTAAATTTAATACTATTTTGTCCTAAACGCCATATCAACTGAAGATAAAAAATATTTTGCAAAATATAACACCAAAGCATGCTGTTCCCTGAAGATTATACATATCTATCAAGAAGTGGTGTCATCAGAAAATCTCAAGCTAAAATTATTTTGATGAGATATTTGACATTTTTTTTCACTTATCAATATTTTTTACATTCTTTTTAACTAAATATTTTTTCAACTAGAGTATTGTGCCAACAGAAAACTTCGTCTATCGCTATCATTTATTTATCAGTCATTTATCGCTAATTTCATTGATTGTTTTCTATGATGATTATTCTTGCTTTTTGTTTTGTATATTCCTGTTTCCAGCACAATGATTATTCCTTGCAATATATTTGTACAAAAATAAAATAATAAAACCTTGCGCCCAATTGGACTTTCCCTTCGATATCCTTTTGATGTTTTCGGTTCAAAGGAAACAAAAAGGATTAAACCATGCCTTAAATCACAAAAAAAAAAAAATAGTTTCTGTAAATTAAAAGAACTTTCAGACAACTTGACAGAGAACGAATCGAACAGCCTACTTAGGAATTGTTTGCGTTACGACGTTTGTGGAGGTTAAGGCCAACACAAGCTATCAGCAGCTCTTATCAATCACTTTTCATCAAAACAAACAAAGTGTGTTGACAAGAGAATCAGTTCTAATTGCTAATCATTTTTCGTTCACAATACTCAAAATGCTTCTTCAATAGCTGAAAGTAATCTCTAGTGCGAGCAATAGCGTGGCAATTTCTATGATCGAACTGTTATTTTATGGACACATAACGAACCTAAGAATTACCAAACCGGGCTGACACATAGAAACAAAAGCGGAAGAAATGGCAGAAAGTTCAGAAGGACATTAACAATCTACCGAAAAAATGGAGAACTGAAAAAACAAAAGAAGTAAAAAAAAAAAAGCAAAAGCTGAGGACACCCATAGAAAAACGACAATGAAAACAGAATAAAACTGTGATTTTTGATTAGTTTGTCTTAATTCGACTCCACCGCTATTTTCTGTATTTTTTTTTTAATGGTTAGTTGGTTAGTTAGTAAAAAAATGATCAGAAATTACAAAAAAAAAATTTACAATTGAAAGTAAGGAGCAACATCAAAATTAAAACGAACAGAAATTATTACGCATGTGATTGGGTTCGCCTCTTAGTTCTTACCTCACTCTTTGCGCTACAGTTTACGGGTTTTCGGTAGTGGTTAGTAAAAAAACAAGATTTAGCCTACAATATGTGCCATTTCTCACTATGCTTGTTTTGACTGGCCTTAGCTCGTTTTGACGATTTAAAATCTTCTTCGTCGATTTCTTCGAACATTTTCTTCGTCGTTCAGTGTTAATAAAAAAAGGATCTTTTTTTTAAAAAACACTCAAAGCGTATTATTTCACTTTAAATCATACCCAATGACAGTACAAGTACCTTGGTTGCCTTTCGACTGAAATGGAATCATTGTGAATACTGAGATGACTCGAATTTAAATGGTTTCGATAGTAACGGATAAGCTAGTGTTAGTATCTTAATTTTTTGCCTATTTTCACTATTTTATTTTTATTTAATGAGCTTTAAACTTAATTTGATCCTTATTTTCCGTGTTGAACTAGAATTTTTTACATTGTTTTCTCCTTTTTTGGGGTCTTTCAGTGGTGACGAAACACATTATCAGTCTCAAATATGTTCCAATTCTTAAATTTTGTTGGCCTTAGCCCGTTCTGGCATCTCAAAAAATCTTAAATTTCCCTGTTGTTCAGGAATATAAACAAAATAGAGGATATTTTTTAAAGTTTTGATTATGACTGCTTTACAATCTCACGGATTTCCAGTCATGGACTTCCAGTACGGACCACCTAGATAAGTTTCTTATCCTAAAACTTCGTGTGGTTAAACCGAAAAAAAAAACTAAGAACAAAACCGAAATTTGTATTTTTTAACTCCTACAATATACGTAAAATGGATTAGATGTTCACCTGGTTCTAGAACAGTTAAATTTTTCGGAACATTAATCTTCAACAAAATCTAGAAGTAGGTTAGTTCCTCTCTTTTTGTAGATGGCAGTTAAGTAACTATTTGTTTACAAAATGCCAGAAAAGTAAAAATGAAAAAATAATAAAGGGGAAGAAGTAAATTCCCCTACCTATTTTCAGAGATGCCTTTCCCCCACATTTCAAGTTTTTTTTACCAATTTCTAAGTATTAAGGCTCATAAGCAGTAAAATGATAAAATAAATTAAAAAAAACCAAATCAAATGGAAGGGTTTCACGAAAATCAGAATTTATAAGACATGGAAATACATTGAATTAACTTAACAAAAAGACATTCAATAGCGTAATTGCTTAAAATCCACAATTTGAAAATCAGTTTCCGTGATAAACATTCCTTGATATGTATTTAGAAAGTAACAAATTAGGTCATGAGGCTTAGGATGGTTCACAGGATTTGAACCTTAAAAAAAAACTTAACTCAAAATCAAGATCAGGCAATTTTTTCAACTGTGAAGACTCCAGATTGGGAGAGTTATTCAGATTAGTTTCTATAGTCACCCTTTTTTCTGATTCACTGCTCTTTAAATAGACTTAATTATTAATTTATATCAACAAAGATAAATTATAAACGAAAAACTTGAAAAAGAGGCTTTCCTCTGCACAGGCACCTATTAAACTCTATTAAACGTATTAAACCAAAAAACTATTAAACTATTAAATTAAACCAACTCTAGTAAACCAAAAGTGGTAGTTGTATGCTTGATAGATTATTTGATTCTATTTCTGCTCTTTTTTGGTTTAATGGATTTCTTTACTTTTTAAAAAAAAAACTTATTTTGTGCAAAAAACTTTTTGATTAATTTCTGTTCGTTTTTCATTGACATAGTCTTTTTCAGGGAGAAAGAGTGAGCCTCTTCTGAAGTTAAACAGCCCTCTCTTCCAGAAAAAACATTTAATACCCCCTGGGCATAACTTACAACCCTTGCCCCTAGTCTCTGGGGTTTGTTTCAACCCCAAACGCCTTTTTATGTGACAATTAGACTATTTTGGATATACTGGTTATCTCAAAATTTCTATTAGACGCATTTCGGGACAATATGCCGTGTGTGTAGGGGGAGAGGGTAGCTGCCCTCTGATCACTTTGACTCTTAAAAAGAGCACTAGAGCGTCTGATTTACACCCCGGCGCCACGCCGATGAGGGAAGACCGGCGGTGGCGGGGCAAAAAAAAACAGCACGCCACGCCGCGCCGCCGGTAAGACGCTGGCGGCGCGCCGCCGGCGTGATCAATCTTGACCGCAAACATTAATGTTTTCATCAGTTTTTCTCAAATCACAGCTTCAATTTACAACAGTTTCGAGCCTATTCATGAGTTCAAAAATTCACAAGTCGCTGGCTGGAAACTGATCTTCTTCGTTATTCATCAAGAGAAGTAGAAATCTGGTAGAAACGAAATGGCTGTGGTGTTTCAGAACCCTTGCATAATACGAGTAGTTGAAGTATCTATTAGCTATGTATTCTTAACATGAATAATTATCAAAATTAGTAGTTTTTTTTTTCATCGAGCATTACTGCATATAAAACTTCAAATACCGTATCACAAAATTCGTCAGTTATCTGGGTAAAAACTTTGAACTTAGAAGCTTAATTTTTTCATAATGCCCTTTGCCTATATCTATTTTGTCACATTTAAAACAGTTGAAATGGGCGACTTTGATATTGATTGTTTTTTTTTTGCTCTTTTGGATTCCTAAGAAGATTTCTTGCATTAAAAACTGGTTTTTAATTACAATTTAAAATAAATGCATTTTAAAGTTTTTTTTGGCTTCTTTATAGAATATATGTCATGTAGGCTAAGGCTGAACTGCTGCTTTTTTATCGCTTTTGGCTGCTCTTTTGGATATTATTCATTTTTTTTCTTTTGGGATTCATTCCAATTATAAACTGATAAATACCTAATATCAGTCAAATTATAAACTGTATCTAAAAGGAGTAAATTTATCAAATTGAAAAATACATGATGAACACTTCACATTAGAACACTTCAATTACAATGACACAAAAAACACTTAATAGTTTATTTGGCTATGAAGAAAAATGAAGTGCCAGCTATTTTCTTAGGTAAAAAATGAAAAGCTCATCCGTTTTAAGTGTAATTAAATGAAATAATATGCAGAATGAAGTAGCTCCAGGAAGATGTTGAAATCTTCATCCTAGTTCGTCACTTTTAATCCAAGCAAAATGTTAGGACACTTAGTATCAGTTATTGAGTTTAAGCTTTGATTTCCAAATGCTCACAAGAATTACCAAATTTAAGAAAGTCGCAAAAATAAGTCACCTGTGGTCAAAATACTTAAACTCCTCTTTGATCCCCACCCAGGCTCAGAGCTTCTGCTATGGTAATTTCCATGGAAATCTCCAAATAGTTTCTTTTTAAAATAGCTTTCAAGCGTAGTTAGGGGTATTTAGTCTTTTTTGCTTTTCTTCAAAGCTTTGAAAAAAGTGTTATAATATTCCAAAATGTTAAATTTGTGCATATTTTTGGTAATCATAGTGGGGTGATCGAATTTTCTAAACCACTGTAGATACGTAAGAACGTTGCAACATCTAGTACCCTGAGGTCACAAAACTGTCAAAGACTCCTCCTTGAACCTCCCAAATTGAAAGCTTTTATTATGACCTGGCCTTTTAATGTAACTTGGGCACTGGACCAAGGGCGCCATTGTTACTCGAGCGCAACGTTAGGTGGGGATGTCGATATCGCTTTTGTCACACCAATTCGTTTTAGTGTGAATCTACCTGGTACATATGAATGAATGTTTTCAAAGTAAACCCGTTTCATCAATAGGAAAAAAAACGGATTGGATGCATATGTTCCTTTTCCCTTTGGACGATAAAGCCATGCAAGTGCTGTATCAAGTATAACTCACGAAAATCTTGTTAATTTTGTCAACTTTTCAACTTTTTGGCATCCCTGCTTTCAATAAAAAAAAAAATCAAGGTACTATCACTTAAATATAATAACTCCCTATGCCCCCCTTCTGGATACCATCTTGATAGGATACCGTCACTGCTTTCAATAAAAAAAAAAATAATTAACTTATTGGCACCTCTGCTTAAAAAAAAAATCGTGATATTATCATTTCAATATGATAGCTCAATTCCCCCCCCCTCTGGATACCACCTTGATAGGATGCCGTCTCTGCTTTAAATTAAAAAAAATGAACTTTTTGGGATCCCTGCTTTCAATAAATAAAATTTCGAGCTATTATCATTTAAAGTTAATACCTCCCTACCCCCCCCCCCCCCCTCTGGATACCACCTTGATAGGATACCGTCTCAGATTTCATTAGAAAAATAATTTACTGAATAATTAACAAGGTCACTATATGATTCAAACAAACACGCAAAATAACGTTAAACAGCTTAGTGTTCCTTGAAAAAAAAATTTAGGGTATGATTAAAGGGGTACAAAGAAAACAACAAAAATGTTGAAATTATTCAGATATAGGCTACCTCAAATTATTGGAAAACTGAGAGATAGATTCGCCATGGCATTCCATAAGATCCAAAGAATCGAATTAAAGGGAGCACACACAAAAGCCAAATAAGGCCAGTAGCCTATGAGAAATCGCAAAATACCCAAGACAATGAACAGTCCTAATGGGGGGCGCTGGGTCTATCAAAATATTTCAACGGTTTCCCAGAGAATTTGATATCATTTTCTTCTGTCTCCACTTTAAATGAAAAAAATAATTATCCTTTTGGCATCCCTGCTTTCAAAAAAAAAATGAGGTATTATCATTTAAAAATGATAGCCCCTTATCCCCCCTCCCTATAGGCAATAATTTACAATTTATTTATGAATCATATTTTTGGGGTAACTTCGGTTCAATCTTTAATTCCCCAACCTTGTACATAGCTTAGTCTATAGCTAAATTTTGTCTCATCCGTAGGCTGTTTTTTTTTTGGGGGGGGGGGGTAAAAATTTTCCAGAAAGAAGATTGTATTTTCTATCAGGTGTTCAATAATTGAGTATTAAACATTAAGAAATCTTATCTAAAAACAGCAAAAAAAAAATCTGCAAACTTACAATTCAGCTGTAGAAACAATCTGTCGGCTGTCAATTTCAAAATCTAACAAAAGGCTGAAGCTGTATAGTAGTGAATGCGTTCTATAATTCTATTCAACTTGAAAATAAAATTCTTGACTACGAATGATGTAAGAAATAGCGATTGGGAAACTGCATTCGAAATGATTTAAACTCAAATCATAAAGACGATACTTTTTTTTGTCAACATATGAAGAACTATGTATATTGCAATATTTGCAATAGCATATTGCATCTGTCTGGTTTTTATGCAAAGTAACAAAAGAGAGGAAAATTAATGAACAAGAGAGCAGTGAAGAATTATGGTATACAAAGTAATATTTGGCAGGGAAAGTCACTGGTGATAAATCACTAGAGGACTGGTGGCACCCTGATTGTGTAATTTTCGGGGATTCGGGGAACCAAATTTTTTTTTCGGGGTGACGCATAGATTTTCGGGGAAATACCCGAAAACTAAGAGATAGTGCAAGCTCTGCTTGATTTCTAATCAGGAAAATCGAAATACTAAACCTCAGGAGAAGGAAAAGCTCCGACTTTGCGGTTGATGCAATAAAGAATTGCCGTAAAAATAGTTTAAAGTCGACCGAAGCCGCCACCTCTGCTGGCGGCGGCGTGCCTGTGGCGCACCGGTGGCGTTACGACACTTCGGCGGCGTTCGACCGGGCCTCTCGTCGGCGGTGTTCGGTCGATCCGCCGGCACGGCGCCGGGGTCTAGTCTGATTACCAATCCAATGAGCCCCTTTTGAAGTTTATATGACCATACTTTCTATAAAAACTCTATATGTCCCCAGGGCAAAACTTACAACCCTTGCCCTGAAGGCTAGGGGGATCGTTATCCTCAATTACATAATTTCCAGACCTTTCTGATAGACTTAACAATATGGCTATATCAAAATTCTAATTGGAAGCGTTTGAGAAAATAATAGACGTGGAGAGAGGCATTTGCCCTCTGATCACTTTCGACTAATAAAAAGGCACTACTCCTCTCTATTTCCAATCAAATGAGCCCTTTGAAGCTTCTACGACAAAAACTTTCTATAAAAACGTTAAATGCCCCAAGGCATAACTTACGACCCTTGTCCTGGAAGCTATGGGGGGGAGGGAGGAGAGGGTTGTCATCCTCAAAGGCATAATTTCCAGACCTTTCAACTACGTCGAACAAAATGGCTATTTGGAAATTTTGATTTGATGTGTTTGGGGAAATGGTGAGCGTAAAAGGGGGGTTAATTACTCTCAAATCACTTTCGACTATTAAAAGGGACACAGGCCCTCTCAATTTCCAATTGAATTAGCCCCTTTAGAAGTTTCTACGACAACGCTATATATAAAAACCTTATATGCGCCAAGGGCATATCTTACAACCTTTGCTCTGGGGGCTCTCGGGGTTTTGTCACCCTCAAATACATTCTAGAACTTTCGACTACGTTAAAAAACTTTCGACTATCTCAAAACTTTGATTGAGTGTGTTTGGGAAATTGTGGGTGTGAGAGGGGGTTTTCGACTATTAAAAGGCACTAGCGCTTTCAATTTCCAATCAAATGAGCCCTTTTTGAAGTTTCGACGACAAAACTTTCTATAAAAAAACATATTTGCCCCCAGGGCATAACTTACAACGCTCACCCTGAGGTTTGTGGGGACAGAGGGGAGGGGGGTGGGTGGGTTGTCATCCTCAAAGAGCTAATTTCCAAAACTTTCAATTACGTTAAACAAAATGAATATCTCAAATTTTTTTATTGGATGTGTTCAGGGAAATGAAGGGCGTGAGAAGGGGGTTGTTAGTTGTTCTTTAATCACCTTCGACTATTAAAAAGGCTCTAGCCTTTTCAATTTCCAATCAAATGACACCTTTTGAAGTTTCTACGACAACTCCTTCCATCAAAAGTTCATATACCCCCATGGCATAACTTAAAAACCTTGCCCTGAGGGCTGTGGGGGGGGGGGGAAGTGTCATCCTCAAAAATCTAATTTCCAGAATTTTCAACTACGTTGAAAAAAATGGCTATCATAAAATTTGGATTGTATGTTTTTGAGGAAATTGTGGCTGTGAGAGGGGGGTTAGCTGCCCTCCAATTACTGTCACCAAATAAAAAGGGCACTAGCCAATTTAATTTCCAATCGAATAAGCCCTTTTTGAAGTTTCTACGACGAATCTTTCTATAAAACCTTATATACCCCCAAGGCATAACTTACAGCCCTTGCCTTGAGGGCTATGGGGGGGGGGAGGAGTTGTCATTCTTAAAGACCAAATTTCTAAAACTTTCAACTACATAGAACAAAAGGGCTGTCTCAAAATTTGATTGGATGTGTTTGGGGGAAAGGTGGGCGTGAGAGGTTAGTTGCCCTCCAGTCACTCTCGACTATTAGAAAGAGTACTAGCCCTTTGAATTTACAATCAAGTGAGCCCTTTTTGAAGTTTCTACGACAAAGCTTTCAATGAAAACCTTATATGCCCCAGGGCATAACTGATAACCGTTGCCCTGAAGACTTTAGGTGAAGTTTCCTGCTCAAAGATATAGTTTCCAAAACATTTAACTACATTGAACAAAATACCTGTCTCAAAATGTTGATTGGATGTGTTTGCGGAAATGGTGGGCCTGGAAGGGATGTTAGCTGCCTTCCAATCATTTTTGACTATTAAAAACAGCACTAGCGATTCCAATTTCCAATTGAATGAGCCCATTTTGAAGTTTCTATGACGACGCTTTCTATGAAAACCTTATATGCCCCAGGACATAACTTATAACCCTTGCCCTGAGGGCTGGGGGGAGGTGTTGTTGTCATCTTCAAAGACCTAATTTTCAGAACTTTCAGCTACGTTGAACAAAATGGCTATCTCAAAATTTCGATTGGATGTGTTTGGGGAAAAGGTGGGCATGAGAGAGGGGTTAGTTGCCCTCCGATAACTTTCGACTATTAAAAAGGGCACTAGCCCTTTGAATTTCCAATCGAATGAGCTCTTTTTGAAGTTTCAACGACAACACTTTCTATAAAAATCTTATATGCCCCCAGGGCATAACTTGCAACCCTTGCCCTGAGGGTTTTGGGGGAGTTTCCTCCTCAAAAACATTATTTCTATCTGAAAATCAACTACGCTGAAGAAAATGGCTATCTCAAAATTTTGATTGGAAGTGTTTGGGGAAATGGTGGGCAGAAGGGGTGTTAGTTGCCTTCCAATCGCTTTCGACTATTGAAAAGGGCACAAGCCACTCCAATTTCCAATCGAATGAGCCCTTTATGAAGTTTCTACGACAACTCCTTCGATACAAAGTACCCTGGTCTAAAGAAAAAAAATAATATATTGTGCCAAGATCGTTCATTAGTTAGGCAGCCCTATTGCGCTGCCTATGAAACACTGCAAAATACATAGTTAAATGTAATCAACCTCAGTAAAACAGTTTTATCCAGATGTTGAGGCAGAGATAATCTTACTTTAAGCAGAAAAACAATGAGATAGCTTTCCATATAAGGGATGAAAGAGAAAGCAAGAATAAAGGTTTTCTTAAAAGTTTCTTTGACAAGAAAAATATTAAATACCATATTGACATTAAAGTTAATATTAGCTCATAGTGATACTCCAATAGTTTTCTTTATTATTATTTACAAGCAATGATTTTATAAAGCTAGTGAAGGTTTTTGAAATACCTACTTTTCAGTTCAGCCCTTTTCCCCATGTTTGCTGTCTTGAAGTATCCACACTTAGTAAATGTGAACGATTTGCTTTTCTTGAAATATCAAGTTCTATGTCAATGACTTCTTAAGCCTTAAAAATGACTGGCTTCGGCGAAAAAGGATCAGTCATAATCTTTACAGAAGCAAAAAGACTCATCATGGGACCGCAGAGCGAAATTGCCGTTGACCGTCCATCGTACACACATAGGAAGAGGGTCAGACCCCTTGATAAAGGGGGGTCAAGCAATTTTCTTAGGATTGAGGTCAAGATACGTGCATTGTAAGCCATTGTTTTCCAGAAGAGTTGCTTTGAAATTGGGAGATCCCCCCCAAAACCCCCCACCCCCAGTTTGCTGGTATTAGCACCGATTTTTAGCTATTATTGTCGTTAATGAGGAAATTTTCAAAATACATATAAGCTCTGTATAGAATAATATCGTCTCATAACTGAAATTTTGAAGAACTTTGTTACTTTGTTACTAATAAAACTACATGAACCTCTCGGAAGCCAAATCAAATATGTTCATAGGTTACTTCCTTTTAAATTTTAAGCCAATCAATCCTTAGCTTAGTCGTTATTTGTCCATACCGGTATTCCACAGAATAAGAATAAAAACAAAAAATTGGATATCAGATAACGAAAAATATTTTAGAAGCCAATTGTTAAATTCTACTCTACATGCTCCAACATGCAAGTGAACGAAGAAAAACCTCAATTTTTTTTTGCCAGATGATCGGTGCAGGATAGAAACCTGGACTGCACATTTTTTCTGTGTTACGTTTTTTCTTACATCACTGACCCAGCCTATAAAAAATTTAAATCTTGTGATATTTCAAGGCAAAAATTGCCGTAGAAATTTTTCAAGCCCGCAAGGCGACTCTTAAGATGCAATGTAGTACAAGCTAAAGTCACCGAAAAAAAAAAAAACAAGATTATAAAGAAAGTGAAACTTTCTAAGCCAACATAATAAGACTGGACACCGAAAAAAAATCTTGAAGCGTCTCAAAACCCAATTTCCACACTCATCGATAGTTTTGTCGTCTCAGTTCCTTTTTGGGTTGAAACAATTTGTTTCAAAATGGTCCTTTCCAACGTTAAAAAAAGCTTGAGAAAAGCCTGGTCAAAATATCAGCAAGATTTTCCTATGATATCAAATTAAAATGACAATTTGTACTTTTTTCTTGTTTAAAACACATCTGTTTGATGTTTTTTTGGTTTGGGGGGGGGGGGGGGTATCAAAGATTGCGTGGATGTTGTAAATTTATACTGCGGTTGGAATGAGTGGTATATCTACACCATTTATTCAAAATTTCAATGGAGTACTTAAACCCTAGGTTGAGCCACTAGCTTCAAATCCTTCTTGCAGTTGACCTAGTTTCTCCCTCTGAGTCTACATTCACACTATTTACCTTATGAGTCGTCATCATATTAGTATTTCCTCTCACCCTTCTTCTATTAAAGGGTCTATTCAAATAAAAAGTTCACATATTTCGCTTTACCGGAGAGGATAGCTACTTCTTAGAGACGAATAACAATGAAGTTATTATTTGAAAAACTTGGTTCTTTTTAACAAACGTTAAAGTTTATTGTTTAAAGAACAATAAAGACCTTTCTTTAATGAAGAGATGGTGATGAAATAGATGCTTCTAAAAAAGAAAGAATGGTCATTTTCAAAGGATGTAACTCACAAAGCCTTTCTTTTGGGGATGAGTAACTACTAAGATTTTGTTCCTTCAATAAACTTTTTCCATAAAAATTGTTTAGTTCTTCCTGAACAAAATGAAAATGTGTGTCAATAAGTTAGTGTTTTAACTTTAAATCTTTTACTGCTATATAACAATACTCCCCATTTCTTAAACAACAATTTTGCCACTTTCTGATCAAAAGACCTAGTATAGAATTGAAGCCTCTTGGTTCTTCCGGAGGCCCGACATCCTCAGTGAAATTCAGATCATTAAAATTTGCTGTTCTACCTTGCCTTATACTTAATTCTAGTGATCTTATAGATCGGCTGGCAAAAGTAGTAAAACATGAAATGCTACAATCGAATTTGTACAATTAGAACTCTAAGCTGACAGGTTACATGGAAAATAGTTCTCAGGTTTGGATGAATGAGAAAAAAACTGAAGATATTTAGAGACAGAGGAAATATTTACAAGAGAGACTAGGAGATATTCAAAAACAAAATATGTTTGTTTTTCCAATGTTATATTTTAAATCATCTTCCATCTTCATCTTCTTGGAGGTTCCTCTAATTTTTTTTTAGTCCTATAGGCTACTTAAAAACTACTGATCTGATAGATCGGCTGTAAAAAGTCGTAAGACAAAAAATAATAAAAATCAAATCTATAAAAATTCAATTTTCAAGCTGAAAGGTTATCTGGAAAATGGTTGTAAGTCTCAGTTTGAATAAGCGCGAACAAAAAAGGAAATGTTTAGCAGCTTCTTATATGTAACCAATTGGTAATATAAAAACGTAAAACATAAGATGTAAATATAAGGTTATATAAGATATAAACATCCTTTTTAGCACAATTTCCAATATTAGATTTTGATATCATCTCCCCATTTTCGACTTCTTAGATATCTCTGACAATTCTTTTTAGAAACGTGGATTTCTGTTCTGGTAGGTATAAGGATCAGGGCCATGAGAACTGGTGCTGGACGCCAGAGAAACTTTATTTCACTAACTCCTTTCAAAGACAATGCAACTATATTTAATCACAGCCTTGCTTTCTTGCTGTTTCAATAGTGATTTAATCATATTGACAGGCCTAACACCTAAAAAATACTAAACAATCTTTGGCTTGAGACATGCTGGGCTAGGAGGCGTGAATCTCTCTCCCCCATTTCATTATGCCTGTATGTGATAATGTATTTAAATTCAATTATCTTAGCAGAAGTAACAAGCGTTTAAACTTCTTGTCAACATTAGAGTTAACATTCTTCTTAGCAGCATTATAGAACTAATATCACAGCACCAACCCACACAATTGCATAGGGCGGTTATTTGTCAAATAATCATGAATGCTCTCAAGTTGCTAATAATCCATATTAAAAGTCCATCTAAAATAAAGCAAAACTTCTTCCAATCCTGAAACTTCTTTTCCGGAGACTTGTGAGAAAGCAAGGCATCCTTTCCCACCACTAAAGTTTGCATTATATGCCATATTTATCTATTTCAAATTTACCTATCTCGTATATTTACCTATTTGACTATTTCAGGTTTATCTTATTTTTCTTACTTGGCAACATAGAGCACTTTTTTAGATAGTAATTTGAAAGACCTTAATTAAGGCAATACACATGCTTAAAAACAAAGCAATAATGAATGTTAATTAAAAGGTGTTCACTGACAAATTGTTCACACGGTTTTCATAAAAACATGGTCGTTTACAAAGTTAATAAAGTTTTCAAGCAAAATTAGACTAAGTGCTCTACAGTGTTTGAATAAAAATTAACATGTTAATACCAATCAAGTCTATTAATAGTGAATGAGACCTCAGGTTTAATTTTTAAATACAAAAAAAAACTCCATTAGACAACGGGGAAACATATGCTTAGAGACGTTCACAGTCAGATTGTGAGTAAACAGCAAAGAGTTGGCCTGCTTCTACAAGACTTCTACAAAACTGGTAACACTTGATGGGGGTTCAGGGACAGTTTCAGGCACTTTCGGATATTCCACTCCAGAGGAATGCTGGATGTAGGACTAGACGTTAATGACATAATAGACGCTGCTTCAGCGATTAAATCAATTTCTGGTACTTCAATGGACACGAGGAACTAAAGAAGAGACCAATTAGTCAAAAGTATCAAATAGATAGCCTTAATTTTATTCAATACACTTATAAAAAAAAGAACAATAAGGTATAGACTACAGGAAGGCAAACAGGGAGCTTTATCTCCAAGATAGAAATTGTTTTCTTACAATAGAAGCCAATATTCAACCTGTCGAACCTACAAGACATCATTCCGCAGTTTGATTGACTGTTTTTGTTATCCTACTGGGTTTACTTTTGAACTTTCAAGGATTTTAGTTTCTTAGATAAAAGTGTCATTCAATGTTTTTATTTTCCTTTTCTTGTATACCAGTTGTCATCTCTTTAGGGTACATTTTTTCTGTTTCAGGTGTTCAGTCTAGTTTTTCTTCTTTCTTTTAACCTCATAGGCTTTGAGACGTGAAACTAAAATCCTCGAACTTGTATTAGTATAAATTTTTACTAAAAGTTAACCCGCTAGGCTATTTATGTTTTCATTTCATTTATAAATAGATTGGCAGCGTAATCTCAGAAATTGTTTACTTGGGTGATATGAAAAACAGTTATAACTAGAAAGCTAGTGTTCCTTAGACTAGAACATCGCATACCGGTATAACTAACGTTTCCACAATCTTAATTTTTTTACTGATAGCGGGAATAAATTCCCAGAGGTAGAAGGAAATAAAGAGATCGCAGTTTCCCAACACAGCGCGCCAACCACTTAGCCAGGCCGTACTTCTCTTAGCTTAAAGCTATCAAAGCACATAAGAATATTCTGTCTAAATAGGATTGTCATTTTATGGCTTTAGTAGTACTTTAATTTTTTACCTGAAAGTTGTTTTGAATGAACGAGAATATCTTATTGGGCTGATGCCATCTGAACTTGAAAGGTAGGAAGTTTTTTCTGCTCGGATGCTTCACTGCCTTCCAGCGACAATGCTCTCAATCTGGGGAACCAGTCCAAATTCTTCTTCTGAAATAGGAATAAAAGATAGGATTTGGTAAAGAAACAAATATAGAAAAAAGGAAGAATACAAAACTAGAAGTGAGGAAGGTTTATTATTATTGGTAATACGTACTGACAAATGATGGGCACAAAAATAAAGTATATGAGGCTGGTGGAGCAAATAACAAACCCAAATGAACTAAAAAATAAAACATATTAAGTCAGTCTGCTTCCAGAGGGAAAGCTCCAGATAGCAAGTGACACAAAGGACTATGAATCGGTGAAATCTGGAATAAGAAGAGCGGGCATATTACCATTCTTAGCCTTCAATCAATCAAACAACTGCTCTGCGGAATCAAAGCTGCAAAAACCCTGTTAAAGGACAACTTGCCACTTTATGTGTTTCATCAGCCAGATATGAAACAACACCTTCAAAAACAACGGAGGTATTAAAAACACCATCCCGCCGAACCATCCATCATTTGAAAAAATTCAAGTCTCGTGTTTTGTTATGTTTGATTCCCTTTGTGACAATTTTTAGGATAAAGTAAAAAAAAAAAACAAAAATCATCCCCTCATCCATTCAACTGGTGATAAGTTTTGTCTTCATTTTTGGTGACTTGGGCTTGAAAATGTCACTGCAAGCGTAGCAATAATTGTATCTTTATCTTAAGTGTCTATTACATCTTGTTGAATACGAAGGCTTTTATTTAAGGAAGCTCAGTGAGTTATAAGCCCTTGTAACTTCGAACTGCAAATGTCTTATTTCTACTATAGACGCTAATCATTCTTTTCTTTGTAGGGATACCTGGTGGTATTGGCGGTCCACAAGGACCTCAATTATCACTTCTTAATACTGCCTCAATGTCTGCTAAATCTCATGGTGCTATTAGGGAAAGAGAACAAAGGGACAGAGGGGAAAAGCAAGGTAATTTCAACCGCTTATTTGATGATTTCCTCTCAGTTCATTCACTAGGGGCCAGACGCTATAGGGTGTTCATTTTTGTATTTATATGTGAGCTTCTAATTGGGATGCCGTAGATATGATTGCTCGTTAACAAAGATAATAGAAATGCTCGAGGTACCTCTCCCCTAATGAATGAGTCACATGAGTTATTATAACTGCACATTGAGTGGATGGGGGTAGGGGAACACTCATCAATCTTAGTTTTAACCTATATTATTTGGGACTAATAAAAAAATCCGAGAGGAAAAAAGAATCGTAACTTTTTCGTTGGTGTCTGCTTCATGCTAGATTGATTGAAGCAATAAAACCCAATAAAAGAAAGTTTTAAAATTTGGATTATTATTTTTCTGTACAAGTATTCAACACTTGAGCGAGTAAACGGGTGTCTGTATCCCAGCGACTTGGATAATATTCAAAAGAAAGATTTTACTTTAAAGTCATTGTTCAGATTCTATTTCATGGATAAATTTATGTCACTTTAAGGTAATTATATTGAAGTTTTTTTTTTGTCTTGATACCAGAAACTGATTCTTGTTTTTTTTTAAGATAAAAGAAAAAAGAAGATAACAGATCTTAGTCTATGCTCTTTACAAATTCAGATCCCAATTTTATTATCAAATACTGAGAGTGGAAGAAGTTTCATTATATTAACTGAAGGTAGTGTCCTAACTAATAACATTATTTGCTCGGATTGGGTCTGGAATTCAATACTTTAGCATGTCGTTCTTACATCTTCAGGTTGTTCACATTAATTTTCTGCTTGGTTTGTTTTTCTTTTCTTTTTTTTCTAACTTCCTTTTCATTTCAAACGCAAAGTTAAAAACCATCCTATTTTCTCTTTTAAATTGTCTGTTTTGGTTGAGATGGTTCATAAAGTGCTTTTTTGTACAGCCATTTAGGAAATTCTTATCCGCCTCCTGGAGAAGATCTTAAGGGATTGGAGGCTATCGCTTATCGGCTATAGTATTTTTCTCTTCCAACCAGAGATAGGCCTGGATAGGCCCATCTTAATGGAATAAAATAGTTCTATCAATACTATCAAATGCTTTTTCAAAGTCCAAAAAAGCGACAAAAAGCCTATGTATATATAGATATTGTTGTTCTTTTCAATTCTTGGATACAGTCACGGCTTCAGGCGCCAATGGTATCAACAGCGACTTCTTGTTATTCTAGTTCGTTGCTCTTTTAAGCTTGCCAGAGAGAGTCTGGGTCATCAAGGGTATTCAGGCAATCAAACCTATTCTGGCGCCCAGGTACTTCTGCTGGATTTCATCCGACTTGAGATTCTCAACGTTTAACTTCTGTTGTCACTCTGACGGCTGAGCCTTTAGCCTGAGACGGAAGTTGGTGGCTACCAATGTATGGTCAGTGTTTCCGAGTTTGGGGGAACCGATGTTCGACAATTTGTGACTGATGACCGCCATCTCTGGTTGACTATTATGTAGTCGATCACCTTGCGGATGCGCCCGTCATTGCTGTACCATGCTAACTTATAAACAGCTGGAAAACAGTTTTCTGTAATTATCTCAGAGGTAAATACGTCAGAAAACAACCTTTAGATGTGGTAACTGTGGTAGTGACGATAAAAATTGTTTTTTAGATCACTTGCAAAAAAAAAAGCCAGAGAGGCGAGGGGCATTGCTATTGATATTGTTAATTATGAGCTTAATTGCGCAAAGTTCAATGAACATCATAATCCTTGAATCATACGTTTCAGGGGCAAAAATGAGAACATTACTGAAAAAAAATTTGAGAGTATTGATACTCGATTGTATTTTGTTCCCGAATCTCCAACTTGATCCAGTCAAAGCTTTCATTAATAGGACACTTCGTTAGAATTACGAGTTTACAGGACCATACCACTAACTTCCAAGTTGATCACCTTTTTTTTTTTTTTTTTTTTTTTTTTTTTTGCTTCAAAGTGTATCATTATTAGTGTACACAACCAACAAATATGCAACCCTCATTTACAAAAAAAAAAAAATATAAAACGCATCAATAATTTGTTTATATTCATTTTTGTTATGTTTTTACTGGTTGGACAAACATTTCGGTGGGTGGTCGGGGGTACCAAGCCCCCTAGATACGGCCTTAAAAGCAGGTACAATTTATGTTACTGGAACGACTGTTGGCTAACAGCATACGAGCCACATCTTTTTTCTAAATAAAGCCTTTTCTGTCAAGAAAAAAAGTCGACCTTAGAATACAACGTAAAATTGCAAAGCAAAACGGTCAGCTAAACTTTCTTTCTTTTTTATAGATCAAATAAAAAAAAAAAAAAATCCACAAAATAATTTTTTCAAACAAATAAAGAACTCCATTAAACCAAAAATGAGCAAAAATCAAATCAAATAATTTACGAAGCGGGAAACTACCACAAATCAGCATCTATAAATAAATGAAACCCAAAACGAACAGCAGAGCAATAGCGCTCCCTAAGTAAAGAACGATGTGGGCACAATGTATTATTTATTTATGTTTCTTGGTCTTAGACCAGGACATTCGTATCGAAGGAGTGTTCGTATAAACTTCGAAAAGCGCTCATCGATTGTAAATTGGAGTGGCTTGTGCCCTTTTTAATAGTCGAAAGTAATAGAAAGGCAACTAAAACTCCTTACATGCCCACCATTTCCCCAAACACACTCAATCAAAATTTTGAGATAGTTATTTTGTTCAGCGTAGTTGATTTCCAAATACAAATTATGTTTTTGAGGAGGACACTCCCCCAAAGCACTCAGGGCAAGGGTTGTAAGTTATGCCCTGGGAGCATATAAGGTTTTCACTGAAAGCGTTGTCGTAGAAACTTCAAAAAGGGCTCATTCGATTGAAAATTCAAAGGGCTAGTGCACTTTTTAATAGTCAAAAGTGATTGGATGGCAACTAATCCTCCTCTCACGCCAACCTATTCCTCAAACACAAAAAATTAAATTTTTTAAGATAGCCATTTTGTTCAACATAGTTGAAAGTTCTGGAAATTAGGCCTTTGAGGATGACACCCCCCCACAGCCCTCAGGGCAAGGGTTGTAAGTTATGCCCTGCGGGTATATAAGGCTTCTTATAGAAACCAGCCAGAGTTGCTCAGAATCTGTGCGTTCTTCTTATTATTGTTTCTCTTAAAATTGTTCATTTTGCTTAAATTAAACGAATAACAATTGTATAAATATATATATCTTTGTTTGTTGATCTATAAATTCTTTCTCAGAAATGGTACTATAATTTGTTTTGGAAAATTGGCATACTACTATTCTCGGTGGAAAAAAAAAAAATATATACTGTAGATAGGTCGCGACTTTTAGAAAATCGAACTTTTCTTTTTTCAAAGGTCGTATTCATAACCTTTAGAAATTTATATTTAACTTCATAACCACCATATTTAGAGGGTTATTTACCACATTATCAGCACCTGGGGTTTTATTATTTTGTAATCCTTTTAGTTCGGTCACTAATTCTTGGTCAAAAAATAAATCTTCCTTCACATCCAAAGTGTCACTAACTATTTCATTCTTTTCTATATCTTTTCCTCTAAAATGATCACCGTTTAGCTAGTTTTCAAAATTAATTCTTATCTCTAATTGTCACACTGTTCCTATATTTTACTGGGACAAAAACCAGACTGACTCTTCTCTCTTAATTTATTATTATACCAGTTCAATATTTTACTATTATGCCGTCTGGCCGCATCTTCCAGATCTTCTGTAATTTTAACTATGTCCTCCACCTCACAAGACCCAAATTCGTTTTTAATACTTTTTCCGTTTAAAAAAACATTCCTCTCGTTTTCATATGATCTATATCTACTGAGACAGTCCCTTGACAGACGGATATCAGATACCTTAGGAAAAACCTGAGATATACGAGAAAAATTGAAAAAAACAAAAAACTCGTTCCTACTGCAGTACCAAAGGTATTGTCTTCAGCTAGAGCAACGAGAGTGTCCTCATCCTCTGAAAGCGATTGACTTTCTTGAGCATAGATTGGCTCAGGATGACATAGGCGACAGCAAACTGTACGAAACTCATAGACCCCTCCCCCCCCTAAAAGTTTATGTCGGAAATTGCTGGGAGAAAAAAAAAACAATCTAAAAAAGGAAATGAAAATTAAAGGAAGCCGCAGCTGAGTTGAAGCAGTGAATGTTGTATGGGTCTTCTGGTGTAGTTATTATCAGGCAATCATTTTACCTAAACCTAACACAAATGAATTTTTTTAAACCAATTTCTTCTGAGTCTCTGATGTCTAAGAGTCTAAAGTATCTGGAAAGAAACGCTTAAAATTAGGAATGTAGTTAGTGCGGTAGACAAAATCTGTGGGAATGTGGAATTTAATTTGGGGAATGTGGAGATTTTGGTATGAGACTTCCTTCTCTTTTTATATGAGACTTGTGGAGATCAGTAGCATGTGTAGACTCCTAAACATGTAAATTTCAATAGCAAGCTTAAATTCATCTAAAAAGTATGCTTAAAAATGCATCCGCAGGATAATATTACAAACATTTCCGACTTTCACCCTGGAATTTGATTAAACTTAGGAAAAAAGAGTTGATAAATTTCCTTGACCACCCATCCCTCAACAAAAAAAAAAAAAAAAATCCATGCCAAAACATTTTTCACTTTGAAACTTTCAGAATGTTCACAAGACTTGTTTGATGATGCACTTCTGTACATGTTAGGACATGCATGACAAAAGGTATTTTCAAGTGATAATACTCTTTCCATTCCAGTGAACCTTACTACACGAAGCTTGGATAACGAGGGCAATTGTGATAGCGCAACTTCCTACCAGTCAAAAGACGTAAATGCCACTATCCTAATTGCTTTAGTTGATAGACATTTGGTGTACTAAATTTCACATCCCTTATTTGTCTTATTGTGTTTTTTTTTTTTTTTTGAAGAGAAAATGGTACTGTCATTCTTCCTTCAGTGGCAACCCTGTATGAGCAATCAAGTGAGCCCTTTTACAAGTTTATACGACAGATATTTCAATGAAAACCTAATATAACCCCAGGGCATAACTTATAATCCTTGTCCTGAAAACTGCGGGGGATTGTCCTACTCCAAGGTATAATTTCCAGCACTTTCAACTACGTTGAACAAAATGGCTATCTCCAAATTTTGATCGGATGTATCTTGGGAAATGGTTGGCGTGGAAGGAGTGTTAGTTTCCTTACAGTCACTTTCGACTATTAAAAAGGGCCATTTCAATTTCCAATCGAGTGAGCCGTTTTTGAGTTTTCTACGACAACGCTTTCTATAAAAACTTATATGCCCCCAGGGCACAACTTACAACCCTTGCCCTGAGGGCTGTGGTGGGGGGGGGGGGGAGGGGGGGTCATCCTCAAAGACCTAATTTACAGATTTTTCAACTATGTTGAACAAAATGGCTATCTCAAAACTTTTATTGGATGTGTTTGGGGGGAAATTTTTTGGCATGAAAGGGGGTTTAGTTGCCCTCCAATCACTTTTGACTATTAAAACGGGCACTAGTCCTTTGAATTTCCAATCGAATGAGTCTTTTTTGAAGTTTCTACGACAAAGTTTTCTATAAAAAGCCTTATAAACCCCCAGGGCATAACTTACACAACGCTTGCCCTGAGGGCTGTTTGGGGACTGTCCTCTTCAAAACCATAATTTCTATCGGGAAATAAACTACGCTGACCAAAATGGTTGTCTCAAAATTTGATTGGATGTGTTTCGGGAAATGGTGGGCGTGGAAAAGGTGTTAGTTGCCTTCCGATCACTTTTGACTGCTAAAAAGGGCACAAGCCCCTCCAATTTCCAATTGAATGAGCTCTTTTCGATGTTTCTACGACAACTTCTTCGATACAAAGTGCCCTGGTCTAAAGGAAAAAATAATATATAATATATTGTGCAAACATCGTTCTTATATGCCCCAGGACATAACTTAAAACCCTTTCTCTGAGGGCTGCGGGGGATTGTCCTCCTTAAAAACATAATTTCTCTCGGAAAATCAACCCCACTGAGCAAAATGGCTGTCTCAAAAATTTGATTGGATGCGTTTGGGGGTGTGGAAGGGGCGTTAGTTACATTCCAATCACTTTCGACTATTAAAAAAGGGCCCTAGCCATTTCAATTTACAATCGATCGAGCCCTTTTTGAATTTTCTACGACAACACTTTCTAAAAAACTTTATATACCCCCAAGGCATAGCTTACTATTATTGCCCTGAGGGTTGTGGGGGGGGAGGTTGTCATCCTCAAAGACTTAACTTCCAGAACTTTCAACTATGTTGAACAAAATGATTGTCTCAAAATTTTGATTGGATGTGTTTGGGCAAAAGATGGGCGTGAGAGGGGGGACAGTTGCCCTTCAATCACTTTCGACTATTAAAAAGGGTACTAGCCCTTTGAATTTCCAATCGAATGAGATTTTTTTTTAAAGTTTCTACGAACAACTTTTTATATAAAAACCTTATACACCCTCAGGGCATAAATTACAACCCTTGCCCTGAGGGCTGTTTGGGAGTGTCCTCCTCAAAACCATAATTTCTATCGGGAAATAAACTACGCTGACCAAAATGGCTATCTCAAAATTTTGATTGGATGTGTTTCGGGAACTGGTGGGCATGGAAGGGGTTTTAGTTGCCTTCTGATCACTTTCGACTATTGAAAAGGGCACAAACCACTCCAATTTCCAATTGAATAAGACCTTTTGAAGTTTCTACAACAACTTCTTCGATACAAAAGTACCCTGGTCTACAGGAAAAAAGAAATAATACATTGTGCCAACATAGTTCTTATCTGACCCCAAGGCATAACTCAAAACATATGCCTTGAGGGCTGTGAGGGAATGTTCCCCTCAAAAACATAATTTCCATCAGGAAATCAACTACGCTGAACAAAATAGCTATCTCAAAATTTTGATTGGACGTGTTTGGAAATGGTTGGCGTGGAAGGGGTGTTAGTTGCCTTCCAACCACTTTCGACAATTAAAAAGGGCACTAGCCATTCCATTTTCTAATCAAATGAGCCCTTTTCCAAGTTTCTACGACAGTTTCTTCGATACGAATTGCCCTGGTATGGAAAAAAAAAAAAATATCGTGTCATTCTGTCAACATTGTGTCAAATGGTTCTTTACTTAGGTATCGCCATTGCGCTGCCTCTGATATTCTTAGATGTCGGTAAAGCTTTTGATTCTTTAACACGTGGGATTCTGTTTTGTAAGATATCACAGACTGGTGTAAAAGGGAGGTTCATGCTTGGCTTATATCTTATTTGTTAGGTTTGTCAGAACTATCTTCGATGATTCCCTTTTCCGTCCTTCGTCTGAAGTTGAAAAAGTTACTTTGTGGAAAAAGTTTTTTTTAATTAATTTAAGTTCGTTTTATATTGACACAGTCTTTTCAGGGAAAAACAAAATAATACTTTAAATCTTTTCTGTTTTTTAAGACTTATAGTTTGAACTGCTATTTGTATACTGGAGAAAAATTTCAGCAATTTTTAACAGCATACACCCTTTTAAAAATCTGGACACAAATAGTAGTGTTTAATTTAGCTTCATACCTCCTCTAGTTGACCTGAAATAGAAAACTTAATAACATTCGCAAAAAAAATCTGTTTACTTTCTTGGGAAACTTGGATACACTTACGCTATTTTGATTTGGTTAAATTTTAAGACCAGAAGTAGCCCCGAAGTTTGAACATACCACCCTCAGTCGTTCTTGGGATACTGCTGAGATTAGACCCCGGCACCGCGCCGCCGGATCAACCGAACGCCACTGACGAGAAGCCCGGTCGACCGCCGCTGGCAAAGGCGGCGGCGTTCGGTCGACTTTAAATTAATTTTGCGGCGATTCTGTACTACGTCAACCGCAAAGTCGGAGCTTTTCCTTCTCGTGTGGTTTATAAAATAAAATCTTCTTTCTGAAAAATTTTTACCCCCCCCCCCCCCCCCGTCCCAAAAAAAACCTTCTATTGAGACAAAATTTAGCTATAGACTAAGCTATGTACAAAATTTTGGGGAATTAAAAATTGAAACGGAAGTTACCCCAAAAAATATGATTCATAAATAAATTGTAAATTATTGCCTATAGGGGGGGGGGGGCTGATAGGTGGCTATCATTTTTAAATGATAATACCTCGTTTTTTTATTGAAAGCAGGGATGCCTGAAAGATAATTGGTTTTTTCATTTAAAGTGGAGACAGAAGAAAATGATATCAAATTCCCTGGGAAACCATTGAAATATTTTGATAGACCCAGGGCCCCTCATAGGGACTTGTTCATTATCTTAGGTATCTTGCGATATCTCATAGGCTACTGGCCTAATTTGGTTTTTGTGTGTGCTCCCTTTGAATTAGATTCTTTGGATCTTATTGAATGCTACGGCGAATCTATAACTCAATTTTCCAATAGTTTGAGTATATCTGAATAATTTCGACAATTTTTTTGTTGTCTTTGTAACCCTTTACTCATACCCTCAATTTTTTTCAAGGGACACTAAGCTGTTGAACGTTATTTTGCGTGTTTGTTTGAACCATATAGTGACCTAGTTAATTATTAAGTAAATAATTTTTCTAATGTCAAGCTGAGACGGTATCCTAACAAGGTGGCATACAGAGGTGGGGGGGGGGGGGTAAGAGGTATTACATTTAAATGATAACATCTCAAATTTTTTTATTGAAAGCAGGGATGCCAAAAAGTTATTTTTTTTAATTTAAAGCAGAGACGGCATCGTATCAAGGTGGTATCCAGAGGAGGGGGGAGGGGTAGTGACCTATCATATTTAAATGATAATACCTTGATTTTGTTTAAAGCAGGGATGCCAATACGTTAATTAATTTTTTTTTTATTTAAAGCAGAGACGGTATCCTATCAAGATGGTCTCCAGAAGGGGGGCATAGGGAGCTATTATATTTAAGTGATAGTACCTTGATTTTTGCGCCAGGGGCCCAGCTGAGATGCTTATTGGGAACTATTTTTTTTTTGAAAGCAGGGATGCCAAAAAAGTTGAAAAGCTTACAAAAATTAACAAGATTTTCGTAAGTTAAACTTGATACAGCACTTGCATAGTTTTATCGTCCAAAGGAAAAAGAGACATATGCGTCCAACCTATTTTTTTCTTATTGATGAAACGGGTTGACTTTGAAAACATTCATTCATAAGTACCAGGTAGATTCACACTAAAAGGAATTAGTGTGACGGAAACGATATCGACATCCCCACCTAACGTTGCATTCGAGTGACAATGGCACCCTTGGTCCAGTGCCCAAGTTACATTAAAAGGCCAGGTCATAATAAAAGCTTTCAATTTGGGAGGCTCTCGTTTCGTTTCGCTCTCGTTCTCATTTCTCGTTTTGGGAGGCAACAGCCATCTCGTTTCTACCATATTTCTACTTCTCTTGATAAATAACGAAGAAAACCAGTTTCCAGCTAGTGACTTGTGAATTTTTGAATAGGCTCAAATCTGTTGTAAATTTTATGTTCTGATTTGAGAATGACTGGTGAAAACATTAATCTTTGCGGTCAACATTGATCGTGCCGACGGCGCGCCACCGATATCTACTCGGTGGTGAGCCGCCAACATCTTACCGGTGGCGTGGCAGTGGTGAGCTGTTTTGGCCCCACCGCCACCGGTCTTCCCTCGTCGGCGTGGCGCCAGGGTCCAGCTGAGATGTCTTATTGGGAACTAGCATTAACACAGTCCATTTTTATTTAATCTTAAGGAAACATTCAGTGTTTAAACATAATGGGCAAATTGAAGGCTGGGCGAGGAGGGGGATTAGTTGCCCTCCAATCACTTTCAACTATTAACAGAGCGCCCTTTCTATGATCAATTGAATGATCCCTTTTCGAAGTTACTACGACAACTCCTTCGATACGAAGCGCCCTGGTCTAAACAACAACAACAACAAAAATAATAATATTTATACCCACATCGATCTTTACTATAAAACTGCAAGCCTTCCAATCCCTTTGGACTGTCAAAAAGGGCACTAGGCCTTTCAATTTCCAATCGAATGAACCCTTTTTGAAACAACAACACTGTCTATACACACCTTATATGCCCCCAAGGCATAAATTACAACCCTTACCTAAGAGCTGTTAAGGTGGTTGTCATCCTCTAAGATCTAATTTCCAGAACTTTCTACTACGTTAAACAAAATGGCTATCTCAAAATTTTGACTGGATGTCTTTGGAGAAATGGTGGACGTGAGAGGGGCGTTAATCGTTCTCCAATCACTTTAAAACTATTAAAAATGGCACTAGCTCTTTTAATTTCTAATCAAATGAGACCTTTTGAATTTCGTGGTACTTTCTACTGCACTGAACATAATGGTTTATCTGAAAATTATGATTGGATATATTTGGAGGAATGGTGGGCATGAGAGGGGGGGGGGGGGTAGCTACCCTCCAATCACTTCTGACTATTAAAAAGGTCACTAGCCCTCTCAACTCCCAATTGAATGAGCCCCTTTTGAAGTTTTTTGACAACTCTATCTATGAATATCTTATATACCCCCAATGTATAACTTACAACCTTTGCCTTGGGGGTTCTGGGGGGTTTTTCATCCTTAAATACATACTTTCCAGAACTTTCAACTGCGTTGAACAAAATGGCTATCTCTAAGGTTGGATTGAATATTTTTGGCGAAATGTTGGGCGCAAGAGGGGGGTTAATTACTTTTCAATCACTTTAGACTATTAAAAAGGGCAATTTCGATTTCCAATCAAATGAGCCCTTTCTGAAATTTCAACAACAACTTTCTATAAAACTTTATATGCCCCAGGGTATCACTTACAACCCCTGCATTGAGGGCTCTGAGGGGATTATTATCCTAAAAGACCTAATTTCCAGAACTTTCAACTATGTTGAACAAAATGGATATCTCAAAATTTTTATTGGATGTGTTTGGGAAAAAAGTGGGCGTGAGAGGGGCGTTAGTCGCTCACCAATCACTTTCAACTATTAAAAAAGGCACTAGCTCTTTCAATTTCTAATTGAATGAACCCTTTTGAAGTTTTTTCGACAACACTTTCAATATAAAATTTATTTGCCCCCAGGGCATAACTTACAACCTTTGCCCTGATTGCTCTGAGGGGAAGGGGCTGTCATCCTTAAAGACCTAATTTCCAAAACTTTCTACTACGTTAAATAAAATGGCTATCTTAAAATTTTGAGTGGATATGTTTTGGGGAAAAAATGGGTGAGACAGGGGGGTTGGTTGCCCTCAAAGCACTTTCGACAATTAAAAAAGGCACTAGCCCCTTGAATTTCCAATCAAATGAGCTCTTTTTCAAGTTTCTACGACAAAGATTTCAATAAAAATCTTATATACTCCAGGGCATAACTTATAGCCCAGGCCCTGAAGACTGTGGGAGGGGTGTCCTGCTCAAAGATATAATTTCCTGAACTTTAAACTCCTTGAAACAAAATGGCTGTCTCAAAATTTTGATTGGATGTGTTTTGTTAAATGATGGGCGTGGAAGGGCTGTTACTTGCCTTCCAATCACTTTCGACTATTAAAAAGGGCACTAGCCATTTCAATTTCCAATCGAATGAGCCTTGTTTGAAGTTTCTACGACAACACATTCTATGAGAACCTTAAATGCCCCCAGGGCATAACTTACAATCCTTGCCCTGAAGGCTGTGGGGGCTTCATATTTTCCAGAAATTGAAACTACGTTGAATAAAATGGCTATCTCAAATTTTGATTGGATGTTTTTGGGGAAAAGGTAGGTGTGAGAGGGGAGTTAGTTGCCCTCCAATCACTTTCGAGTATTAAAAAGGGCAATATCGAATTTCCTTTAAATTTCCAATCGAATCAGCCTTTTTTAAAGTTTCTACGACAACCCCTTCTATAAAAAAAAGCCTTATATGCCCCCTGGGCATAAATTACAATCCTTGCCCAGAGGTCTTCGGGGGAGTTTCCTTCACAAAAACATAATTTCTATCTGAAAATAAACTACACTGAACAAAATGACTATCTCAAAAACTTGATTGGATGTGTTTCGGGAAATGGTGGGCTTGGAAGGGGTGTTTATTCGCCTTCCAATCACTTTCAGCTATTAAAAGGGCACAAGCCACTTCAATTTCCAATCGAATGAGCCCTTTTCAAAGTTTCTACGACAACTGCTACGTTACAAAGTGTCCTGCTCTAATGGAAAAAAAAAATAATAAATAGTACATTGTGCCAACAACGTTCTTATATGCCCCGGGGCATAACTTCAAACCCTTACCCTGAGGGTTGTGGGGGAATGTCCTCCTCAAAATATATTTTCTATCTTGAAATCAACTACGCTGAACAAAATAGCTATATCAAAATTTTGATTGGATGTGTTTGGGGGAATGATCTTGAGACTTAAGATCTCAAGCAATTGTTAGGCAAATGTTTAAATGGCTGCACGCACGAGTAAATGGCAGGAGAAAGTATGACTCTCTTATTGAACCCATACTTGTTTGTTTTGATTTTTTTTCTTACATGTATTTTTTTGAATTACATCTTTGCCAGAATTTATTAAAGATTTCGGGTTTGAAAACAACTTTAATATTTTGTTTTTTATTTCTTTAACAGTTTTTGTGATAAAACTGACACAAAAAAGTAAAGATATATAATTTATCTTCTTATTAATTTTGTCCGTGTTTTTCAAAATCCTTGCTGGTGTTTAAGTAATTTTACTAGTTCAACCAGACCAAAAAGAAAATGATTTGTAAATGCATAAATAAAAATGTGGTTCAAATGGACAGTCAAAAATTTCCAATAAGAAAAAGTAAGTATTTTGGTTAAGCTACCGCTAACTAGCATTGGAATATTAGGGAGATAAGCCAGGGGTGTAAATTCAGGAAAATATGGGCATTGGGGTGAACGTGTTTTTTGATTATCTTTAAAACGGCACAAAAAAGATATTTTTCAAAAAATAGGGGGATAATTACACCACTCCTCCATTGTTGCCCTTTGTTGAATAAAAAACAAGTTAATCATATTTATAAAACAGTTTTAAAAATTTAAAAAACTACGAAAACTAGCATTTTTAAAATGAAAAAGTGCGTCGTCTGTTGAAGCGACTAATTATAATTTTAGTGATTTTATTGCTAATCTAGTGATTTTTCTCAAAAATCTAGCGATTTTAGCGATTATTTATAACAATTCAAGCCTTATTTATTAGGCAACTCAATATAAACCATTTTCATACTGTTCAAGTTTTTTGAATGCTGTTGACAAAAATAGTGCTGAATTTTGCAATTTGAAACTTTGTAGTCAACAATTCAGGGTATATATTTGCACATTAGGGGGTTGGGGGTGAGTAAATTTGCAGTGGGCCATATAATTTAGCTTGTATGAAAGTGAAAACATTATTTGATGCCTTTTTATGCATTATTAATATAGAATGCCTTTGGGGCCCCTTTAAGGGATCAAGATGCAATTAGCCCCAGAAGCAATTGCTGAATTATGAAAGAGTATAAAAAGGCATCAAGTGATGTTTTCACTTTCATCCTAGCTAAGTTATTGTGCCACCTAGATATTTATCAATAATTTTAGTTAACATATTTTGCAGGGGGAGAACCATGCTTTTGGTAAATGTTTTGTCTGATTTCAAATTTGTGCTGAATGATATGCCATCCTATAATGTTTTTTATAGACAGCATTCATCCTGGCTGCTTGTAATTTCAAACCTAATTTTTGGCTATACTAATTTGAATTTGGCTATACCAGTGCTACCGCGTCCGGGGTAACCGACGATAATGCGTTAAGAGATACCGCGTCCGGGGCAGCCGACGACTCGACAACCGTGAATCGCGCGAATATATCTACGTTGACAACTCCAACCCTGGACGCTATTGTTTCTCCAAAAATAACTATGTCAATAGGTACCCTCAACACTAGAACCCTCGCTAAACAAGGAAAAATAGACCTACTCCTAAGAGAGAAAAACGGTACAGCTGGGACGTTATCGGTCTCGCCGAAACCCATCTTCCAGTCACTGGTAAAGAGAAACATTGAGATGTTACCCTTCTACTTTCAGGACGTAATGATAAGAAACATCGACAAGGTGTAGGTTTCCTACTGTCTAATAAAGCCAGAAAATCCGCCTGAAAGGTTCACCCACCAACCTCACAATTATCCAAGTATACGCTCCGGATTCCAGCAGAGACGACGAAGAGTCTGAAAACTTCTATCTCCAGCTTCAAAGTCTGGTTGATTCTGTCCCTAAAAAGGACATAATCTTTGTCATTGGTGACTTCAACGCCATCGTCGGAAATAACCACACAGGACACAAAGATGTAATGGGCAAATTTGGACATGGAAAAATGAACAGAAGAGGAGAAAGCCTTATCGAATTCTACAGAGACAGCGATTTAGTCATTACAAACACACTGTTCAAGCACAGACCTCGCCGTAAGACATCCTGGACCTCACCGGATGGAAAAACTAAAAACTTAATAGACTATATCCTCGTGTCTAGAAGTTGGAAAACGTCTGTCCTAAACACAGTAACGCTAGCTGGTGGCGACTTTGACAGCGACCACTCGCTTGTCATGTCTAAGTTCAAAACAAGACTTAAAACAGCATCAAAGTTATCTCAGAAAACCCGCAAGTTTCGTTCAAATTAGTATAGCCAAAAATTAGGTTTGAAATTACAAGCAGCCAGGATGAATGCTGTCTATAAAAACATTATAGGATGGCATATCATTCAGCACAAATTTGAAATCAGACAAAACATTTATCAAAAGCATGGTTCTCCCCCTGCAAAATATGTTAACTAAAATTATTGATAAATATCTAGGTGGCACAATAACTTAGCTAGGACGAAAGTGAAAACATCACTTGATGCCTTTTTTATGCCCCGGCACCGTGCCGCCGGATCAACCGAACGCCACTGACGAGAAGCCCGGTCGACCGCCGCTGGCAAAGGCGGCGGCGTTCGGTCGACTTTAAATTAATTTTGCGGCGATTCTGTACTACGTCAACCGCAAAGTAGGAGCTTTTCCTTCTCGTGTGGTTTATAAAATAAAATCTTCTTTCTGAAAAATTTATATACCACCCCCCTCCCCCCCCCGTCCCGAAAAAAAAACCTTCTATTGAGACAAAATTTAGCTATAGACTAAGCTATGTACAAAATTTTGGGGAATTAAAAATTGAAACGGAAGTTACCCCAAAAATATGATTCATAAATAAATTGTAAATTATTGCCAATAGGGGGCGGGGCTGATAGGTGGCTGTCATTTTAAATGATAATACCTTGTTTTTTTTTATTGAAAGCAGGGATGCCTGAAAGATAATTAGTTTTTTCATTTAAAGTGGAGACAGAAGAAAATAATATCAAATTCCCTGGGAAAACCATTGAAATATTTTGATAGACCCAGGGCCCCTCATAGGGACTTGTTCATTATCTTAGGTATCTTGCGATATCTCATAGGCTACTGGCCTAATTTGGCTTTTGTGTGTGCTCCCTTTGAATTAGATTCTTTGGATCTTATTGAATGCTACGGCGAATCTATAACTCAGTTTTCCAATAGTTTGAGGTATATCTGAATAATTTCTACAATTTTTTTTGTTGTCTTTGTACCCCTTTACTCATACCCTCAATTTTTTTTCAAGGAACACTAAGCTGTTGAACGTTATTTTGCGTGTTTGTTTGAACCATATAGTGACCTAGTTAATTATTAAGTAAATAATTTTTCTAATGTCAAGCTGAGACGGTATCCTAACAAGGTGGCATACAGAGGTGGGGGGGGGGGTAGGAGGCATTACATTTAAATGATAATATCTCAAATTTTTTTTATTGAAAGCAGGGATGCCAAAAAGTTAATTTTTTTTAATTTAAAGCAGAGACGGCATCCTATCAAGGTGGTATCCAGAGGAAGGGGGAGGGGTAGTGACCTATCATATTTAAATGATAATACCTTGATTTTTTTTTAAAGCAGGGAAGCCAATTCGTTAATTAATTTTTTTTCATTTAAAGCAGAGACGGTATCCTATCAAGATGGTATCCAGAAGGTGGGGCATAGGGAGCTATTATATTTAAGTTATAGTACCTTGATTTTTTTTTTTATTGAAAGCAGGGATGCCAAAAAGTTGAAAAGCTTACAAAAATTAACAAGATTTTCGTAAGTTATACTTGATACAACACTTGCATAGTTTATCGTCCAAAGGAAAAGAGACATATGCGTCCAACCGATTTTTTTCTTATTGATGAAACGGGTTGACTTTGAAAACATTCATTCATAAGTACCAGGTAGATTCACACTAAAAGGAATTAGTGTGACGGAAACGATATCAACATCCCCACCTAACGTTGCATTCGAGTGACAATGGCACCCTTGGTCCAGTGCCCAAGTTATATTAAAAGGCCAGGTCATAATAAAAGCTTTCAATTTGGGAGGCTCTCGTTTCGTTTCGCTCTCGTTCTCATTTCTCGTTTTGGGAGGCAATAGCCATCTCGTTTCTACCATATTTCTACTTCTCTTGATGAATAACGAAGAAAACCAGTTTCCAGCTAGTGACTTGTGAATTTTTTTAATAGGCTCAAATCTGTTGTAAATTTAAGTTCTGATTTGAGAATGACTGGTGAAAACATTAATCTTTGCGTTCAACATTGATCGTGCCGACGGCGCGCCACTGATATCTACTCGGCGATGCGCCGCCAACATCTTACCGGTGGCGTGGCGGTAGTGAGCTGTTTTGGCCCCACCGCCGCCGGTCTTCCCTCGTCGGCGTGGCGCCAGAGACCAGCTGAGATGTCTTATTGGGAAAGCTTTTATGCGCGGTGCCCGCAGTTTAAAAAAAAGAACAAATTCGCCTGTGAATATGGCTTTCCCTAGCCCAAAACGTCAATCGTATTTTAATAAGACCAAACAAATTTAAACCTTTAAAATGCTGAATTGTTATTACTAACCTAGTATGAATAAATTACGAAAAGCTGCCGTAATGATAAAAGGGTCTCAGTACCCTGCATTGGAAGATGATGCTTATTTTAAGTTAGTTATTCTCATACTTGCTATAACCTTGCTAAAATTCTGGCAATCCCTTTTGCCATGGACTGTTAAACTGTAACAGAAGCTCCAAAGCTTTTATGCTAGGTAAATAAAGCTATCCAAAATGGTTCAAATTAAAATGTAAGGTATTTGCCTAGAGAACCACCTGAAGAGAAAGAATCATGTTAAGAAAAGAATTCTTATTTCATGATAGGTGGACATCCACCACATGGCTGATGGGATACCACCTGATGACTAATTTGACAGTGTATATAGGCTATATATACAAATTTTGGTAAATATTTACCAAATCATATTATTGACTTACAAAAAAGTAAACATACCACTCAATGCCTTTTTTATTGCTGCTCTTTTCAAATATAATAGGCCTAATCATTTTTGTAGAAATAAATTTTACCCCCACCCCTATATATACCAATTCAGAGCATATATTTGCACATTGAGGGAGTAGGGGTAAAGTTTAAACATACCTACCATTTATATCAAAAATAAAATGTACCCCACCCCACTAATGTGCAAATATATACCCTGAATTTGTATATAAAGGGGTGGGTATAAAATTAATTTCCAACAAAATGATTATTGTATTTGGAAAGGGCATACAAAAAAGGTATCAAGTGGTATGTTTACTTTGTTTGTAAGTCAATAATATGTTTTTGGTAAACATTTACCCAAATGTCGGTCAATATCTACGAAATCATTTTATTGAGTTAGGAATAAAGTGAATACACCATTTGATGCCTTTTTTTATGCTGATTATGAATATAAATAAGCATTTCTATTGGAAATGAATTTCAGCCCCCCCCCCCTATATAGGCTATACCTAACCCAACCTAACCCTGAATTGGCCTATATAGGGGGGGGGGGGGCTGAAACTCATTTCTGATAGAAATGCTTATTATATTTGTAATCAGCATAAAAAAAGGCATCAAATGGTGTATTCACTTTTGTCCTAACTCAATAATATGATTTTGGTAGATATTTACCCAAATGTTTGATTTAGCCAACCAGCCATCCAGTATTTTAAACCTAGGACTCCAGATGGACAAAAGGAAACATATTAAGAAAACAGTTCTTACTCCATAATATGTAGAATAATCCTAGTTAACACATTTTGCAGGGGGAGAGTCTTTATTTTTACTTCTTTTCTTGTTTTCAAGTTTTTCTAAGAAATTCAAGGATTTCTTAGAGCCTATATAATGACAGAATGTATACCCTTACCCCCTAATGTGTAAATATATGCCTAGAATTGCTTCCTCATTCTAAATAGAACATCCATTTGCATCACAGATTAACTTTACTCCCATTTTAGCCATGTGGTGGATTTCCCATGGCTAATTACAAGTTCATTTGTAATGCAAATAGATGTTATATTTAGATTAAAGATGCATAATATGCAAATATATAGGTGGTAGAATTACTTAGCTAGGATGAAAGTGAAAATGTCATTTGATGCCTTTGTTTATGCTCTTTCATAATTCAAGAAATTGCTTCTGGGGCTAGTTGCATCTTGAGCACTTAAAGGGGCCCAAAAGGTAGGCTATTTCATTTTTGTAACCACACAAAGAAGCTATCAGCACTAGTTAAGTTATGGAAAAGTGGGCCAATTGACTGTGCCTTTTTTCAAGTTTTTACAACATTGCTTTCTATAAATACCTTATATGCCTGCAAGGCATAACTTACATTCCTTTGCCTGAAGACTGTGGGGGAGTGTCCTGTGCAAAGATATAATTTCCAGAACTTTCAACTGCATTGAACAAAATGGCTATCTAAAAATTTTGATTGAGTGTTTTTGGGGAAATGGTGGGTATGGAATGGGTGTTAGTTGCCTTCCAATCACTTTCGACTGTTAAATAGGGCACTAGCCATTTCAATTTCCAATCAAATGAGTCCTTTTTGAAGTTTCTACAACAACACTTCCTATAAAAAACATTATATGCCCCCAGGACAAAACTTACAACCCTTGCCCTGAGTGCTGTGGGGGCTGTCATCTTCAAAGACCTAATTTCCAGAACTTTCAGCTATGTTGAACAAATTGGCTAAAAAATTTGGATTGGATGTGTTTGGGGAAAAGGCGGGTGAGAGAGGGGGTTTAGTTGCCCTCCAGTCACTTTCAACTATTAAAAAGGGTATTAGCCCTTTGAATTTCAAATCAAATGAGCCCTTTTCTAAGTTTCTACAGCAAAGCTTTCTATAAAAACCTTATATGCGCCCAGGGTATAACTCACAGTCCTTGCCCTTAGGGCTGTGGGTGTGAGTGTCCTCCTCAAAAACATAATTTCTATTTGGAAATAAACAATGTTGAACAAAATGGCTATCTCAAAATTTTGAGTAGATGTGTTCAGGGAAAGGGTGGGCATGGAAGGGGTGTTAGTTGCCTTCCAATCACTTTTGACTATTAGAAAGAGCACTAGCTATTCCAGTTTCCAATGGAATGAGCCCTTTTCGAAGTTTACACGACAATTTCTTTGATACAAAGTGCCCTGATCTAAGGAAAGAATAAATAACACATTGTGCCAAAATTGTTCTTTACTTAGGCAGCACAATCGCGCTGCCTAATATGCCCATTATTTTGGAATTATCTGCATACAAGCAAATTTGTACTCTATGATTGAAGGCACATCATTGATGAAAATATTAAACAAAGTTGGACCTAAAAACTATTCCTTGAGACAATCCACTTTTTACATTTGCTGATTCTGAGAAGAAGATCAATCCGCCATTTCTAAATACCCGTTCCAGCTTATTTCTATTGGTAAGCAATTGAATTGTCCAGTTGACAGCATCATCATTTATGCCCATTTCACAGAGTATAGAATTTAGTCTCCTTTGACATACTTTATTGAATGCTCTAGCTAGATCCAGTAATATCATGTCAACAAGAGACCCCTCATCCATAAGCTTTGTGACATGCTCGTACATATCAATAAAGTCAGTGTCAACTGATTGATTGGGACACCAGGGGTAGCTCTGACACCAAGTTTATGTGGCTCAGCAGTGACAGATGTCTGTGATTTTGTACACCCATCTTCTTCCTTTGACATGGGTACTTGATAACAGTGTTCATAAATAAAAGTTCAAATAGGAATGCAATCCTTTTAATAGACAGTGATGATGATAACAGTAATAGACATTTACAAAAATACTAGATATTTTGGTCACACATGCAGTGACTGTCATCAGTAGTACTACTAATACAGTTTTACCACTGATGATGGTCACTGCATATGTGACCAAAATATCTAGTATTTTTGTGATTTTCTATCACTGTTATCAACATCACTGTCTATTAAAAGGATTTTATCCCTATTTGAACTTTTATTTATCGTCATGGAAAGGCAGTGTGGTCTCGGAAATTATCTAACAGTGTTCAATATTTCTGCCATTTTCAATTCCTTTGTAATAAAGAAATTTCAAAGTTTTGAGAACGGTATTTTGTTGGCCACAAGGTAGGTAACAATTTTTAAGTGATAGTCCTGTATACAGTTTTAGGAACCTAAATCAGATAACTATACCTCCAGGCATAGTTATCAAAACTCCCCACAGTCACTGGGGCAAGTATTACACATTATATGAGTTGTCCATTATTTATATATAAGGTTGGAGTGATCCTGAGTATCTAAAAAGGCGATGAGCATTAAAGTAAAACTTAGGAAATGTTCAGGAGGATGTCAAACAAAATCAAAACATATTATATGCATGTAGGTTGTCAAAAGGGCACAACAGCAGTTCAGTATCTAAGGAATGACTAAGGCATGGCTAAGACTTTAAAGGCATGTTGATAAGGATGTTGGAAAGAGAATGGATGGCAAACTAGTCCGCTCTCCTCTTAGACTGTTAGATGTCTGTCTTAACGGGGATAGAAATCTCAGAGAGCCATTTTATTTAATATAGTTGCAAGATCTAATAGCTATGCCTCTGGAGAAGGCCAAGCCCCCCAGAGTCCCCTGGGAAAGGAAAGTAAATTATCCAACTTGCAGAATTTATCATAGGAAAAGGGGGAAGTGTTTGACTCTGGGTGTGTTCAAAAAGATAGAAGTTATTAATATGAAATTTTGAGGAATTTTGGGCGGTACGTCAAGCCAAGTAAAAAGACATTATCAGCATCCAAGTTATCAAAAAGACATATCGACATTGTCTCAGGAATGGAAAATATTAGTTTAAAACGTTTAGGGGCACTACTACTAGTACTCCTGTGGCTACAAATACGACTAGTTGCCGTATAAAACTCTGACTACTTCTGACTGCATCAATTTACGACTGTGACTGCTTGCAACTGGTACTACCGCTAATACGCTTTCCTCTTCTGGCCACTTTCAGGAAATGTTGAGCAAAATCAAAACACTATGTACACTGATTGTCAAAATTTTCAACAAAATATATTTTGAAAGTACATTGATATGTTATTATAATTTGAACAAAACATATTATAAACATTTTTCTTATATCTAAAAATAAAGAGAAAATACAGTGGAAGGAAATGTTGAATTATCGAAACTTCCAGGAATTAAAAACATCATATATTAAATATTCAGTTTATTTTCATTAGTTCTATCCTGTTATCTTGATTGTTACAGTGATTTATTTTTTTTATTTGTGTTTGACCTTTTGAAAAACTAAAGCAAACTGTTCAAAATCCATATTGTTTTCAATAAAAAAGCTAATACTGCAATAGGCTTTAGAAATTTTAGGGTTAGGGAAGAAAAATGGGACAGTAGCCAAACTTGTGTTTGTTATAATTTTTTTCATTTTTAGTTTTACTTGAATATTCTATTTAATTGTTTATCATTTTGAGATTTCTTTATTCATCTATATCTCTATCTGTTAAATTTATGTGTAATTTAATAATTTACCTTAATTTTAGTTTGCTTGGGTTTCATTTATTCTTTAAAATAATTTCTGGTCGTTTGGAATTGGAATCATCATTGGACTTTATTTTTGCTGGTCTTGAGTTTAATATGGCTCTTTACTTTCCTTTGAAAAATTTTTTTTATGGATTTTTTTTTATTTATTAAATGAAACAAAAAACAATAAGCTTTATCCACTGAAAGTAAGGGACAAAATTAAGACTTAAACAAACATAAATTATTCTGTATATGAAGGGGAGGCTTCCCCTCCTCAACTCTTTTCCCCTTTACAATGAAATCTTAAAGCTCTTTAGGAATGTTCTTAATTCGAATTCAATGCCCTTGTGTTTGAGCAGTCTTTCTTGAAGAATTGTGACACAAAGATAAACTTTAGCATAAATAGCATGGGCTGAGGAAGAGGCAGCCCCCTCATATATGGAATAATTTCTGTTTGTTCAAGTTTTAGTGTTGCTCCTTACTTTCAATTGAAAAAGCTTTTTTTTAATTTAATTTGTGACTATTTTTCAAATCACTTTTTGGAATGCCCCCCCCCCCTCCCTTGTGCAAAAAAATTTTCCTGGACGATTCCCCCTTAAAAAAATTTATCCCCTTCCAACACAGAAAATTCTATCCAAAATAATTCCACATATTCCCAATAACAAGACTATGTGTGAACAATGGGCAAATTGCATAACTTCAAACCCATTCTTCAATAAACTCTTCAACAATGATGAATCAAATGGGTATCTCAAAATATTTATTAGATGTCTCTTGGAAAAAAGGGCATGGGAGGGGTGCTTGCTGCCCTCAAATTCTTTTTGTCACTCAAAAGGAACACTTGTACTTTTGTTTTAGTTTGAATGAGACACCTCCAAATCTTCTAGGACCATTGGTTTCATACCATCACCCCTAAGAAAATGGAAAAACAACAAATAAACAGACATTAATTATCTTTCTTCTGTCGAAATACAAATTCCAAATTTTTTTAGATAGGAACTTGAAACCTTTACACTAAGTTTCCTTGAAATGACGAGTCTGATGATGTTATTTTCATTAAAATAGCTTGACCTTTGGGGGTGTTTCACCTCTTTTTCAAAGTCAGTTAAATTTTCTTAGGCTTTTAGTTTTTCATGGGTAACAGTAAAATTTTATTTTTTAGGTTTTGATCACTTTTTGGCCAAGTTACTCCTTACTTACAGTTTGTTACCTTGACCAGTTTAATGTCAGTATTTTTTGATATGAGCTCAAAAAGGAACATTTCTATGACCCACAGTTTTTATGTCTTCACAAAGTATACTCCCAGATTTCTTCAGAGTAAAACAAGGCTATTTGCTGACGGTTCTACGATTATCCCTTCTAATCAGTGTGGGCTTGCAAGTAACTATGGGTATGGTCAACAAGATAGTTATGTGACCTTCTGCCCACCTTTCGACAAAAATTTTCACTCTTGCCCTAAAGGGGAGTTTAGCTTAGATGTTGCTAGTCCACTCAACTAGTCAGACTAGAAGGCACTACAGTCCATGCAATGATATGCTACCAAGTGCATACAAGACATGAAGGACAGTGATTATTCATGTCGTATTGAGACGGTCAAGCTCCCTACTCTTGGCTATTGAAGAAAAGGGGGGTAGGTTCTACATTACAACACAGGAAGCTACTGAATTCTGAAAATCCTTCTTCCAACAGGATAGTACTCCCAATATAAGAAACAAAGAAGTCTTATTTTATATATAGTAAACACAATCTTAAGAAACAACTTCTTTTCAAATAGCGTTGTAAACTTGTGGAATTCCCTCACCAAAAAAGCAATGGTCTTCTCTGTTGATGCTTTCAAAAAGTGTATCAGCTGAGAATGAGCTGCTGCTGATTTTTCTGATAACCTTCATTATTGATTCAGTTTTTTTAATCAGGTTTACTTTTATTCCTGAGTCATGTGAATTTAAGTTTTCTCAAGCTATAATTCTTACCAGGGCCCAAAAGTATGTTTTTTTTCGTCATTGGGCCACACCTTACTGCTTGTGAGCTGAAGTGTAGTTGTATAGTTTATTTCAGACAGTCCAGTTTAAAGTTGTAAGCTCTAAGCTCTTGGAGTTACAAAAAGCAGGGCTGGAAGTTACTGTTTCTCTCTTGTTACCCATAGTAATGGAATTTGCTTTGAACCTAAATAAAGCATGAGTTGAGTTGTAGAAGTGAAGACATTGAAAACTTGAGATCCAAGAATTAAAAGTTTGACAAAGTCTGAGTGATTTATTTTTGTTGTGTAAACTTACTACTAATATTTTGATTTGCTTTATTCACTGTTCCTTCTGTAGCTTTGAAACTAAAATTTTCTTTCCTGCAAACTTTAAAATTGTGCTATAGACTTGACATAGACAATGCTGTTGTTTGTTTGCTCACAATCAAGTTGTTTGTCTACAGTTCTTAGTTTTTGGTAGGTAGTGAGCCTAGTGCCTACCTGACCAGCATATAGTTAAAGCACACCAGAGGTAATTCTTTGCTGTGACAATTTGCGATAATATGCAAAGAATTGTGTAAAATTTACTTCCCAAAGGCTTTGTCTGCTGTATTAGCCTTTGTAATATTTCCTTGTATTTGCGAGTCATTCTATACCAACGGTGCCTAAAGCCACATCAAAACACACTAGCAATAGCAGTACAAAGGCATCTGAAAAATAGGCAAAAGATGGTCCACCAAGAACTGAAAGGAGTATTTTATGCCATGGATGACTTTATGTTGTCCATCAACTTTATGAATTTAAACTGCCTTCAATGTAATATGCACAGCAAATGGATGTGCAAATTGTCTTGCTCTAAATGAGTATAAGTTTGAAAACCAAGTTTCTGCTATCTTGACTGCTCAAACTTGGCTGCACATCAAATTTGTGCAAGTTATTCTAATCTTCCCCAAAGTCTGGTGCCACTAAGTGCAACTGATCTTCCTTGGTGGTTTTCGTGAATGTGCTTCCATTATGAACAGAAATTATTATTTGTTTTCTGATATGATGACCTGGACGGTGAAGCTGCTTAAACTAATTTTTACTACACAATTTCAAAATTCAAAAACATTGGGTAGCTCTGGTGTGGTGGAGAAAAGACTTATCCTATTATTTGTGAAGAAGCACAAGCAGCTATGTAGCACTATTACACTGGCTAACACTGCCATTGTTATTGGTGTAATCAGAGCTGAAAAAATTTGTAGGTGCAGGAAACTTAATATTACTGCACTGGGTGTCCCAGCTTCAGCTGATGTCAGTATCTTCATCACAAAAAACTGATTAGAGTATTGAGTAGGACTCCAGACCAATGTGAGGTGCCTCCCTACTAGTGCTAATTCTCTGTTTCAAAATACCACCACTAGTAGTTTTTACTGTTTTTAGTTTTGAAATAAAAGAAAGAAAATTCTCCTCAGCTTATGGAGTCCCCACACTTCAGAGCCAAAATCGACCCTGTCATTACTGTGTCACCCAAAATTCTAATCTTAGTTTGCTGACTTATCCTTCTTTTCTTCTAAACTTTTTTCAACTGTAAAGAATCACGATAGGCCGTGGCTATTATACACTTTACAGCTTTACTACCATATTCACTAACAACACTACAGAGGCACGTGAATCTATCCGCTTTTCAATTTTCGTGCTATCTTGCATCACTTCTTCAGCCTTGTTTATTGCTTTCTAAGCAACTTTGTGTTCATGACATCAGTTTTCCAACCTGTTTTTGCACTCTGGACACCTCCAAAAATTCATCGATCTTACTAACATTCCCATTTAGGACACCTAAACCATCTACATAGTCAAAGCCTAGGAGAATTATGTCTTTCTATTTGTGATAGTATGTTGTATCATTGCTTTTTTATATTTCTTAGGACTATGTCTATCAGACTGATCGTATGAGCGGGGATGGGACACAACACCACTTAATTCCTGATTCCATACCAAAACAACTACTAACTTCACTTCCTACCTTAACTGCAGCAGTATTATTCTTTATATTGCATGAATTACTTTAAAATATTTATCTGGTATACCCCACAAGGATAGGACCTGTACTGAAAGCTATCTTGAAATTCAGCAATCATTGGCTTTACTTTTCTTGATGTGCTTGCTTTAAATCCAGGTTAATAAATTTTGTACTGTATTATTGGTCTGTAGCTGTAGCAGCAATATCTGTTTAGGAGTATGCACTGATAAACTGAAAATTTACCAAGGAACCAATTGCAAAGATTTGTAAAAGTGCACTGGTCTTATTGAAAAATGCTATTGTGTCTAGGTTCTTATTGAAAATGAATATAAACTATTCAGTAAAAAACAGAAGAATTAATTTACATAGCCTGATTGTTAATGAGTTTATGTTCAGCCTTATATATTCTAGTATAACGGTATGAATAGATATGAATCTGAGAGATCATAACTTTAGCCCTTTAAATTGGAAGCAAACACTGGTTGCAACGTTCTTGGCCCTCTCATGCAAATATATTTTTGGGTTGTGTACTTTAGCATAATTTTATTCAAACGTTTCAACAACAGACCTGTTTTAGTTTCACATTTTCTGCACAGTAGGAAAACAAATCACAGAAAAAAAAACTAGTGAAAAGCATTGTTGCAATTGTTCATTAAACAAAACAATCTAATTCGTAAGAGAAATTTCCTATAAATAGAACCTATAGAAAAATTTACCAGTAGGCCACTGAGGCTGTGGCTTCAGTGATTCTGCCCACATATCAATGTCCATGCTTCCATAGCAAGGTTTGATGTTGTTTTAAGGTACCTTGGCTTATTAACTTTATGATAGTTCAATTTGCATTTATTCTGTTTCTGAGTATTTGTTTCACTTTCTGAAAAATCAGTCGATTTTGTTTTAGCCTACTTGTAATCATAATATCCTTTGTATGCTGAAGTTTGTTTGATTAGCCTATGTTTTAATATAGGCAGCAAGCCAAATTGAGTCAGATTAATGGCTACCTGTTTACAATCACTAGTGGGGAAGCCTGTGATAGCAAAGAATTTGCTCAAGATCTTAGTTCAGCGTTGGAAAAATTGTTCAACTATTTTGATGATGAGGACAGTTCAGTTCGACTTGCTGCAGACACAGTTATCATTCAGATAATTAAGGTAATTGTTTTTACTATTTAAAAAAAATTAAAGAAGATTTACAACCCGTCATTTAAGTATCTTGATTGTAAGGATTAGTTAGTGATGTTACCTCTTATGATGAAGAATGAATATGCATTTTGCTTTTTGTGTTTATTTTGATTTTTTTTTTTTTTAATACAGTTCTTGAAAAGATTGCCAATATATATTGATTTGAGCAGTAGAAGGATAATGAACAAAAATGAAAAACTACTTCCTCTATTGAAACAGTAACAAGTATGTTGTCTAGTGAGGATTCACTCCCATGTGAGTGTCCAATATAAAGTTTAAAAGCCAAATACCTGCAGGCAGGAGTTTTCTCCCCCCCCCCTCCCATGGAAGAACATAAATTCAATGCCATGGGGGAGAAGCCACCAACTTGGAAGTCAGAAAGACACCAAATTATGGAGTCCAAGTGATTTCTAACGATGAAGAAGAAAAGTGCAATTAGAAGCCGAAAGGAGTCCCTTTAGGATTCCAGGTGCTTTTTTTTTAGGAAGAAGGAAGGAAGGATGTGAATAGGTAAGACTTTTGCTATCAAATTGACTAAAGGGGGAAATTTACGGGCCTTTTTGGTTAGCATACCCTATAGAGAAGTCCTATGATCCTCCAATATCGCTTTTCATGCCCTTTATCAGATTTTCACCCAAGATCATTTGGAACCGGAATTTGAAAACCGGGGTTTTTCCTGCAGTTGGAAGCAAAGAAATTCTCCCTATTCTCAAAACGATTTCATAGTAAAATTCTGTTTACAAAATGCTATGAAAACTGTTTCTTAGATCTCGCTCATTACGCAAATAAATGAATGATACCTCAATAATATTTTCTTGCACGAAAATTGGTCAAAAAACAGAACCAAGCTTGATTAATTGGAGATACATCCAATGCTTGCAATGTCGATATACTTGGTATTACATCCCTCAAAAGGAAAATGCCCCAAATAAAATTTTCTGAACTAAAATGCTCTGAAAGAGCGCTTAAAAAAACGGCCATGTTGAAAATACACTTATTGGAAAAATCCTATGCTCAACCATTTTGAAAAGCCTCTTCTAAATTATCAAAATATATTCATCTTTGGACTTTCTAATTTAAAAAATTGAGTGTTATCCATATCATTTCATGTGAAATGCCCAGTTGATCATTTCTGTTAGGATTTAGGATTGATCTGCCAATTGAACCTACAAGATTTTTAAGAAGGTGATTGGAGTAAACTGAACAAGATAAAATATCAAACATTCGTAGTAACGAATTGTAGCCTAAGTATGGAGCAATGCGGCTCAATAGTAACTGAAACTAAAAGAAAGAGTCTTAATAACAGTTTCAAAACGTGTTTTTCAACTTCTTGTTACTATGGGCTGTGGTTTGCCACTTTTTAGGCTGCAACAACTTCTGCAACTATGATGATTCGATATTTCAGTTAAAGATTATCTGAAGTTCCTCTTTATATTAAACATTTCAGTTAGTATAGGCTAGAGCTCGTTCTTTACTATAAATTTTCTTCACTATAATTTTTTTTATTTACAATAGGTAACACTTCGTTCTTTAATATAATTTTTGACAAAAAATGCATCTTAGTATACAAGATGATAAATGGCGTCATAATCGTAGATTAAAACCATAATTAATGTTATAGTGAAACTGTAGGATGATGTTGTTTGCAACTGAGATTGGTTCTTTACTATATACTATAATTAACAAATTAAACCTGATTACAAACAGGAAAAAGCCTACGGCTTTTTCTTTTTTGAAATAGTAAGAGATGAACCTCAAACAATCAAGTAAGTCCAATGTATGCAATGGTTTGTTATTCCAATGATTGTCTTTTAATGTAATATTATCTTAACTTTAGCTACTAGGAGAGGTCAGAGCACGTTCTAAGAGAGCGTGCACTGACCATATCTTCATCATGCAAATGTTGATTGAAGAGAGCAATGATCGGAAGAAGAAATTGTTGATCTTATTCATTGACTTCTAAAAAGCATTCGATTCAATCGATCGAGAAACCCTGTGGAAGATTTGATCCATTATGGATTGCCAGAGGAAATAGTAGGATAGCCAGAGGAAAGGTTAGGATAGCTGGCATTCATCAAGATTGGTAATAAAAATGCAGTTTTTAGTGCAAAAATTTATTCTATTATTAATTTTTTTTTTATTATTAAGAACATTCACTAGATGTGGCAGTTTCCTTTAAAATGATCCGTTAAACAGCTCTCTACGATGTTCCAGTACCAAGCTATCTGTTGAAAAGAAAATAGAAAGAAAAAAGATGCCCTCAATGCAGAATATCGTGATTGCTGTCACTTTTCTGATTTTCAAACCAATGTATTTTCCTTGTTAATCTAGCCAAGGGACAGTTAGTCTCCTATATAGGGGTGTTGGACAAGACGGTTCTAATAGTATACTTCGTTTTCTGACTCTAGATTTAGGAGTTATGGACTACTTCATTTTTTACTATGGGTCGTAATTGTCTCTTACTGGGTTGCTAGCTACCGCTGCGACCCGGATAGATACATAAAAAGAATCAAATTTTGGTGCTTATCGAAAATATACGAAATTTAACTAGTTTATTGTTACCCATCAAAAGTTACGATTCTGAGAAAATGTGTCCAATTTTCGAAAAAGGGAAAACACCTCTCAAAACAACAAGAAATCTTAGCAAAGATCACTAAAACAAAAATTAACTAAAACACCATCAGATTCAGCATATCTGAGAACCTTACTATAGAATTTTCAAGCTCCTATACACAAAAGTGTGGAATTTTGAATCATTTGCTGGAAGAATGATCGCGGATGTTTTTCTCAAGGGTGATCGTATCGAACCAGTAATCCTGGAGAAACGGGATAGGGTTAATTTAATCGGAAATTAAAACATCTACTGTCCTAAATTTTTAAGTGACCAAAATTACTGGAGGGCCCCCCTCCCATGTTCTTTTTCCCCAAAGTCATCTGATAAAAATTTTGAGATAGCCGTTTTGTTCAGCATAGTCGGAAGATCTAGTAACTATATCTTTGAGGATAACTTGACCCCCTACAGTCCCTGGGGAGGGCTGCAAGGTATGAACTTTGCTCCTTGTTTACATATGGTATTGGCCATTGGGAAGTATACGGATATTTTTTTTTTTTTGGGGGGGGGGGGGTTCTCTGGGGTGAAAATTAAGCAGAAGTGTCTTTCTATTGAGGGATTTTTGTGGGGAATTTTCTATGGAAGGGGAGCTGGATATCCCTGCATTATTTAAAAAATGATCAGAAATTAAATAAAAAAAACAAGTTTCTCCAACTAAAAGTAAGGAGCAACATTAAAACTTAAAACGAACAGAAATTATTACATATATACCCCCTCAATACCTCGCTCTTTACGCAAAACATTCTTTTTAGAAATTATATAAAAGCTTATTATTCTAATAGTTTTTCTTAAAATAATTAGAACAAAAAGTCAAACTTCAGCGTAAACAGCGAGATATTTAGGAGGGTGCAATCCCCTCATATACGTAATAATTTCTGCACGTTTCAAGTTTTAATGTGGATCCTTACTTTCAGTTGAAAATTTCATTTTGTGCTAAAACGGAGCAGGAGTAAAATGAATAGTGCTAAAGTAAAAGAGGGATGAAAGAAAAAACTGGTAAGAGTAGAACAAGGACAAAAATTGAAGTGTATTGCATAGAAACATGTGTATAAGACTGGGTACGTTCATAGGAAATGGGAAAATCGAAAGTCTAGACATTTTTTGGAAGCCTGGCCTGAAAAAAGTCCCTATGTACGCGCCTGTTTAGTGCTATTAGAAAATAAGCAACATAAAATATCAGCTACTGTACTCGCTTAATTTTTTTTTTTTTTTTTTTTTTTTGGCAATATAGGCTAGAACATGTCAAGAATAGGTTTTCTGTCACAGTTTATTTGACATTTTTAAAGAGAAGCTTGAATGTTCTTTGTTCATTTACTGTTTTATCTTGTTAATTGTCAGTTCAAAACCGTGCATAATTATTAACCTTATCTATTCACAAGATTTTAAACCTTACTAACTGGCAATGCACAACGCTCCCAGTTGTCTTGCCAAATCCTTTCACTCAAAGGTTAAAAAGAAAAAACAAATAATTTAAGTTTTAAGATAATGCCCGCTAGAATTGAGCTTTCTTAGTTGAAAACGGACACGACGGCCTAGTGGAACGATTTCAGATGGTCGTCTTTGAAATGTACAGAAATTAAATACAAGTTTTTTCAACTGAAAGTAAGGAGCAACATTAGAACTTAAAGCGAACAGAAATCATTCCGTATGTGAGGGTGGCTTCCAGTTCCTCAGTGCTCGCTCTTTACGCTAAAGTATTGAATTTCTTCAAAAATGCATCTCATTCATATTCAACGGCGGCCATAGTGTTTGATCAGTCTTTCCTAAAGTTTTACAAAAAAAGTCCAACTTTAGCGTAAAGAGCAAAGTTTGAGGAATGGCGGGGAGCCCCCTCATTTACGGAATAATTTCTGTTAATTTTTAAGTTATATATGCTGCTCCTTAGTTTCCGAAAAAAAAAATGTTTTTATTTATTTGGTTTCTGAACGTTCAAATTTTGCCAAAAAAATCCTCCCCCCCCCCCCCGTATGAAATTTTCCCTGGAAAGTTTCCACTGGGGAACTCTTCCCGAGGGAAAATTCTCTCTGTGGAATGCCCCCCCCCCGCCAGCAGAAATGCTCCCTGCCCCCCTAAAAAATCCAAATATTTCCCAATAAGAAATAGGCCTACTATGTGTGAACAATATGCTAATTGCCTAACTTATAGCCCTTTCCCCAGGGACTATGGGAGTTCTGTCATCCCCAAAGGCATAGTTATTTGACCTTCCGACTGTGCTGAATTAAAATGGGTAACCTCAAAATTTTGATAGAATATCTTTGGGGAAAAGGGTGGCATGTTAGGGGGCTAGTTGCCCTCTAATATTTTGGTCGCTATAAAAAGTAGTAGAACCTTTGATATCTGGTCAAATGAGCCTTCTCTCGATCCTCTAGGATCATTGGTTTGGTATGATAACCCCTGGGAAAAAATCAACAAAAACAAAGAAATAAACACGCATACGTGGCCTTTGTTCTGTCCTAAAAACGCAAATTTTCCTTTTTTGAATATTCTAGCTTGAAACCTCTACAATGGGGCTCTCTGATTTGCTAAATCTGGTTGTGCAATTTTAATTAAGATCGCTTGACGTTTTGGTGGTGTTTCTCCCTTTTTTGGAAATCAGGCAAATTTTTTTTATGGCTCTTTGCTGTTAATGGGTAATATTAAACTTACTGTGCAAAATAAAGTTGAATTGGAAGTCTAATTAAAAAAAAAAAAACTCAACTACATACTGTACTAAAAAAGTTCCATTGGAAATCTGGTTTAAAAAAAGAAAGAAAAGTAAACTGTGATTAAACTTGAAATCTCTAGAAATTCACCTGTCTGGGAGATGGGGTTAATTAGACATCTCATCCTGCCTCTCCCCTCTCCAACTAAGTCCAGATAAAATATATTGACAAAATACAACACACAGTTTGGTTATGGATTTGAATTTGGAATCGTGTTTAAATCGAGGCTTTGCAGTAGAATCAGTATCGGTATTGGGAAGAGTTTTCCCATTGTCTGTTCAGTAGTTTTCGTCCTTTTCTCTATATGAGTCTTCTACCCTCCCCCTCCTATCAAGCTTAAAACTGTGTTCACACGTGTCTGCAATATAGTCTTGGAATATTTGTGTTTGTTAGTGACCCATGGTAACTAACAAACCTTTCCCGAGTACAAGCTTATAAATACCATGACAATAAAAAAGGAATTACTTATATTTTAAGAAAATAGTCAAGAACAGTTGCAAATGATGTCCGAATCAATCGAATCTTCGTAACTGTGACACATTTTCTAACCACCTTTTCTTTGTGTTTCTGTTCTATGTGGACGCATGTTAATTTTTATGTTCATATCTCTCATACTTTTGGTATTTAAAAAGTAGATACTGCCTGTTTTGTGGTTTACTCCAAATGTTCTTTTCTTGACAAAAATATGCTTCAAACTACAAAACTGGTCACCCACAGATATTTAAGGCTATAATTTCTGAATTTTAAGCTGATTGTTTTGGTGAACTCTTGTACTTAATTTTATATATATAAGCTTATTTAGTATTTACGAGTCTTGCACAAAGTATGAGTTTTATAAAAAAAAAAAACAATTAGTAAAATAAAGTGAAAATAACATCAGACACTTGTGGGAATTTCTAATGTGTCCGTCCCTACTTTCACAGTATTTTCTTTGATCACTTTGAATCCTCTTTCTAGTCACTAAAAGAAACTCAATCAAATCGGATCCTTGTGGAGCTCAAGAATATTATCAAAAAAGTTGGTCACCACGTATCTTAAGAACAGCTCTCGCTAGGTTTGGTGATGCTTCCTTTCTCATCAAACCTCAGAAAAGAAGACTGTTTCTACAGAGTTTGCTTCCTTGTATAGCTGCTTTGGTGGCACGTCCCGAAGAAATTATCATAGAAGGAATTTCTCATTTTATCAAAAAATCGATGCCTCATCTTGGAGTTTATCTGACGGAAGAGGATTTTGAGGTAAAAAGGGTTAGAGAAATATTGGTCTGTTCAAAATAAAAATGGTCATATTTTAAGAGTTCGCAGGGAGTTTGCCCTTGACCTTCGCGTAAAAGTTTTATATGGCCCTCTCTGTCAAGCCTTCAAATTTGACCCGGTATGGCAAAGTTTGTTTAGTACTTAAATTAAAAAATTGAAATAATTTTCAAGGGCAATATCGTTGTTGCGGAAAGGTAGTATCAAACTGTCGTAACCAAAACTAAAAAAAAAAAGTTTAGAGCCAGCATATTCATCAAAATAAACCCTGTCTTTGCTGATTATAAACATTCTGTTGAGTTCAATCGGTACCCGTCAAGTGTTAATTTCACAAGTAGACATGAATGATCTCTGAAAAAGGAAGAAACAGCCACCCAAAATTTAGCACTGTCAAATTTGGGATGTAAAAGATTCCTTTACAACATTTTCAGACCTCATATAGGAAAATACGAAATGCCCTGATTTTTGCCTCTGACGTGTCTGTTTATTTGTTGTTCTTTTTTCCACAAGGAACCATTTTTATCGAAACTACAGCAATAAATTTTATAATATTGATAGTTCTAATGTCTTTCATTGGAGCTAAAAGCAGTTGAAGGGCAACTAGACTCTCTCCTGTGCTTTTTTTGCACCAGGGTCCATCCTCCCCAAAAGGCTTTGCCTCAAAATTTTAATATAGCCGTTTTAGTCAGAACACATGTTAAAATAAAAAAAATATGTATCTTCGAATGTAATGTAGCCCTTGCAGTCCACAGAGCAAAGGTCCAAATTTGTGAAGCATTGATCATTTCATTTAGAAGGCCTACTAAATAAATCTGCCAAGAAGAATGTAGGTGTGTTGTCTGTTGCCAAAATAGAGATTTTGGTCAAGGGTATCTTATGTTTTTGAAAAGATATTTCGCGGAAGTTATCTGAACTTTCAGAAATAATAAATTAGAGTGAATCAGTAGCTTTTAATAAATGTGCCAGTCAAACTTTAGCCTAAGGTTGGGTTGTTGAGCCGGAGTAGTCTCCCTCGCACACTGTATATAAATAATAGACAGTACAATCATTCCCTATCTCAACCATTATAAAAATCCGGACCGAGATGCAAGTGCTCCGGATAACATTGAAACAACTATAAACTTAAGCGACATTCGATTTTTTCTCTTGTCAGATTTCAGACTTCGAAGTCAGATTTCTCTTGAACGTGAAACTTGGCTTCAACGTTGTAACACTAAATTTTAAGAATCTAATAAATTAATTTAAATATTTTAGAAGTTGTGCCGTAAAAGGTCTAAGATTATACAGACTCGGCAGTAAAAAATGCATTTTATTTATTTTCTGGTTAACAGACTGGAAGAATATTCTATAACAGGCGTTTTTCTAGCGTAAAGTCCCGTAAAATTTTTGATCTGCCAGTAAAATGTGTGATTTCCTTCAATTTTCTGAAAACTCACTAAGAATTTTACGAAAAATACTTCTTAACAGACGTTTGGTATTTTCTTGGATAGGGCTATTGTGGCAACTTTTTACCACTGCAACCAATAATTAGAACCCAAGTCCTAAAATTAGTCTCAATCACGAACCCTTATCGCTATCTAAATTCACAAAGTGCAAAGATTTTCAAACAGAGGTGTTTTATTCTTTAAAGTTGAGGAAAGGTCTGAGAATTTCATACAAAAACGTTTATACACAACGAAACTAGCTCTTATCTCGGCTTTCCGTCAAAATAGGTAATTAACCTTTTTCAAGTCACACACGAACTACAATCTGAGAAAATGAATATCACGACGTCAAAATAACAAAAAAGAAAATAAAAATGATAAACCATCACAGCTATTACATCAGTTATTAGAAGAAAAACAAAGACCGTATATCAAATTTTGAATGACATTTCTATGACCCAAAAAAGAGCATAGACGACGAAAAATTAAATGAAAATTAAGGAAATAAAATAAAATGAAATTAAAGTAAACATTTTTTCCTTACCAATAAAAAAAACAATAAGAAAAAGTTTTTACGCTCCATGGCGCAATATTACTATCTAAAGCCACAGACTATTGTGAAACCTAATAGATAATCTGTGCTAAAACTGTTAGGTTGCCATTTTATGGTAAAAGATTTTGCGGCAAATTTCAATACTCCGGGCACTTCGTAGATCCCTCTCCACTATGAAATTCCGGCTATTTCCCTGTTGTAGTATTGATTGGAAGTTAGCACTAGAAATTTCCTTATTTTCAAAAATTTAATCAATCCCCCGTGGCGGGGATTGATTTCTTCGGGGGATTGATTCGCGGGGAGGATTTCTAAAAAAGGGGAGCGGGGGCCCTGCCCTCTTTTTAGAAATCCTAGATAAGCCAATCAGTTAACTCATACCTGTGAGATAGAACAGTTTCCAAACCGCTTCGCCGGCTCACCAAGTTTCTTTCTGCTTTCACAATTACGAATAATAATACAAATTCGCATCATTTTTATTAGTGACAGAGAAATATATACTGACCTGCTAATATCAGAGTAAATAGTAGGAGCTGTTTGTACGCGCCGAGAATGAAGTGCCAAAAATCATCAGCCTTGATCTTACTGTTATATTTATCTATATACAGTGCCCTCACATACAGGATAATTTTTACTAGTTTTTCAGTTTTAATGTTGCTCTTCGCTTTTGTTTGAAAAAAAAAAATATTTTTAAAGTTTTTTTTTTTTTGTAAAAATGAGCTGCAAACTGAGAGAGATTTCCATACATTGAACACAGATGGGTTGCAGGTAGACATGTTATGAACAGGACATCTAGTGCTTTTAACTATCTCAGTATCTTTTAGTGTCTTTAGCTCTTAGATTGTCTGACGTGATTATGTTAGCCAAACATTTTAATGTGTACTAAAGTAAGCCACATTGTTCAACTGTACTTTTTATTAAAGACAGGTTTCGAGTATACTATGGAACTTCCGGCTATATTAAGATAGAGATATAAAGAATACTTGGAATTCGTTTTATTGGAAGAAAGCCACATATTTGTTTGGTCAATTGTGTTTTTTTTCACATCTCTCAACCATCATTTATGCACAAAGGTAGAATCCTAAAAAGAATTTGCCTTCAAGAATTACTGAACCGAGCGAGGAAAAAAATCCTCGGGATGTACAATCAGCTAAAAACGGCATTGTCGTTTTAAACGAGTTCTGACAGATTTAATTACTGATGGGCTGCCTGAAAACCGTTGCGAGCAGAATATGTACACATGGGCTGAGTGACATAACCATTGCATGCAGTGTGTTTTTTCAGTGTTGAAAGTGCTTCTATCAGCCGCGTGGCACCAGAACTTGCAGGTCTAACTTTAAAAGTTTCGAGTGGCATATAAAAGCAGGGTTGACGAGAATATTAAGCCAAAATATTGAAAAGGTTACCCATACTCCCCTGGATTTCCTTTCTTCCACAGAAGAGCTGTCTCTGAGGGGTATAGTTTGCTGGTGAGGTTTTGATGTAGTTTATGAACCGTAAAATGCCAAGTGTCCAAAAAAAAAAGCAAAAAAAAAAAAAAAAAAAAAAAAAAAAAAAAAAAAAAAAAAAAAATGGATGCGCCCAAATTTATTGTTTTAGCTTTCTTATTCCGTCACTATTTACCCCAATTTAACAGGACACGGTAGAAGCAATATTTGCTTTAATATAACTAGATTTCACTTAAAAATATACTGTGTCAAACACTACAGCAAATCAGGCTTGGTAAAGAAAAAAAAAAATTGAGATCAATTTTATATGTAGTTTTGCATATGAAAAGGCTATTCCAAGGGCGAAATACAGAAATGGAAGACCACAACCTTATTGTAGATTAATTATTGAATTACTTCTTCAAAACCGGTGGGGGTATAATGTGTAAACATCAGATGAACGATTTGTAGTGGCCTACGTTACTTTTACCAATTTCATAGTAACTGGTTAGGTTGTGCTAGAACATATGAAATGCGAAATGTGAAGCAGGTTCAAAGAAACGTGTATATTGGAATGTTAAAACAATTGAACTATTTGATAAAAATAAAATTTTGTGTTGCAACAATGCTCCTCAATTCTAAATCTAAAAATTGGTAAATTAGCAGAGATGAACAGAAGGTCAAGCTTACTTTGTGTAGGTTGTCAGAACAAAAAAGTGCCTTTTGTGTGAAATCTTAGAAACTCTTGGAAGCTTGGAACAATTCAAATGCTGGGCTTTAGAAATTATTAAGATTAGAAAGTTGTCCCCCCCAGTAGCTACTATTTGCAAGTCTGGTCCCGTTTGCTGTAAATGCCCTCTCAAGTACAACCGTGGACGTATTTTGAGCATAAATCTGGTGATAATCGGTCATCATTCTCTAAACTTTTAGCTTTAGTTGCAAAAGCCAGTGCTTGACTCTATGATGGGTTTTCATCAGTTTTACTCCGTTACCATGATCATTCCTATGATGATGAATATTTAAATATTCTTCTTTCATACGAAAAACAGAGGGTAAAACAACGAAGGATTATTTGAAAACAATGGAACTTTTTCTAAATGAATATTTTGGCTCCCCGACATAAGGATATTAAGCTCAATGTTTTATAAAACTTAATTTCTCTTTTAAAATACATAGGAATAGTGAATAATTTTGAAAAAAAACTCATCTTTGAGTGTAGAATGATAACGAGATTGTTTTTTTTTTTATTGGTTTTTGCTATTGGATTGTTCGTATGTCAGTGATAGTTCTCTTAATTCTGTTTTTTTTAAATAATTTTAAGGCTGGGAATGTTAGAATGAACCTCATTGTATTTTATGTTTAAAAATTGATTTTGTATTACTGTATTACAGAGCAGTTGCTACTTATTCAGGTATCAAAATGCTTGTTCTAGAATGACCGTATCTAAATACTCCGAGAGCTGTTCATTCCCCATGGACTGTAACTCTTGCACCCCTGAAATAAGGCTTGAAAGGCAAATTTTATGTATAAGGGTGCTGACATAATTATATTGTAATGTAGGTTTTTGTTCTTGGCAGTTTGTTACTTAATTAGACATGAATAATTGATTTCTTTTTTACCTGAAGATGATTATGGGTCCTCTTATTGATCAGCTCAGCTCTTCATCTGCATCTGTACGTCGTCAATGTGCATATTCTATTGCTGATATGGTTGAAAATTCCTCACGTGCTCAGTGGCACTTTACTCATATGATCGACTGTATTTTAGGTGAGTGAAAATGGTATTGTGGCTGTAATTTAATATGCTGCGCATTTTCAGTAATACCATAATTTTATGAATGTAGTAGATGACAAATTCACAGTTTTTTTTAAAGGAAAATGCGCACCACGTTTAAGTTTTTAGAATTTTTTACAAGTTTGAGTAAAAGATATCACAACATTAAAAATATTAAAAAAAATGTTGAAGCATGTATGTCAAAAGTATTCTTTAGTACCGAAAAAATATGTATTTTTTCACTTTGTAGTCCATTTTATAAAACGGGGTTTAAAAAATATATAAAATATTTATTTAGCTCTTTTTGGTCTTAAATTGTGCCTACTTAGTTGTTCAATACATACTACATCTAGTATGAATTGAATATCCGGATGCACCACGTGGAGGTAAGGTCAATGTGTCTAAAAATTTGCTTCTAAATAATTCAGCATTGATGAATGTAGAAACAAATATCCTCTATTTTCTGTTTAAACAAACTAAAAGAAACGGGACCTTGGCTTTTAATCATTCATCCGAGAGTTCAGAAATGCATAAGAATTTCGGTGATGCTGCTTTTTCATCATCCGTTGGTCGATTGTTTCGCATATGTTCGATGTCTCGAATAGCATCTTGATTGCATGCCTTTTTTCCAGTAAGTTTATTACAATATAACTCGTCTATTCGAAGTCCTTCCAGTGATCTAACTCTACTTAGGGGAACGTAAGCTTGGCCAGGTGCGAAAAGTGAAATAAATAACTAATTAAACTTTTCTTCTTTTCTTCACAATGTTTTTGATAATGAATACCAGTTTCTAAATATTTTTTATATGCTATGAAAGTAATAAAAGAAATTTTTTTTAACGGTTTTTTTCTTTTTAAATTGATCCACAAAAAAATTTCTATCAATATTTTTAGAAATTTATTTTTGATGAAATATTTTATTATCTAATTAATTTAATGAACAATAATTTTAACTATTACACAACAAAACATAAGACAAGATTTTTTAAGCACTAAAGATTGCAATTTTAATATTTATATTGCGCACATAATTGACTTCCGATTGGCTAATCATTCCTGAAGGCAAAGACTAAATTATAGGATAATAAAGTATTTTTTAGATTCAAATATATCACAATATTAAAATCTTAGGTAAAGCAAAGCTGTGTACAAATTTGTAGCCTAATCATATGAGAGAAAGGGGTCGAAATAAGCATCTCAAATTTTGGAGACCAACAGACTGACAGAGAAAGCAAGTTAGGTAAAACGTGGCAAAAGATAAAAAACAGAAACTGGGTTTTGTAGTAGTGCAATTTTTCCTCAACTGCCAGATTCATGATAGCTAAATTTTCATGTTGAGGAGTTTTCGGAATGGAAAAAAATTAGAAATTTTCTTTCATAGTGGGTCTGATCAGAATAAAAAATTCATTTTCTCCGGCCCGATAAATTGTACTAAACAAATACTTACTGTTTAGGACTGTTAAAAATCTACTATTTTTATTTAGTTATTCTTTTTACAGGTATGTGTTTTGATTACATAAGTGTAGCACGTAAAGTAGGTTAATAAATCAGCCAGTGAAGATATAAATGAAAGCCTTTGTTTTTACCAAAGCTTGACTGACAGGGAAAAATATCATAAAAAATTCCTTAAAAATGTCCCTAAAAATTAAGTTCCAAAAAAGAGACGAAGAGTGGTGTTCAAAAGCTAATGAAATTAGATTAAAAAAAACACCTGCGAAAATATTCACAAAAAAATCTTTGAATGGACTTAGGCCCATTTTTGATTTTGTCCCTTTTTTTTTTGGGGGGGGGGGGGCTGTGACAAAGAAGCATAACAGTAATCAACCCGAGCACCAGTAGTATCTTGAGTTTATCAGTAGATTTATGGTCATTATATTCTTGGCAAGACTTAGGACATGAAAAAGAGATTAGCAATTTAATTCCTTTCTATCCAATTTAGAAAAAAGTGATTTTTTTTTTTCAATACTCGGGTAGGGTATTAAAACAATAGACCTACTCTTTGTTGGCTTGAAAAAGCGAAAAATAAATAAACAGCTTCAAAATATAAGTCTTTAGTCCAGTATTTTGGTACTATTCAGTTTTTTGGATGATTCTTATTAGTTTTTTTTGTCCAAGGAAAGGGTGGGGGGGTACTTTTGGGGACGCTGCCTCGTTTCCTGTATTCACAGGTGTGAAAATGTGAACATTCCTGTTTAAATGATAAAGTCTTTGTGTTTAAACTAGTATAAAATATAAATTCCTGAGTAATAAAGCGTCACATGGCCAGGGTCTAATGGTAGAAGGAAGAAAAGGGCTGCCCTGTTATCTGCCCTAAGGGAGGGGGGATGTCGTCAACTGAGCCTAACTTCAGCGCTAGTTAGTGAATAATTAAGAATTTCTCTGTACCATATATTATTGTCCGTATGGGTTTTTTGTTACAGCCCACCTAGGGAAATGTTGCACATTTTCCGTATTCTTTGAGAACTTAGCTTTAGGCTCGCCTTGAATTCTGTTTTTTCTGGGTATTGGCTAATATTCTTCCCTCCCTCTCCTGCCCTAGCTACACCCATTGGTGACGCACCAATGCCTGCCAAGCTAATAGCTCCCTATTAAATTAACCTTGTGTAGCAAGTCAAAGCTATCCATGCTGAGATTTTCTATTCCTTATATATTTCTGCAAAAAAAAAATTATATACGATCCTAGTATATTCTAAGTATTAGTATCGTTGGATTGTTTTCTATTCTAGATGCTTTCAGTGAACTTGATTTACTAAGAGAGCATTTATCTGTCCAAACTATCCCGGTTTTAATCTTTTATGTTCTGAAAAAATCGAAACTGCTGCTGACATTTATTTTGAGTCAGGCTGGTTTAAACCCGCTCTCCATTGTCTAAATGATTTTAATATTTTTATTCATACACTGCTCCCAGTTGCTCAATTGGTTCCAACTTTTGCCACCGCGCTAGCCGAGTGGTTGGTCCTAGACTTGCAATCCTGTGTCTCTAAGGCAGGGGCTCCAGTCCTGACGTCGCTGATTATTTGGTTTTGAATGGGGGTCTGTGATGTTGTTCTGTAAGCTCAGCCAGATTCGGCCCAGGCCCAAATGATTATCTGGATAAATCTGGTGGAAAAAAAACACGAAGTGTCAGGTGATTTGCCCCCCAGCCACGCATTGGACTCCTGATCAAAGGCAGAGAATCAGGCTGTCTACCTCCCAACCGTCACTAAAAGTAGTTCTTGATATATTGAAAAATCTATGGTATTACTATTAACTGACTAAAGCCTAGGAATAAAAAACAAGTAAATACTCCAACCCTTTTCTGATCATTGAATCAAAATAGGTTTAAGTGGCATCTATTACGGACACTTTTTATGGAGTGCTTGTGTCTAGATCTTATTTCTTTTCTTTTCTTTTCTTTTAATATAAGACCTGGTAACCAGTTTTGATTCGTATGGTGATGCCGGGGTAGACGTCTTATGCGCGATAGCGGGTAGACGTCTTATGCTAATCAGCGTTAAATGGTCAGCTTACATGTTCTTATATAATAACAAAATTTTATTCTCAGATTTTTTGAAACAAGAAGATGAGAATTTGATTTGCATCAAATGAAAAAGCCCCATAATTGGATATTTGGAATGCTTGAAAAGCTCTTTTCAAATTGAAAATCCCGAATGCCACAATACCACCACAGGAATTACAGCATAAAGTAGGTAATATAATAAAAAAGAACTATGTACGAAGTATTTGGGCTATGGTAAGGGTAACCTGCTGCTTTTTAGAAGCAGTTAGCGCACTGTTCAACCAACTGAACTAAGTTTTTCCCATCCTCGAGGTACTTGTGTTGTCTGTGCATGCAAAACTATGAGCATTTCAAGAGAGAGGGGGGATAAAAAAATTTGAAAAGAGGCTTCATTCTGTCTGTAAAGACACAATGTATGAGCTAGTTTATTTTATTTTTTTTGTATGGTAAATTGCTGAAATTGTTAGAAACTTAGGAGAGAGCTCATTCGATTAAAAGTTGAAAGCTTTAGTGCCCTTTTAAGGGCTGACAATGATTGAACGGCTTTGATCCCATCCTCGCTCCTTTTGCCCTCAGTCACCTGCCGTAAATCCCCCTCTCCCCTTCGCAGTGGGCCACAATTGCTAAGTAGTCATTTTGCTCGAAATAGTGTGAAGGTGAATATCCCTCATGGGAATGACCTAACCCATGCAGTTCTAAGGGCAAGAGCCTAAATATGCAAATATATCATTACTCACTGATAGGCTTAATGGTGGAAACAAATGTCCTTGTGTTTGTTATTGGCTGTCCGATCGGCTTGAAACTTCCGGCATTAGTCCCTGACCTGAGAGAACTCAAGTTTCTGATGGAGGGGGGTGGCTAAGGGAGCCAATAATAGGTCAGTTTTTTTTTGTCTCTGATCAGTTTGTTTACGTGTGCAAAGCCCCTGGGTCAAGGAGCTCTGATATATACAACATTTTAAAGTGGGGGCACAGGCTTCCGAAAATGGAGCCCAAATAGGGCAAAGAACTTTTTCTTTCCTCGATCGGTTTGAAAGTTATTTCTTTAAGTCCTTCAGCCAAGGCCACCCCAATTCCCAAAATAAGTTAGGGGAGAATATTGCTTTGCTTTAAACGGGGTTAGGAAAAGGACTAAGAACTTGTTTTTCGAAAGTCGGGGAACTTATATGTGTAACGTCCGGCCGAGGGTACCCTATTGTACGAGAAAAAGTAATGAAGATAAATATGCTTTGAAGGTAGAGAGCTCCAACTTCAGAAAGAATAGAAATGTTTTAGGATTGACGTTTAGGATAAAGGGTAAAATATCTAGCACACATCAAGGGACGCAGTGGGGGGATGAGTGGGATTTGTTCGAATATAATTGTAAGGGAGCCAGGTAAGGAATATAAGAGATATTAGGGTATAGAAGGAGATTTAGAAATAAGGCGATATCTCTGTGAAGCACTCTGCACAGAAAAGGGTTCCCAGAAAATCAACAAAATGGTAGCTTGGATTTTATAAGAAATGGTTAGCTGAATAGATCTAGGAAGTTTTCGCTAAGAAGCTATAAGCTAGTGAACTATGCTTAGGTTTTAGGAGTGTACTGTGAAAATATCACGAGTAAAGCAACTTAAATAATCTTATTTAGAAGCTTTAGAGATGAGCCTCCTAGTTCAAAACCATACCAGGTAAAGAGGATTTACAAAGATTTTGGAGGGGAGGGGAAACACTGAATAATGGATTAGGTGTATTAAAATGAGATTGCAAATATGATAGGATGTATTTGAGGAGATGAATAGGTTCAGGTTTGGGTAACAGGAAAAAGCTTTTCTTATTCCCCGTGGTTCTCCGCCGTGGTAAAAGAATAAGTTTCAGGAAGGATGAGTAATGTATGTTGTATGAATGGATGGTGAATCTATTTTACCACTTGGGGTGATAAAAAAATACTTAGGGAAGAGGTAAGGATAGGATGGTCATCACTTTTGCCCCAGATGTGGAGGTACCTATCTCTAGTGATCAAATTTCTTTTTGTTAAAGTAGTTAAGTGAAATTGTCTGTTTGCTTTAACGAAAGCTTATGGTATTGGAAAACTGATAAAGAAACCTAAGTGCTTTGACAAGGGCCTTAATGAAAACTTCAGAACTAATGCCGCTGACCATGGGTCCCCTACCACTTATAGTGCAAATGTTACGCAGCAGAACTAGAAAAAATAAAGATAATTTTTATTTTAAGTTCTGAAATTTGTGCTTAATTAAATCTCATGAAAGTAAGCAGATTGTTTGGTTTTAGCTTATTTTAGTGACGATAAAATAGTTTGGGTTTAGCTAGTAGGAAGAAAAAAGGTTAGTTCTCGAAAAAAAATGGATTAGCAAATATAATTAATTATGTCCTTTTGGCCAAAGTGTATGCTCTTTGTCTTCAACTCGGCTAATATTTTGTTTTGGTTATTATAATTAAACTTCATGATTATTTGGCTAACGTTTAGACATCGCTGGTTTTGTTTGTTTCTTGTGTTGTTTTTTCTCTTTCTCTCAGACTTGCTTTATGTTCTTCTTCTCTTCTTGTTGTTCTTGCAGCTAGCTGGCTGTTATATGCAGACATAACATGCTGTTATAAACATATGCTGTTATAACATATCATATAACATATGCTGTTATAAACGTTATATGCAGAACCGGCTGTGTTTCTGCCTCTCCTTGCATCTGAAATTCAGATGTTACTTGGAAATTTGTTTAACCGTAAGCTCCCAAGACTCACGGTGGACTCACCAACCTTTATGTTCCTTTATGTACCACTTACCAGTTTACCATTTTATTTATTTGGCTGCGACGCTTTTCAGTAAATGTACTAATCTTCAAATTATTTAATTCAAAACACTAGTAATAAAGCCACGGGCTAACTTCAAAAAAGTGTTGTTTCAAGTATATTTTATAAAATAATCTATCGGGATTACTTCTATTTTGCCTTTGTGGAAAAAAAACTAAAAGCTGGATTTTGTTCAAATCGTCGATTATTGTTTTTAGATTGTCGTTGATATTATTTTCGGTATTTCTTTTTATACTTATATAAAATATTAGTTTTATTAGTTTATGGTATTGGTAGAACGTATTTACTTAAAACTTTTCCGGGTAGCGTTTTTATGTATTTTCCAGCACTTTATCATTAAATAATCTTTCAGGTTGTTATTCGCTTGGGTTGTATCATTAAAATACGTAAATTCTGCCCTTCCTTCTGCCTTAGAGACCTTGGATGCCTTCTTAGCACAAAATTTAAGTAGTTTTATGGGATATTAAGGATGAGATTGAACCTACTGTGGTAAAGTCTTGTTGTTCTATTTTTTTTGCGTTTTGGTCTTTTACTTCTTTTTTTTCTACCTTTTGAAAAAACTCAACTTTTTCAAGTGCTTTCGGATACAATTGTAGAGATACTAAATATGTATATATAAACCCATTAATCACTTTTCCCCAAAATCTGAGATTCGCCCCTAATCAGCTTTCGTAAGACCTTTTCTTTATTTTAATGTTTTTTCTCTTGGTTTATCTTCACCCTTTCTTCTCCTTTTGTTTTACCAGTAAACAATACAATTTAGGGAATCAAACGGGGGAATCAATTCACAAAAATATAGGGGGGTGAAGGGAGTGCATTTTTCAAAATCTAGAGGGGACAATTTGTCTTTTTTTCAGTTCTTGCAATGAAAATTCCAAAAACAGTACTTTTTAATTGAAATACCCTTAAAAAGGCATTTTTCAGAATTTGGGAAAGGGGAAAAATCTGTTTCCCCCCCAATTGAAGCCACTGGAATAACTACTAAGATACTTGATTGTAGGTGGTCAGTGCTTGCTTTTTTCAAAAGTTTGATTATGATTCAGCCCTAAATGCTCTACTTTAGAAAGTTATTTGCATCGATCAGGTTTGTTTAACTGTCGAAGTAATGGAAGTAAAAATCACGAGTAAGAGATACTATAAAGCTCTGTTTTTGAATGGCTTTCACAAGTAAATATTAAGGAACTTTCATTTTTTGCCAAAAAAAATCCACAAAACAAACAGTGTAATAAAGCACAAATTTTGAAATGAACAACATTAAAGTCAATTACAGTCATAACAGTCAATTAAAATCAATACTGATAATGCTACAAAACACATAAAAACCTCAATGAATTAAAAAGCTCAATCAAATATAAAATCAAACGAAAAAATTGCTAAATATATATAAGATTATTTAGTTAACAAAGTAGTAAATTTAAAGTATGTAACAAGTGTATCTAAATCAGAAATACACAACACCTGTAAAAGACAAAAAATCAATTCAGTCAAGTAAAATCACAATTTCCATCGTTGCTTAATCTCTTTTTTAGAAAAAAAAAATTATTGATTATCAGAAATCAGTTGCATATTTGATTTTGCTTCAATGATCTAGCATATCTCGTTTTTTCCGTTAGCAACTCAGTGACTCGAATGCAATGGGACAATACTATGTATATTCTTAGCCTTTATCATTATCTCTATTTACGGGAGATTTCTAATAAATTTCCAAAAATCTATCACGTTTTTGTGGTGTTAATACCGGCTAGAATAAATCTCCGCGGTCAATGTTTATTAGCAGAAAAAATTTGAAAAAGGCTGTCGTTATTAGCCTGTTTCTGAAGATCTCTACCGAAATTTTTAGTTTTTTTTCTGATAAATTAGAGAACCCGGTGTTAGAATCTCAAAAAGCTCCGTGATAAATAAATGAAAAGCAATCGCTAGTTACGTTTAGTAATATTTTAGACAGAGAGGGTAAGTAGGTTTTTCAGCACATGAAAGTGATATCAGCCCCCTTCCCATCTAATAACCCTTTGGCGTAAGAAAAAAGTAGTAATTGTAAGTCTAGATTAGAAAATTAGTAATCATAAATCACTAGTCATTTTTGTACTGACTTACTATGGAATCAGTGTGTTTTTACTTATATATAGCTTATTAAGCTCAATAATCATTGGGAGAAAATTCAAATTTTACATCCCCAAAACAAAGTCAGTTTTACACGAGAAAGACACTGACTCTCGCATAGATTAATAAGCTTATGCAGATGCATAGTAATTTTTTTCTTTTGGTTATCTTTGGTAATCAATTTAGTACTCTAAAAATAATTTGACATTAGAAAAGAGAAAATGAATCCCTCTCCCCCCTAGGTGGCTCCCCGTCTTCTTTCTTACCCCTCTGTATTGTCCCATAAGTATGAACAGGCTTGTCATTTAAGAAAAAAAGTAAATTTTAATATTTGAAATTACGTTTTCTAAATTCCAAATATTGCAAATAGTATGAAACTAAGCTAAGCTGGCAGTATTACTTTGGTAAGTATTAAAATATAAAAGTAATCATTATGGCTTAGCCGCATGTTTTTTCGTCAAAAAATAATAAGTGTAATGACAAATTTGTCTCTTAGGTGATGCTAGCCACGCTTTAAGTTTTATAACTTTAACAAATTTTTTCAGAAGTTTTTGTTTTGGCTAGGCTACTTCGGCAGCCATGATGGGAAACTTGTCCTTTACAAAATTAAACCACAATTTAATATATTTGTGATTATAATAAAAAGAAGGTACCTGTATGATATACCCCCCTGCCTAATGTTCTTCTAACATATTTCTCTGACGCTCAATCCTTATGAAATATACCAAAGTAAGATAAAAATATAATACTTTAGAAACAAGTTTTGGCTGTATATTTTCACATTAAGGGGGGGGGGTAAAGTATAGCGGTCGGAATACCTAATGAGTGAGATACATGTCCAAATACGTAACTTACCACACCCCCCCCCCTAAAAGTGGAAATATATAACCCAAATTATATATATATTTCCATATATTCTGTCACGTCTCTTTGTCTTGTCTCACGTTAAGTTAAAATAAACCAACGAAAAAAAAAAACGGTTCTATAATGCGTCAATGAACGAACAACTTGTGCGGTAGGGGATTTATCATACAAGTATCAAAAAGAACAACAGTTGCTCACTATTAGATTGCCAACTGCAGTAATTCAGTAGGGGCTAAGCTACATTTTTTTTGCAAAACTGGGGTTCGTAACCCTACATTCGGCAACCTCTGTCAGTTGGTTTGATCTGTTTTCCCATATCTTATTTGGTTCTCAAGGCACTTAGAAGTCTCTGTTTGGTCGAAAATGCGCGGGTCATCCCCCTTTTTTACTCGTAGAAATTGCTTGTAAATAAAGCCTTAGATATGAAAATGGTTTTACCATATCTCAGGTTTTACAAGTGTTACAAAATACAAAATATCAGGTTTTACAAGGGTTACAAAATATCCCTTGAACAAATAACTGGTTGGTGATAACTTAAAAAAAAAATGTAAGTTGTATTCTTTTTAGTTTATCCGTTTAGCTGTGAAATCTGTTATGAAACATCATGCCTTTTGATTATCGTATTTGTTGTCCAAGAATCTTTGCTTTTGCAAATGGGTATGGATCTTAGGGATGAATATTAGAGCGCATTTATCTTCTTCACACTTAAGTATCTTTTCCAATATCAGATGTCAGGAGGGTGTTAAGTATTTCCTACAAAAATTCTAAGCGTTTTCTTTTCTTTCTAGGATATGTGCATTAAAATTAGAATGAATCTTCTCTTTAAATTTATATCTACTTTTCATTGTTGGATTTAGTGAAATTGATGTCTGAGTGGCTCATTTCCTTATTGACTGTATACTAATAAAGAAAAATATTTCAGCGGACTGAAGAAGCCATGGCCAATCCGTACAAGGAAACCACTGATCATCTTGTGAAAATTGTCACTGGCGATGTCATTCCTTCTCTCAACCGTTCAAACACACGGCTGACCGCCACCAGTTGTTTACAGAGCCTCATTGGCTCTCAAGCGATTACTCATGGTAACATTGATCATTTGATCATTCCCAGCCTGTATAATTAATACAATAATGAATAGTGACGCTGGGAATAATAAATGTAGGAATCATTGCTTCTTCTATATAAATCGCTTACTTGCCCTAAAATAGGAATCTGCTTTAAGGTTTTTCTTAAATAGAGAACTTTCGGTGTGATTTTGAGTGCATAAATTTATAGTTTTCAGCCAAAGAACAAGGTTGCAAATGATGTATACATTTTTTTCAAGTTGCCGCCCCCTTCACTGAAAGTCCTGTACCTAATGCTTTTTGAAATGAACCTGCTGCTAAAGGAAAAAGTACCTTGTTTACTAAAAGATTTGCCAAATTTTTGGCCGCAGCAACAATTAACAGTATTTAAATTGAAAATTTGCAAAGGGGTAAAAATTTAGGAAGCTTGGCCCTCTTGGGCCAAGCATAAATTTATCCCAGTAGGCTTATACTTGATTGTCAATTATTCTCATATGAAATTTTATACTCTACTCTTTTAAAACACAAACCTGGACACAAACCTGTAGGCGTAATACGTTTTATATATCTGACACAATAAAAACCATAGACAATTTTGGTTTGGATATAGGACCCAGAAGAATCTAAAACACGAAATGCTTCTTTTTTTACAGCATTTGTATAGGTTCAGTATTATTAGGCAAACTAAGCAAATATAAATTAAACACTGACAATACAATGACAACGAACAATGACAAGACATGACAATGAACAATGACAAGTTGAACACTGACAATATTGTTCAAGAACTATTACAATACAAAAAAAAAATATGACTGAACGATTGAACAGTAACGATAATTTAAATTGTACCTGATCAGCGGAAAAGACAAATTTGTCATTTTTAATACCCAAGAAGTAATTTTAGCCTTTTCCAGTAACCAAGAGAACGTAATATTTGTGACTTATTTTAGTTATACAGCAAGAAAGAGTCAAATTTACTGTGAATAAAAATAATAATTAAATCGTAGGGGGGGGGGAACCTTTCCAAAGTGGTGCAAATGCTAATTGCGGTTGTTTTGGGTTAAAGGAGCATCATAAATTCAGCTATATTTTTTTTACATCGTTGCTTATTTTGTTTTCTCGGAACATTATTTTTATTATTTAACGTACTGTATTTTCATTTTGTATAGTGCCTTGCAGACTTTTTTCAATCAATCTATCTATCCATTTATCATCTCATGACTTTTTTTTTATCACAGAATTCACGGCTCCATCACAAGCGATGACATACCACTAGTCCTGATAATTAGCTCGCATTTTAATTTTGAGGTATACATTGTACCTTCTCTTGAACGTCTCAATACAATGCATGTATTTGTTGAACAACGGCATTGACCCCACGTTAAAACGATCCTGGATTGACTGCAGGGTTTGGGCTGCAGAGTTGCTAGAAATTGCTGCTCGAATTATTTGGTTTTGGGCACGTTGAAGAGGAGTGATGTGGCTAATTGGAGCATTAGCAATTAACATTAAGCAACTAGAGGTCCTGAGTTGCAAACTTAGAATTTTTAAAGACACTACTATTACAATTAGTGACTAAAGCTTTGCTCTTTGGATTGGACTTTCTTCAATTTTTTGACTGTAACAGTTGGAATTTTGAATATATTTTGAGAAATATTTTTTAGTAAAAAAAAAAAAATAAATTTTAGTTTGTAATAGTTTTTTTTGTACTTTGTGAACTAGACTTTTAGGAATTGACATTAAAAGTAAATAAGTTGGTTGGGAGGGGTTTTCTAGCTCTTAGACCAACCTCTTCACTTCTTGTAAAGTCTGAAAAAGTGAATATATAAATGATATATTAGAGGTTGAGTTAGATGTTGGGTTATTTTTTCTAGCGGTCATCGGGATTTAAGCCATATTCCAAGCCAAATTTGACATTGTTATTTTTATGTTGCAGTCAATTTTCATAGAACCTTTCCAAACTTGCAAGCAGGGAAGGAGTGGAAGTAGGAGCTTTCAAGAAGTCTTTACTGGGTCCTAATTTGGGCTGCTAATAAATTCATTCCTGAAAATTTATTTTACGTAAAATGGTAATTTTTGGAGTAAATAAGAAGTCGTTATCCCGCATGTTCTCTTAAATTTCTGTCAAAGTTTAAAAATATTTGGGCTCATTGTGTCCATATTGCTATTTTAATTTTTCCTTTTTTGTTCAAAATATTTCCAGGTATGGAGACGCTAATTGAAAATCTTATGAGTCAAAATAGTTCGGAGGGTGTGACTCTTGGTATCCGATTGTCTGGAACCTGCATTTGTCATTTAAATAAACTCTAGTGATGCTGTTCAGAAATTTTTGGGAATTATTTTAAAGGTAAGGATAGTTCACTTTTAAATTTTTTAATTTATTTTAGTTTATTGTTAAGTTTTTATTTTGTGTGAAAGTATAGGGCACGTAAATTTGGTTAGACGCTAGTACCACGAAAAGATGTGGGCTGGAAAAACAAAATAAGAAGAAAAAGTAAAGATGGCTTGCTTGTGATTTAAAATATATTCTTTCTCCTTGTGTTCCCTTTTCTTCTACTTTTCTTTCTGTTTTGTTCTTCCCCTACTTCTCCTGTTTTTTTGTGTGGAATTGGTTACTCAGATGTATTTCTTGTGTATAAATTTGTAGTTTGACAGTAGGGGTCGCAACCCTAAAGCTATGTGGCTAGTTTATGATTTTCTGTATGGATTTTTTTTTGCTGTTGCGTTTTCTAACGACTTAATACCATACTGTTTGTACGATGCTTATACCTCAGAGAAGAGGGGAGGTGGAAATAAAAAAGAAGATAAAGATAGCTTGCTTGTGATTTAAAGAATATTCTTTCCCCCTACTTTTCCATGCGTTCATACTTCATTTTTTCTACTTACCCCTTTTTTCTTGTAATCTTCTTCTGTTTCATTCTTTCTTGGCTTCCCCTCCTTTTCGTGTGTGCAATTGATTGTTCAGAGGTAATTCTTGTGTAAAAATTTAGAGTTTGACAGTAAGGTCGCAACTTCTTAAGATATATGGCTAGTTTTATGTTTTTCTGTGTGGAAAATGTTCGCTTTTTTAAGCATTTTTGTTTTGTTTCTGTATTTGAGTTTACATTTTAGGTTGAAATATGAAAATATTTAAAAGTGATATTTCATAGGAAGTGCAATAGCGCTGCCTAAGTAAAAAAACGATGTTGGCCCAAATTATTATTTATTTCTTTGTTTTAGACCAGGGCACTTCGTATCGAAGTAGTTTCCGTAGAAACTTTGAGAAGGGCTCATTCGATTGAAAATTGGAAGGGTTTGTGCCCCCCAAACACATTTTTGGGTTTGTGCCCCCCAGTCAAAATTTTGAGATAGCCATTTTGTTCAACATAGTTGAAAGATCTGGAAAATATGTCTTTGAGGAGGACACTCCTCCCATAGCCCTCAGGGTAAGGCTTGTAAATTGTGCCCTGGGGCATATAAGGCTTTTATAGAAAGTATTGTCGTAGAAGCTTCATAAAGGGCTCATTCGATTGGAAATTCAAAGGGATAGTGCCCTTTTTAATAGTTAAAAGTGATTGGAGGTTAACTAACCCCTCTCTCACGCCCACCATTACCCCAAACACATCCAATCAAAATTTTGTGATAAACATTTTGTTCAACGTAGTTAAAAATTCTGGAAATTGGGTCTTTGAGGATGACATCCCCCCACAGCCCTCAGGTCAAGGGTTGTAACTTTTGCCCTGGGGGCATATAAGGTTTTTTATAGAAAGCGTTGTCGTAGAAACTTCAAAAAAGGGCTCATGCGATCCGAAATTGAAAGGACTAGTGCCCTTTTGAATAATTGAAAGTGATTGGAGGGCAATTAACCCCCCTCTCATGCCCCACCATTTCCCCAAACACAGCAAATCAGTATTTTGAGTTGGCCATTTTGTTCAAACGTAGTTGAAAGTTCTGGAAATTTGGTCTTTGAGGATGATAACCCCTTCAGAGCTCTCTGGGGGCAAGGGTTGTAAGTTATGCCCTGTGGGCATATCAACGTTTTATAGAAAGTGTTGGCGTAGAAACTTCAAAAGGGGCTCATTTGATTGGAAATTGAAAGGGCTGGTGCCCTTTTCAATAGTCGAAAGTGATTGGAGGGCAACAAACCCCCTCTCGCCCACCATTTCCTCAAACACATCCAATCAAAATTTTGAGATAGCCATTTTGTTCAACGCAGTTGAAAGTTCTGGAAATTATGTTTTTGAGAATGATAAACCCCCCGCACCCCTCAGGGCAAGGGTTGTAACTTGTGCACTGGGGGCATATAGGGTTTTTATAGACAGTGTTGTCGCAGAAACTTCAAAAAGGGCTGATTTGAGATGATGAGCTGATGAGATGACTTTTATTTTCAATTAATAATAACATCATACTTAACTGGCACTTATCACATTTTTTTAAATAACATTATCAACAAACCTAGGAATGGTAAGAGCGTATGACGTTTTATTAAGCCACTATTCTGGCTTGAGCAGCGTCATGCAATCTTTCATCATAAACCAAACTCATTCACTCTTCCTACTCTTTTCATACCATGTCTTTTCATTACTTTTCATACCTACACTTTTCATACAATGATTCGATTGGAAACCACCATTTCCCCAAACACATCCAATCCAAAATTTTGAGATAGCCATAATTTTCAACGTAGTTGAAAGTTCTGGAAATTAGGTCTTTGTGGATTACAACCCCCCACAGCCCTCAGGGTAAGTTTTGTAAGTTATGCTCTGGGGGCATATAAGATTTTTATAGAAAGCGTTGTTGTAGAAACTTCAAAGAGGGCTCATTTTATTGGAAATTGAAAGGGCTAGTGTCCTTTTTAATATTCGAAAGAAGGAAAACTAACCCCCTCTCATGCCCACCATTTCCCCAAATACATCGAATCAAACTTTAGAGATAACCATTTTTCAAGGTAGTTTAAAGATCTGGAAACTAGGTCATTGACGATGACAACCGCCCTCCCCACAACCCTCAGGGAAAGGGTTGTAAATTACGCCCTGGGGGCATATAAGGTGTTTTATTGAAAGGCCTGTCGTAGAAACTTCAAAAAGGGCTCATTCAATTGGAAATTGAAAGGGCTAGAGCTCTTTTTACTAGTCGAAAGAGATTAGAGGGCAAATAACCCCCTCTCACGCCCACCATTTCCCCGAACACATTCAATCAAAATTTTGAAAATTTTGTCAAAAGTGATCGGAGGGCGAATGCCCCCCCCCCACGCCCATCATTTCCCTAAACATTTCCGATCAACATTTTGATACAGCCATTTTGTTGAAAGTAGTTGAAGGGTCTGGAAATTAAGTCTCTGAGTATGACAACCCACCCACAGCCCTCAGGGCTAAGGTTGTAAGTTATGCTCTGGGGGCAAATAAGGTTTTTATAGAAAGCATTGTCGTAAAAACTTCAAAAAGGGCTCATTCGATTGGAAATTGAGAGGGATATTGCCCTTTTTAATAGTCGAAAGTAATCGCAGGGAGAATCCCCCCCCCCCCCCCCCCTCACGCCCATCATTTACGATCAACATTTTGATATGGTCATTTTGTTCAACGTAGTCAAAAGGTCAGGAAATTATATCTTTGAGGATGACAACCCTCCTCCATAGCCCTTAGGACAAGGGTCGTAATTTATGCCCTTGGTGCATATAAGGTTCTTATAGAAAGTTTTGTCGTAGAACCTTCAAAAAGGTTCATTCGATTGGAAACTGAGAGGACTAGTGCCTTTTTTATTATCCGAAAGTGATCATAGGGCAACCCCCCCCCCACGCCCATCATTTTCCGAAAAACTTCCAATCAAAATTTGAGATAGCCATTTTGTTCAATGTATTTGAAAGGTCTGGAAATTACATCTTTGTGGATAGCAAATCCCCCCAGGTATCATGGCAAGGGTTTTAAGCTATGTCCTGGGGGCATATAAGGTTTTTATAGAAAGCATGGTCATATAAAATTCGTAGGGGGCTCATTGGATTGGTAATCAGACGCTATAGTGCTCTTTTCAAGAGTCAAAGTGATCGGAGGGCAGCTATCCCCCCTTCCCACACACATGTCGTGTTGCCTTGAAATGTATCTAATAGAAATTTTGAGATAGACATTCTAATCAAAAAGTTTAAATATCATATAACAAGGCTTTTAGGGTTTTAAGTTATGCCTAGGGAGTATTTTAGGTTTTTATGGAAGGGATGGTTGTTTAACTTTAGAAGAGGCTCAGTCTTTTCACCTGAAAAGACTATGCCAATATAAATTGAACAGAAATCAATTAAAAAAAAACTTTTTCAACAAAATAAGTCTCCATTAAACCAAAAATAGAATCAAGTAATCTACCAAGCATACAACTACCACAAAATCAGTATCAATAAATAAATGAAACCCAAAACAAACAGAAATTGAAGTAAAGAACAAAGTCAAACTCAAAACGAGCAGAAATTAATATGAGTTGGGTTCTAAACCCCTCTGCTTTCTAAAAGCCAGAATATAATTAGTACTTTACTGAAAAATTTTTATTTAAATGTTTTTTTATATAACTTTAAGGAATCAAAAATTAATTAAGATTTTTAGGAATAAATATGAGAATATGTATATTGAAGTGACAATGCACATTTTTTCAGTAATTCATTGAATTTTTTCAGTAAAGTACAAATTATACTCTGGATTTTAGAAAGCATAGGGGTTTAGATCCCTACTCATATTAATTTATGCTCGTTTTGAGTTTGACTCAGTTATTTATTTTAATTTCTGTTTGTTTTTGGTTTCACTTATTCATTGATACGGCTTTGTGGTAGTTGTATACTCGGTAGATTATTTGATTTTTTTTTTTTGGTTAATGGAATTCTTTACTTTTTTTGAAAAACTTATTTAATGGGAAAAGTTTTTTTTAATTAACAATTAAAAATAACCATGTTTGGCAGTGCTTTAGTAGCTGATAATGATAAAAAGATAATATGCTTAATAAGAGGTCTTGATTTACTTTAAAATTTTTATGCCTTTACTGTTTGCGGACGTTCATGCTGCTTAAGAAATGCATAAATCGTGATAGCTGCATGGTTTTACGCAAATATTTATTAGAGAGACGGGACTGGACAAGGCACGAATGAAGACCTCTACTCTCATTCGCTCGATTATGTCCTCCCTTATTTTTTTTTTTTTTTGGCTTAGGGGTTATCAGGGAGTTCCGGGTTTTAAGTTTTGCATCTCACTCGACTCGATGTGATCTGTCTTTGCTCTTTTTTTCTGTGTGTTCTCATAATTTTTCCATAATTAAGGGTTAATAACATTCTTATAGTCAGAGAAATCATGAATACGAAGCCTATTGTCAGGAGCATGTTCCACCAAAAATTTGTTGAGAATAATCCGTATCTACTTTCTACATACGTCAATCTTTGGTTTTCATCAATAAAAAGGGGAATTTGGGAGTCTAAAGCTTCTCTTATTTTTGTAAGCGGTAAAGTTCCCTTGACATTCTCTATATTTTTGACCATATTGTGGTTTTACTTCCTCGTTACTAATATTTGGAATGGTGTGCGATAAATTGACTGGTTTGAAATTGATCACCTTGGGGCTTATTATATTCATGCTCGTGGTTCTCAATGGTGTTTGTACCGTGGCATCTTTGGTTACTAATCGACACCCTTGTTTTATGGTTATTATTCCCACGTCTTGTAGTAGTAATTCAGTTCTGTAACTTGGATCGATTCTTTCTGTGTTGTTATAACATGAGATGGTTCCTACTGTTTCCTTTGGGACAGAAAATAGCCACAGATCATTTCTAAGATGAATAAATATCTCTCGTTTTGTACTTCCTACTAGCGCTTCGCATGAATTGGGAATTTCTTCCTGTTGAGTTTCTTTTAAGAATATATTCAACATACAGGATTCAGATTTTACGTTATAAATAGGCAGAGTTAGCTGACATACTAGATTTTTGAATGCTACACATTCCTTAAGGTCCTGTTGGTTAGCTAAGGCACATTTCCTTCTATCTTGATCGACTAGCAAGTATTCCGCTTCGGGTGTGATAGTCATAAATGAATTGGTTTTGCCTATATTAGCTGGGAAAGTAGAAATTTTATATAAGTCATATATGAATTGCTGATTTATTAATGGAATTGTTACTACTGCAAATAGTTGTTCGTTTATCTCCGTGATGTGAACCTTTAGTTTGGTGTAATAGTGGAATAGGTTTGCTACTTCTGGTTCTGTTGGTAGATGTAGACCGAATGTTAGATGTGTTTTTATTTCATCTAAGATACTTTTTAGGTTCGAAGGGTCCACTAGGTCGTATGATAAGGTTCCTCCAGTAAGGGCAAATAATGCGAATTCAAACTTGCTAACATCAGTTGCTAGGTTAAGTAATGACATTGTCACTATGTCGAGTGATACCATGGTGAAGCTCGAGTCTGATATTACACGATCCACTTCGTTTTTCAAGTAATTCATTATATTTACTGTTTTTGAGATTTTCTTTGAGATTGCCTCAATTTTGTCTCTCTGATAATTGGCTATGCTGGCTTGTATTTTTTGGACATGTAAGGTCACGTTCATGGCGTTATTTAGTTTTCTCACGTGTTCCCTTAGGATATCCAGGTCTTCTTCAGTTGATAGTCCAAATAAGCGTGAAGCCAATTCTCCTACAATTGGTATTAAACTAGCAGATCTGCGGTATTTGCTTTTTCGAAAGAATACCTCGAAGATTCTTGTGGTACTTTGATTTAAAACTTTTGTATTTCTGTATTGAACAATTCAAATAATGCTTGCAGTCTCTGTCTATACAATGTTAAGAAGGATTGGTGAATTGATACTCTTAGGGCGTTTTTCTCATTTAGTCCAGGTAATGACTCGACGTAGTCTTTGGTTGGCTCGTCGGCCATAGCCAGTCTGGCACAGGTGTATTTGCCGTCAATTGTCCAACATTTCTCGGGTACGTATTTTTCTTTTCTCTTATTTTCTGATTTTTTCTTCTTACTATTAGTATCGTACCCTTGAACTATTATAGTTTGCGTCTCGGTATGCCTTATTGGGATTCTCGCTCTTGCTTGTATAAACATTTTGCCGAAAGAATGGGTATGCGTAGCTCTTTCCGGTCGACCATGTCCATTTTGTGAATACCGTTGGTTTCAGATGAGTCAGCCTTTTCTTCGTGATTCACCATCGAGTTCGATTAGTCCTGGAGCCGTATTTGTTGCGATTTTCAATATTGAAGATTGGATTTCTTCGGCTCGTGCCCTAGGTATGTGTGTGGTTGTGGTGGTATCTTTCCTTCTTTGTGGCTTGTCGATATTTTCCTTTTTTCCTTTTGGTGATACTTTCTTAGTAACGTTGCTCGCAGTATGATCTTGCCATAGTTGCTTGAGGTATGTCCATTTGCTTGGTAATCATTCAACATGGCGTATTCCCATCATAGAGTTTATTTCGGCTGGAAGTAGTCATGGAAGAACTTGTGGTGGATTTTGTCGTAGTATGTTCGCATACGGAACCATCCACATTACTTAATGCTCTTCTTCTTCGGCTTTCTCTGTTGTTAGTTCCTAGAGCCTTATCACTTTCTGCCATCTTCTTGCCAAAATCATCTATTATGAATTTCGATTTCAGTTTAGGAATAATGAGGGGTAGATTTCCTTTATTTTCCTTCTGGTTTATGTCTTTCGTTGATTGCAGGCTTTTATCCGATTTTAAGAATTGGAATATAGAGTCCTTTAGTTCATTAGTATTTTTCTGTAGTCTCATTACTTGTTGAAACATGGTTTCAAACGGTTTGGGATCCAGTTTCATAAATATTTTCCAGGCATTGTGACTTGCAAGTAACGAATTCTCGTGCTTGAAGATTATTCCATGTTTCACAATATCTTGGGCTATGACATGGACGATGAAGATTGTCATGCAATTCGTTAGTCTCATCTCTTTGTTAGTTCTAGAATTAATTCATCAATGATTATAATTTGGATAAACTTTCGTAATTTTATGATTGGTAATCAAACGAGAATTTAGACCAGTGCTGCAAGGGTTACCTTACTCAATCAGGGAAATTGACAAGTTGAAATTAAGGTTTCTGGTGTCTGAATTAATTAATTACGCAAGGGCCACGTATGACTGATTGTTAAGTTGGAGGGGTTAATTATTTTCAAAGGGTCCATTCAAAATGAATGTCACATTTGATTTGAGGGGAGTGTGGACTGATTTTGCTTTATGCAGCACAAAGTTATTTAAATAGAGGAGGTATTTCCAATTTTGGTTGCGTTTAATTTTGATTCATTGGTTTTTATTCGTTTAAAGATAGTTTCTTTTCTCATCACACTATATCTTACGTTTTTCGGATTGTAGAGATATTGTTTATAATATCTTATTTCTTGGAGTGGGTCATGTTGACCTTGATATTTTACGCAGTCCGGATTTTTCTCAGTCTTGTAAAACATCTTTTGTTTTCTGCATTTATCTTGCAGCAATAAATCTGTCTGACACGGACCTTTAACAAACCAGTACCGAATTTTATATTGTCTTTGCAGGCTTCTTATCTCATGTTGAATATATTGAAGGTAATTGCCCTTTCTCCCGTTATATTTAATTCCCAATTCTCCTCTCGGGCGTCGATATTTGGGTGTGTTTGCTAATCGTAATCCAAAACTATACGATTTTTCGTCATATTTTCTTAAATCATACTTGACGTTCCACTTTTTCGCGAAACTCCTTCCCTGATTTACTCACAATGAGGATTCCTGCTGAGTATATCACATTTTCTTTTGCCTTCTTGATAGTTATAAACTCTGTGTCAATAATTGCCTTGGCCATTGTTCTGAAATGAAAGGTAGTTTCTATTGGCTTTTGTCTAGTTACTTTTATTCACCATTAGCTACAATTATGGTTTACTCTAGGTCGAGATCAAACTACCTTTTCGCCAGTGCTTCCTCATACTCGGGTACTTATTCGTTCGACGTAATTCGATGCTTCTAAAGCTCCATATTAACCAATAATGAACATCTACTTTTGAATGGAATGTAAGGCAACTTCAGGTCGAGGTTGAACTACTTGTTCACCAGTGCCACCTTGTACTTGGCTATTTGTGTATTCGAACGTAATACGATTCTCTAAAGTTTCATACAGGCTTAAAAGTATTGAGATTTTCAAAAAACTACCTTTTTTTGTCAACTTAAAGAACGATATACATATATATCCTTGGATATTTACTTGGATTTTTTTTACAACATATTAATACACTACTAGTTCATTCATATAATGCATTTTTCAAATAGTAACTCTTCAATCTAGATATAACACTTCAGGTAATATTGGCGAGCCTTTCTATTATTTATTTTGACGGGATTATTTATATACACAGTTTCTTCCACGGATATCGGCCTTTAATTTTAATATGGGTGCATCGTCCGGCAGAGCCGCCTTTGAACTTGAGGATGTCAGCATATTGGTAGGTCTATTATTTTCCCATGATGATACATTTGAACTGAGAAATTTGAGTTCAAACATTACGTTATTTTTACCGCTTTCAGATGTATTCAAGTACATTAAATACACTAGTAATTGGTTTGGGAGGTGCAGGCCTTCCAATGTGGCAGTTATGTCGTACCTTCGCATATTTTGTCGAATGACTTTCCGGCACCATTGAGATAATGACAACGGGTCATTTATTGTTTTTACTACGGAAAAACTTAAGTTTACGTGTGACTGGCAACAACATAGTTGCTCGCGCACAATTACGTCTAAGCCAGGGAATATTTTGATTCCGAAATTTTTGTCATGTTGGAAGAAATTCAGGGTTACTTTCTTTATGTCTTTATAATCCCTCGGGGTGATTTGAAAAGTAGCGGATCCCGTTGAAGGGTTTATTGGGTTTAGGTATGTGTTATTTACACAATTGACGTATAAGGCCTTAAGGAATCTTTCTCCTTTTAGCATATGCCCTTGGTCTATTAGAATGGAAAGAAATTTAACGGGCCAAATTGTAGTAATATTATTATCATCCTGATCATACCAAATGTTGTTTGCGATGTATTCAGATAATAAGACATACTTTGTTATTGGGACCCTTTGTATTAAAATTTGGAACGCTAGGTTGGCACTTATCCTAATGTATTCGAGTGTTCTCGTCATTGTACACTTACTAAAATTATAATGAACTAAGCTTGCCATTAATCTTAGGATTAATCTATCTTCCAAGATTTTCCTTGGAGATTTCAGAAGATAATGTAGCGTTGGACAGTCAAGATTTTCCACTGTTCTGATAAGAACCCATTCTTTTAAGGGATCATTACTATTTTTCATACTATGGCTTTTCTTGAGTTTCCATGACGTTACATTTGCCAGTTTACAACTACTTAACTATGGTTGGCTAGGGAATCTTATCATAGTTGCTGTTTTTTTTATTTATTCTGTTAGATTTTAAGTTAATAGTAGCAACGTACCGTATAGTTGCTTGTTTCGACGTTTCACTTAACCATTGGGTGACGGTTACACGCGTACCGGTATCTGCAAATCTGTTATTATATAACATTTATCAATGATTACATAGTAAATGATTACGTAATATTAATATATTTTCAAAGCAATTATGTTAAGTTATAGTAGTTTAAGGTATAGCCATGCATACATAAATAGCTGTATCCTTTGAATTTAATCCTGATTACCATGGGTTATAGTCATTAACTTGGCCTTTTATTTTTTTTTATTTAATTTTTACTAGTATTCTTGGGTTCCTTTTCTTGTTCGAGTTGTTCTTCGTAAGGAAATACTTTGGCACGGCGTTTGACCACAAAAATAACCAGACTGCGTTCCCCCGCCCCGCCAACGTATTCCCCACGTATCGGACTTTTTGTCCATCCTCATTCCGGTTTTCCGTATGGTCATTTTTGTTAAAGTGATTCTTCTAATGGTAGGGTAGTATTAGGGGTTCTAATGGTAGGGGGGTAGGGGATCACTTTTCACAGAGAGATGAGTTGATCTTTCCATGAGAGTTCCTCAGCCAAACGGTCATGATCAATGGGATAAAAGGCACCACAGATCACAACAGTTGACCAACGGCTCCCCATGTTGTAGGGTCACCTCATTTAACTGTACTTTATAACTCTTTATTATTCATCGATCACATCTCCCAACTGGGTAGTAGTAGTTTCTCATAGAGAGCCAAGGCCCAATCGGAATGGGAACGGGATAATGACACCATTACCACTCTCATAGGCCACGGCTCCCCATGACTAAGGTTCCATTTGTTCAAAGAAAATTTTGAGCTGCAGTCGTAGTTCCTTGTTAAGCGATTTCTTGTTGTGTAATCAAGTCTCTTATCTGTATAATCGTTTCTCAAAGGAAGGTGAGGGTCAAGTGCTAGCGTGGTGGGATAATATACACCACGCCCGCCCTTGGCTCTAACCTCCCATGATCGGGGTTTCATCCGTTTTCACAAATCTCACTTTAATTCCAGTGGCTATTTTGAATAAGTCGTTCTGCATCGATTTCCAAGTATTTCATGGGTTTTTCAAGGATTATTTGGTTATTATTGTTTGCAGAAGAGTTTCGCCGGTGTTCTGAGCTTTCATTACTTATCTAGAGCAAAAAGATTTTTTATTGTTATAACTCCCGGAGTGCGTGTGGTACCCCTACTTACTTTTATCTAAAAATGTCTTTTTGCTTAGTTTTGAGTGGGTTCTCGAGAGTAAATCGTTAAAGGTAGAATTGTAGACTTTTTACGTGGAGGATAGTTAATATGTTTGTTCATTTGAACGTTCATTTGATTATCTTAAATTTTGTGATACGAAAGATCTCTGTCTATAATTTTTTGACTGCAACAGTTATAGTCGAAATAAGTATATAATCTTTCCCTCCGTTGATCCCGTCCGCACTAGTATCAATAAAAGCAAACGAAAAATCAATAGAAAGAAAAAAACGGTACACTTTCTGAAAAATCTGGATTTCCATTAATGCGGGGATTAACAATGAATTTAAAAAGGTACAAAAAATTTTTAGTCAGAGATAAATGTGGGCATCTTTTTTTTATGTCCAATATGAATGCTTGGTGGCTCCTTCATATCCGACAATCTTCTAACAATCCGTAATTTTCTAAGACGGTTAGAAAATTGCTAGAAAAAACAGAAGTCAAAAATGGACGCATTGACGTGAGCATAGCTGCCGAATATATAATGTTTTCCTTAGCGTTCGTTATTGTAATAAATTCAGTATCAATTATCGCTTTTCGGATAGGCTTTGATTCCGTTGCCATGATATATATCTGAAAGTGATCAGTTTATCATTACACACTTTTATGCTGGTAATTTTTGTTTGTATAATATCAATCTTTGTTAGGACATGGGTCGATTTTTCATAGAAAGTCTGAGGAGACCCACAAAACCCAACAAACAAAACGCTGCTTTGGGCTTGAGTTCCACCCCAGGCTTCCCACAATACATGGATCATCAGTATTTACCCTATATTATTTTTTAGCGTGGGCTGTTAGGCCTATGCAAAGCGTAAAACAGACACAAATTTTTTGTTTCTGACTCATCTTCCATTATCTTGATTTCGCATATAATTAAAAAATTTTAATTTGGGGCCTTGACTCCTTCGTTGCCAAAGGAAGTTTTTTTGAACAGCCTACTTTTCTTGTGCGGCAGAAAGCAGTGCCACACAATAAGAAGGGGTCTATACATCTAAATACAATATTGCCTAAACTCTTTTTTTTTCTTGGAATTTACCACAACGTTTGGTAAATCTTTATACTAGCGAAACATTCAAATAGTTTAAAGACAAACTCGCTCTTTTTCCCTGGATCAGATTCGATCCTTAGGGTACCAAATGCAGTCCCTAGAACGCTTGTAAAGAAGGCTCCTATGGTGAAATTGCTGATTTCGAGACAGGTGATTAATTCCTGTGTATTAAGTGCTATTTATCTTCAATATATGTACTATATAGTTTTGCTTAGCCTTTTATAGTAAGTTCCATAGTTATCATGATTTCTTTTTTTTAATGATATATAATAAAAACGTTCTTATAAGAAACTTTTTATTTTTTGACCATGCACCGAAAGAACTTAATCAATTATGCAAATTTTTGAAGCAAATCAAATAAAGACAAAACGGCAATTTATATACGGTATAACACTATAAGATAGGTCATTTAGATTTTTCGCTAATTCGAGAGATATTAGTTATAAAAAACTCAGATATAGGCATGAACAGTCATCATTCCGCATATGAAAAGGCTGTCCCAACCTCAACGCCTCGCTTTGTACGAGAAAGTTTTTTTTTTGTATTAAAAAGTATAGTTATGAGATTTAGGCATTGTATGCTGGTTTATTTTCAAAAAAAAATTTTCAGTATGGGCAATCTCCGGGTAAGTTTTTAAGATGTGAGGTTTCTCCTGCCTTTTCTTATGGTATGTGGTGCGCATAAAGGCGTGGTACGCATCATGTTTGGTGCGCATAAAGATCTACTATAAGCACAAGAGCACGCCTGTCATTATTTCTTCCCCTTCCTTATTCTTATTTCTAAATATTATCAAAGGCCGTGTGCCTTTTCTGTATCGGATTTCTTTGATAGAGGTTCGTTTTAAAAACCCTTTATTATTCTTGAGTTTTTGTTAAGACTTTTTAATCCAAGATATATTTCTCTGTTTATCTGGATTTTAAAATAGGATAATATTTGCCTATTGTTAAGGTCAAGAGATATCAACCTATTTATTTTTATAATCACCTTTCTCATGTATCGCAATAGTGATTGCTATAGCTTGCTAAAACTAAGGGTCGTTTTTATACTATACTTTATTTAATTGCGCCATAAATGTCGAATATACCTTCTTGGACTAGTTTCCTTTCATATATATGGCCTGCGTATCTTCTTTAGTTTCAGTTTAATTTCATATTTGTTAAAATGAATATATTCTGATCTATTTGTGACTACAAGTTACAATATTGTGTGACTTTAATAATGGATCCCGTACATTTCTGGATTTGCAAAAAGTCCATTTTGTGTGAGATTATCCATACTTCGTGGACAGCTTACGACCGGAATGATATTGGGAATACCGTTTGATGGGCTAGGTTTTAGCTAAAGTGAGTACCACACTTTGCTCTAAAGGTGCGCAAAATTTTAATTGTTGCAGCTTACTTTTGCAAATTAAAATTTGCGAAACAAAAATGATATTTCCCGTTTGTTTTTCTTTGTTAATCTAGGTTTGTAGAGTTAATTAGTTTGTTTTTAGACAGCTAGAAAGCAGATGCCTATTGGCTGTCACATTTTTGCGAAGGAGTTATGCCTCTTCCCGCTTAATCAGTCAGAAACAGTGCCTTATGGGTTAGCAGTGTACAATTTTTATCTCTTAGCAAGCAAAATGTACTTTTGTAGGGAAAATAAAAAATGGCTAATTTCTTGTTCGCGCGATATTTTCACTGTCCATTTGTGAACGTTCAAAAACTTGACTAAGCTACAGTTTATCTCCAGTCGTGAGACAAAACTGGGTAGATTTGCCGAAACTCTTGTTTAGGAAAACTTCATTTACAAGGGGAAATATTTTACCTATGCTCGCAATTGATCACCTTTGTCGATAAGGGGCTTACAATTCGTTTGAATTGGTATGCCTAATATTGGTTCCTAGTGTGCGCTTTAGGATAAGAAATTTATTTGTTTAATTCATATGTTTAGGATACTTTTAGCTTGATAATTTCCGCATTGTGGGTTATCTTTCTTCAGGTTTTGATATTTTTGCGGGTTACTTTTACCGGTTAAAATTTCTTTTAAGTTTTGATTTTTCCTACGGTTAAGTTTACGGGTCAAACCTTGCGGCTTAAATTTGGCAATGTTCAATTTATTTTAAGCCGTGCGTTAAATTTTTTTTATGTGTTAATTCTTTTGTGAAGAAGAAGGTATGGCGCTTTCTGTGCTGCATATTTTTTTAACTGTATTAATTATGTAATGTTACTTCCACTTATCATTTAGCTTTAGTATTTATTGGACTGCATTAAAGTTTCGGGGGTGCTTTGCTGTCGCGTTTACTTGGTTTGGACTTATGAAGATTGGAAGGAAGGACTTTTTAAGTTTGTTGTTATTCATTTTAGACTGTGATATCCCTGGAAGTGGAGGACGCGGTTAGGTTTACCAGTTATAGGTAGACTAGGCCTACTTTATACTCTGTCCCTTAAATACATGGTTTCACTAAACTAGCGCCTGTTTGTAGTTCCTGGTAACGCTGATTTTATCTTCATTTTTTTAAAGACCACTATTGTCTTCTAATAAAAATAGAAGTATAGAATGTTTATTACCAAAAGTATTTCTAGGATATAACACAGTGCAAGGGGTTAATCTAACTGCATTGCTAGTGTTGACTTTAAAAGAGAGAAAGCATTCTGATTTTAACGGAAAAATTCGTAAACAAGTCGATCAATTTGCCATTAGTTTTTGTGAATTCTTGGGACGCAAAGTGAAGTCACTGACGTAAAATAGTTTCCGAGAACTAGGATTTTGCATAGGGCCACTTGAACTGCATAAATAATTTATAACCTTAAAAAAATGGTATCATTTTAGAAAGAAAATTGCAAAGAGAAAAATTGCCTGGTCTCACTTAGCGATTTGTAGGTGTGTTACAGATAGCTGAATTTATTTTAAAACTCAAAAGAATACTCTGAGTTCCCGTTGGCCTGCTTTTAGTCTCTCTTTATTTTACTGAGAAAGGATGGTTTTTGATTATTTAAGCTTTTCATCACCGCATGTCTTACGTACGGATCCATTTGTGTCATCAAAGGGAAACAAAACAACGTATAATTTTATTAGTAATTGTTTTCAATGAAGGAATTTCTGCCAAATTTTTGATCTCATATCTTTGTTTCAGAAAATTGGCGATAGATTTTAAGTACCCAAACGGATTTAAAAGATTAGTAAAGGTCTACTTCTGCTGCTTAGATTGACAGAAACTCTTTATTTATAATTTGGTTATCTATTATTTTTCTGTATGCTAACAAATTTTTCTTCAAATTATTAATACTCCTATATATGCTCAATTATTACGCTACCGCCAGTTTTTAGCAACCAAATGTGTTTCTTCGAGCCAACAGAAAAACCTCGGCTGTAATTGGTGCGACAACGACTTGTACATATTTTTGTCAAATATGTGCTGTAGGTTGTCTAGTGTTTTACAACTTTCACAGAAAGTTGCATGGCTATTTTCGGTCATCTTTTCTTGTAATTAAAATCAAACTACTTCATTATTGGAGGAATTTCTAACTTTCTCCTTCTTTGTAAATTAACTTTATTGTATTTCAAAGGAAAATGGATAATAGCTAAGTATGAAGAAAGGTTTTAAGAGTAGTTACGTATTCGAAGGTTTCATGTAGTTAAATATATTTTTAAAGATTTATGAGGAAACTAAGGTTATTAATTACTCAATCTATATTTTTTGAAGATTTTTATCAATAATTAGCAAGGTTTGTTGATCCTCTAGTTTAACATGATTGCGCACGAGATATTAGATTACAGCCATACCCTTGTTGGCACAATTTATTATACTAAATTTGTAAAAAATATTTCTTTTTTTTGTAATTAAGTAGGAAAAGAATTTTACCTCCTTTTTGAATTTAACTAACAACCATGTTTAATATTTTCTTAGTTTTCTGTATCGGCCGGTATCGGATGCACTTTGGGCGTTCCTTGTGGTGAAGAGACCTTTGAGGAATCCTGGCCAGTTGTATCATTCATTCGGATGGTGGGGTATTGGGTCATAGCAGTCACGTTATGATCCGTTGGAGGGTCTTGTTGAGTAGATTCCATTTGGGATTTTATAAGGGGAAATTGGGCTTGATTTGGAATTGTGAAATACAAGGGTTGGGGTGGCCCTTCGTTGTGATTCTTAGCAAGAATATTTTCCAATTGGGGGTTGAGGGGCAAACCGACTTCAATTGTAAACAAGGTTTCTACCATTTTCTCTAAGTTTGAACAAAATTGTCTTTGTTTTTGCAATTCTTTGTTGATTTTGGCTTTGTTTCCTTCCAACTGTTTTTCTAGGCCTTCCTGTCTGAGTTTGATCATTTCCTTTTGTGCTTTTAAACGGTCGTATTCATGCTGTAGATTCAGGAGCTTGACTTGTTCTGGTACTAGTGCTATTTGCACTACTGCTCTGGCAGTCACAACGTCTGTAGTCTTCCACTTTTTTACCGATTTCCCTGCATTTTATGGTATAGGCTCTGTAACTTTTGAAGCTTATCAAAATAATCGTATCCGTTGACAAGTGTGGCGTCACTTACTGATTCCATTTCATTCTGTATTTGTGAAGCCTTTTCCTTGCATTCCATAAACTCAGTCTCGATTAGGTTATTTATTTGTTTTGCCAAGAGAATTTCATTTATTTCCTTGTTTATTTTTTCCTTGGAAGCCTTAACTTTACTAAGGGATAGGAGTGTGACTTCTATGATATTTTCGATTTTCAATCTTTCTGTTATCAATTGTGCTGCGGCATTTAGGAGTTTTGATCGCCTTTGAAGTAATTGGTCCATATTTGATCTGTCTGCAACGGGGTGGCACCAGGGTTTTTTGGGGGAGGGGTTGACCAATTCTTGTTCAGCTTTTACCTTCAGGGTTTTCTATCAAACCGGAATTCAGCTTACCTGCAAAATTTAACTATTAATTTCCTTCAACCTTTTACAGATAGATTTCATTGACGCTTCGTATCCAAACACATTTGTTTTAAGGATTTTTTTTTGCTTATTTATCCTACCCGAAACCGCTTTAACATTATTTCATGAGTTTTTGGGTACATGATTTCTAAACGTATTTCCACTTATCTGGTTTCTTAATCACTCTACAGGATTTTGTGGTAACTTCCCCTTTGCTTTCTTGCGTTTTATTCTTTTTTGACTTTCCCATAGAGATTAGGTCAAACTTCTTGTATTGCTTCAATAGGAATTTTTGACCTTTTAATTTAGCTTCTTTCTCATGAGCCGTAGCTGAAGTTGGTTTTCGTTTTTGTGTGTTTTGAGGTTCGTCAGGAACTGTTTCATCGTCTGATTCAGTAGAACTGGTCTCTGAAGATTCATCGTTGGGGCTTTCCGGGGTGGTCCTTTGCGATTTTGGAGTATCACCTGCCCTTGCTTCATATATTTCGTCTCATCTGGAGGTAGAAGGTTTATTTTCCATTTCCTCGTGCTGAATTCTTGTTTCGGGGGAATTAAAAGATTCTTGAGAACTCTGGGAGGAGTCAAATGTTTGTGGAGAGTGTCTCCATTGTTTGAACGCCATATCTTCGGGGGGGGGGGGTATTTTCTGTAACATGGTTTGTCGCCAGGAGGATGATTCCTTGGGCTTAACTTTGGATACCGTTATGTGATGATATTGTCCTAGATTTTCCTCTTCTGTAGATTCCTGGGTCCAAGGCAAGGTAATTTGCCTTGTTTTTATAGGATAATTGACTATGTCCATGGCTTCTCTTAAATTTTTCTTGTTTGTTTCCTTAGGTGGGGTTTTCTTTATTTTTACGCCAGGAGTTTCCATAGCTCTATTTAATTCATCCTGTAACGAGAGAGGTCTTTCTATCGGGGTTGCTGGTGATACCATATCATCTAGAAATCTTTTGGGGGGACAAGGGGTCAAAATTCTATCGGGAAAAAATTGGTTTTTTGGGGATAAGGTATAGTCTAACTCTTCTGAGCTTTCTGACGATGAACTTTTTGGACCTTTTGGCGTTTTTATTCCTACTGGTATTAAAGATATCCCTTTGGGTACAATTAGATTTTTCATAGCTAAAAATCTTCAGAATTTTTCTTTGTCACTGTCATTTTCGAAATAATCTTGTTTGAAATTGAAAGGTCTTAATTCGGCTAGCCTTGACTTGGGGAATTGTTCTTCCGCGCTTGACGAATCGGTAGATGAGGGTCTCGGTGCCCATCTGTCCCGGGAACTTCGCCCTTTTTATACGGCTAACATGTGCATTATATGTTCTTCCGTTTTCGGGGTTTATCATTTTAAAAAGTAAAATCATTGTCGTATTTTTGATTATTTTGTAAGGTCCAGAATATTTATTGGAGATTTTTTGCCTTCCACCTTTGCCTCATTTTTTAGGTAGACACAGTCTCCTATCTTAAAATTTGACCCAATACCCCACCATCCGAATGAATGATACAACTGGCCAGGATTCCTCAAAGGTCTCTTCACCACAAGGAACGCCCAAAGTGCATCCGATACCGGCCGATACAGAAAACTAAGAAAATATTAAACATGGTTGTTAGTTAAATTCAAAAAGGAGGTAAAATTCTTTTCCTACTTAAATACAAAAAAGAAATATTTTTTACAAATTTAGTATAATAAATTGTGCGAACAAGGGTATGGCGGTAATCTAATATCTCGTGCGCAATCATGTTAAACTAGAGGATCAACAAACATTACTAATTATTGATAAAATCTTCAAAAAATACTAGATTGAGTAATTAATAACCTTAATTTCCTCATAAATCTTTAAAAATATATGTAACTACATGAAACCTTCGAATACGTAACTACTCTTAAAACCTTTCTTCATACTTAGCTATTATCCATTTTCCTTTGAAATACAATAAAGTTAATTTACAAAGAAGGAGGAAGTTAGAAATTCCTCCAATAATGAAGTAGTTTGATTTTAATTACAAGAAAAGATGACCGAAAATAGCCATGCAACTTCTCTGTGAAAGTTGTAAAAACACTAGACAACCTACAGCACATATTTGACAAAAATATGTACATTTCGTTGTCGCACCAATTACAGCCAAGGTTTTTTTCTGTTGGCTCGAAAAAACACATTTGGTTGCTAAAAACTGGCGGTAGCGTAATAATTGAGCACATATAGGAGTATCAATAATTTGAAGAAAAATTTGTTAGCATACAGAAACATAATAGTTAACCAAATTATAAATAAAGAGTTTCTGTCAATCTAAGCAGCAGAAGTAGACTTTACTAATCTTTTAAATCCGTTCGGGTACTTAAAATCTATCGCCAATTTTCTGAAACAAAGATATGAGATCAAAAATTTGGCAGAAATTCCTTCATTGAAAACAATTACTAATAAAATTATACGTTGTTTTGTTTCCCTTTGATGACACAAATGGATCCGTACGTAAGACATGCGGTGATGAAAAGCTTAAATAATCAAAAACCATCCTTTCTCAGTAAAATAAAGAGAGACTAAAAGCAGGCCAACGGGAACTCAGAGTATTCTTTTGAGTTTTTAAATAAATTCAGCTATTTGTAACACACCTACAAATCGCTAAGTGAGACCAGGCAGTTTTTCTCTTCGCAATTTTCTTTCTAAAATGATACCATTTTTTTAAGGTTATAAATTATTTATGCAGTTCAAGTGGCCCTATGCAAAATCCTAGTTCTCGGAAACTATTTTACGTCAGTGACTTCACTTTGCGTCCCAAGAATTCACAAAAACTAATGGCAAATTGATCGACTTGTTTACGTATTTCTCCGTTAAAATCAGAATGCTTTCTCTCTTTTAAAGTCAACACTAGCAATGCAGTTAGATTAACCCCTTGCACTGTGTTATATCCTAGAAATACTTTTGTTAATAAACATTCTATACTTTTATTTTTATTAGAAGACAATAGTGGTCTTTAAAAAAAAATGAAGACAAAATCAGCGTTACCAGGAACTACAAACAGGCGCTAGTTTAGTGAAACCATGTATTTAAGGGCAGAGTATAAAGTAGTCTACCTATAATTGGTAAACCTAACCGCGTCCTCCACTTCCAGGGATATCACAGTCTAAAATGAATAACAACAAACTTAAAAAGTCCTTCCTTCCAATCTTCATAAGTCCAAACCAAGTAAACGCGACAGCAAAGCACCCCCGAAACTTTAATGCAGTCCAATAAATACTAAAGCTAAATGATAAGTGGAAGTAACATTACATAATTAATACAGTTAAAAAAATATGCAGCACAGAAAGCGCCATACCTTCTTCTTCACAAAAGAATTAACACATAAAAAAAAAATTAACGCACGGCTTAAAATAAATTGAACATTGCCAAATTTAAGCCGCAAGGTTTGACCCGTAAACTTAACCGGTAGGAAAAATCAAAAAACTTAAAAGAAATTTTAACCGGTAAAAGTAACCCGCAAAAATATCAAAACCCTGAAGAAAGGTAACCCACAATTCGAAAGTGATTTGAGGGCAACTAACCCCCCTCTCACGCCCATCTTTTCCACAAAAACATCGAATCAAAATTTTTAGATAGCCATTTTGTTCAACGTAGTTAAAAGTTTTAGAAATTAGGTCTTTGAGGATGATAGCCCCCTCAGAGCCCTCCGGGCAAGGTTTGTAAGTTATGCCCTGGGGGCATATAAGTTTTTAGAGATAGTGATGTTATAGAAACTTCAAAAAGGGCTCATTCGATTAGAAATTAGAAGGGCTTGTGCCCTTTTTAACAGTCGAAAGTGATTGGAGGATAACTAACACCCCTCTTACACCCAGCGCTTCCAAAACATCCAATTAAAATTTTGAGATAGCCATTTTGTTCGACGTAGTTAAAAAGTCTGGGACTTATGTTTTTGAGGATGAAACTCCCCCCACAGCCCTCAGGGCAAGTGTTGTAAGTTATGCCCTGGGGGCATATAAGTTTTTTTTTATAGAAAGCGTTGTCGTAGAAAATTCAAAAAGGAATCATTCGATTGGAAATTGAAACGGCTAGTGCCCTTTTTGATATTCAAAAGTGATTGGAGGGCAAGTAACCCCCCTCTCACGTCCACCATTTCTCCAAACACATCCAATCAAAATTTTGAGGTAACCGTTTTGTTCAACGTAGTTGAAAGGTCCAGAAATTATGTCTTTGAGGATGACAACCCTCTCACAGCCCTCAGGGCAAGGGTAGTAAGTTATGCCCTGGGCATATAAGGTTTTCATAGAAAGGGTTGTCGTAGAACCTTCAAAAATGGCTCATTCGATTGGAAGTTGAAAGGGCCCCCTCTCACGCCCACCATTTCCCCAAACACACCAATCAAAATTTTGAGATAGCAATTTCATCAACGTAGTTGAAAGTTCCGGAAATTAGGTCTTTGAGGATGACAACCCCCCCCCCCTCCCAGCCGTCGGGGCAAGGGTTGTAAGTTATTCCCTGGGGGCAATATAAGGTTTTTATTGAAAGCATTGTCGTAGAAACTTCAAAAGGGCTCATTCGATTGGAAATTCAAAGGGCTAGTGCCCTTTTTAATAGTCGAAAGTGATTGGAGGGCAACTAACCCCCCTCTCACACCCCACCTTTTCTCCAGGCACATCCAATCAAAACTTTGAGATAGCCATTTTGTTCAACGTAGTTGAAATTTCTGGAAATTAGGTCCTTGAGGATGACAATCCCCCCACAGCCCTCCGGGCAAGGGTTGTAAGTTATGCCCTGGGGGCATATAAGGTTTTTTATAGAAAGCGATGTCATAGAAACTTCAAAAAGGGCTCATTTGATTAGAAATTGAAATGGCTAGTGCCCTTTTTAATAGTCGAAAGTGATTGGAAGGCAACTAACACCCCTAGGATATAAAACAATGTAATACAAAAACTCTGTTCGACAGTAAAAACTCTGAAATGTCAATTTTGCAACTATCAATTACGTGATAGTCAAAATAGCCAATTGGTAGATTCCTCGTCCAATAAGAACAACGGAATATACTTTTTAGCAACGCCTGAATGTAACCTCTGTTGAAATTGGACAGTATAGTTAGTCGAACTTAGCAATTTTGCACCAGTCTTAGAGTAGAGTTTGAGAGCAGTCTAATGTGAGTGAACTTATGATCTAACTATTAACCATTTGACATTTTGAGATCACTAGTAAACTTATGTTGCGCTACATCTGCCTCAGTGTATAATCTTGTCAAAGTGTCTTAATAGTGAATTGAAGTGTAGATTATGTTGATATTCTCGAATCAACTTTGTATTGCATATGTGAGTAATAATAAATACATTACTTTCTTAATTTTGTCTCTTCATGTTAGTATTTCTCAAGATAATTAGTCCTTGTGGCTCCACCCGCTCTCTAGTGAACCTGAATCCAAGTAGTCTGATTTCGATTCAGTATGGCCATTGATATGTGCTCCCTACTTGAGCCGCCGTTTTAATCCCCCGTCAAACGAGTTTTCCCTCCCAAACTATGGTAGAAAATCTAAGAAAACTCCACCAAAACAATTAAATAAATAACCACCCCCCCCCATTAGAATTGGTGCGGCACTGTTTAACGGAGCAAAACACAAGGACAAAATTTTCCACTTAGAAACAATTATTGAGAAATACTACGCATAGATAAAGTGCAATATTTTGTTAGGCCTAAGTCCCCTTAAGACAGTAACAAAAAAAAGTATACTCCCTAAGAAAAAAAAATATATATAGAATCCCCTCATAAGATAAGCGAAATTTGAGTGTCAAATTTGAGTTCTATAAAAAAAAAACCTCAGTGCCGAATTTTAATTATTTTGAAAATACTAGCCAATATGTCGTTAGATCCAAACGAACAATTGCTAAAACAAAAACTTATTGCTAAAATAGTGGAAATTTCAAAATCCCTTCCATCATACAATGGAGATTCAGACGTAGATGAATTCAGTATCCAATTAAACCAATTTGTAGAAGTAGCTCAAAACGGATTTAAAATCATTGATGGGCATGCTGTTAATGAGACTAAGAGGGCAAGCATTAACATTTTTAAAACAAATAGAGAACACCATAGGGGAAGACAACAACCTTCCAATAAACTCCATAGAAACATTGTTAAAAGCATTCCAAGAAAGATTTGTTGAAACCAGTTCAACACACAAATTAAAGCACGGAACAGTATGTTTTGACGAAACACAAAAATGTTAGGGAATACCTGTATAAAGTAATGGTATCTATAGAGGCAAAATATGGGAAAGAGTCAAGTAGCTTATATGATAAAATTGTGCTAAACGCTTTCTCACAAGGATTGAGCCCGAAACTGTACAGAATGTAATATAAAAAAATTTTCAAACATTAGAACTAGCAGTTCAGGACGTAGAGAGAATAGTTGAAATTGACACGATTGTGGCAAATCACAATAAATCAAGAATAAATAATGTAGAAGAATCAACTCCGGGACGATCACGAGAAATTTCACCCGCATTTTTCTCAAGAGATAATTCCCCAAATCCAAATCGAAATAGATCCTCAACCCTTACCAGACAACGAACTGTACGTTTCGTACCCACGAATACGGCATACTACGTAAATAACCCCCAATTATATGCTACGCATGTAACAAACAAGGGCATATTGCCAGGGAATGCCTTACTAGAAACAATTATACGCCAGCAACCCCCAGTTATAATAACCGTTTGTTCGGGAGAACAAACTTAAATGCCAATGGGTCAGGAAGTTATAGGAGTAACCCCCCACGTCTGCCACCGTTCCATAACCCCTACTAACAGGGATTGGAATATGCAAATCCCCCACCCCCACAGAACAAATAATTATCGATTCCCCAACCCAAATACGCGGCAAAACATGTACCAATTTAATTCACGGACAGTATATCCTACTAGATTTAACAGGAATACGAGTGATAACGGAAGATTTTTTCCCGACGGGTCACAGAAATTTTTTCGTCAATGCAAAATGAACAAATGCCGCGAGCCGTCGGCACAAGAAATTCCCAACCCGCGTAATAATACTTGGCAATCAAGACAATCAAATGTCAATCAGCTTGCTAGGGAAGTTCTACCAAACCCCAATGTCAATCTCCAACTACCAAATTAACGCACAGGGAAACGAATCAGGCTCCCAAGAAAATTAACCGGGACCCTGGAGGCCAGTATTTTTTATAAGTCCCTTCCAGTAGTTGTACCTTCTTTAAGTGATAATAATGATATATTACCTATATTAAATTATTTTGGTGTTGCAAATATTTACTTCAAAGCGCTAATAGATTCCGGTGCATTGGTCAACATAATGAACTCGAATGTATTTAATAGATTACCAGTATATATCAAGAGGCGAAAAAATTCTAATATTCCCAGTTTTAACTAGCGTCACGGGCATTGGCTGGAAGCCATAGGCTCGATACGCCTAGATTTGACAAAAATATAATAGAATCTTTCCTATCAACTTCATAATATGCAAGAATTTCCATATGAGGCTATAATCGGTGCTGATTTTTTAAAATCTAATAAAGTGTTATTAGATATAGCGAATCACAGACTCGTATATCCATCCGATCCTATTCTCCGACGTGTGGAGAAAGGGGAAGCAACAGTGAATAGAATAAAGTCTTTTGTACCCCATTTCTCGTCCTGTAGGAGAAACTCAAGCAGCAAATAGATCGAGTCAATAAAAGCAAAAATAGGGAAAATGCAGGAGTATAGGCAAACGGAAATTAAGAAAATAGCAGAATTATGGAACGAGATAATAAATCTCAATGCCGTCCCCTTACAACCAACCCCACTAGCGGAAGATTTGACGCAACCAAGCGCCAATCTTAACTTAATAGGAAATAATTCGGAAGAAAAATATTATGGATTCGCGCAGTGCGCAAGACAAAGATTCCCCAAAAAAACAATGCAAAGAGTTCAAATCTCACAAATGGTCACCCCCGTAAACGACAACTCCGAAATTTGGTCTGCATCCCGTATGGAGAAATCCCGAGAATCTATTTTGTGAAGAACAGATCATTTTATATGAGAAAGGAGAAGGTTTTATTTGTTTGTCAAATACCCACGAAAATGATACAATTACATTGAAATACTAGTACGGGCATATACTTGGGCGTATAATATTGTTTCTCTAATTCGCGGATTTTATTTTTTAACCAATTCTTGTAGGGATGAGGGATACGATAGGGTTGTTTAGCTACGGGCAACCCTGTAGTTTGTATAGAATATTCATAGAATGGTATCAATCCAATGTCCTCTTCACACGTAGAAAATATATCTCTAAAGCTCCAGAGCAATTCGCATAATCTTTTTCTTAATTCCGCATCTTGGATATGATTTAATTTAATTTGTTCCAAAAATTGGGATCTTGTTAGTGGGTACCTATTCCTTGGATTACTAACACCAATAGTATTGACTAAGCTTCTTTTGGAGTTTTTCCACTCGTCTAGCTCGCGCTCAGAAATAACTTCTATTTCACCGAGATACAAGTTATTTCCGAACGCGAGCTAGACGAGTGGAAAAACTCCAAAAGAAGCTTAGTCAATACTATTGGTGTTAGTAATCCAAGGAATAGGAACCCACTAACAAGATCCTGCCCTGAGGGCTGTTGGGGGAGTGTCATCCTCAAAAACATAATTTTCAGACTTTTTAACTGCGTCGAACAAAATGGCTATCTCAATTTTTGATTGGATGTGTTTGGGAAATGCTGGGTGTGAGAGGGGTGTTAGTTATCCTCCAATCACTTTTGACTATTAAAAAGGGCACAAGCCCTTCTAATTTCTTATCGAATGAGCCCTTTTTGAAGTTTCTACAACATCACTATCTATAAAACCTTATATGCCCCCAGGGCATAACTTACAACCCTTGCCCCGAGGGCTCTGAGGGGCTTATCATCCTCAATGAACTAATTTTTAAAACTTTTAACTACGTTGAAGAAAATGGTTATCCAAAAGTTTTGATTGGATTTGTTTGGGGAAAAGGTGGGCGTGAGAGGGGGGGCTAGTTGCCCTCAAATCACTTTTGACTATTAAAAAGGGCACTAGCCCTTTGAATTTCCAATCGAAGGAGCCCTTTTTCAAGTTTCTACGACAAAGTTTTCAATAAAAACCGTATGTGTCCCCAGGGCATAACTTACAACCCTTACCCTAAGGGCTTTGGGGAAGTGTCATCCTCAAACATATAATTTCCGGACCTTTCAACTACTTTGAACAAAATGGCTATCTCAAAATTTTGATTGGATGCATTTGGATAAATGGTGGGTTTGGAAGGGGTGTTAGTTGCCTTCCAATCACTTTCGACTATTAAAAAGGGCACTAGCCATTTCAAATTTCTAATCAAATGAGCCTTTTTTGAAGTTTCTATGACATCGCTTTCTATAAAAAACCTTATATGCCCCCAGGGCATAACTTACAACCCTTACCGGAGGGCTGTGGGGGGTTGTCATCCTCAAGGACCTAATTTCCAGAAATTTTAACTACGTTGAACAAAATGGCTATCTCAAAGTTTTGATTGGATGTGCCTGGGGAAAAGGTGGGGTGTGAGAGGGGGGTTAGTTGCCCTCCAATCACTTTCGACTATTAAAAAGGGCACTAGCCCTCTGAATTTCCAATCGAATGAGCCCTTTTGAAGTTTCTACGACAATGCTTTCAATAAAAACCTTATATGCCCCCAGGGCATAACTTACAACCCTTGCCCCGACGGCTGGGAGGGGGGGGGGGTTGTCATCCTCAAAGACCTAATTTCCGGAACTTTCAACTACGTTGATGAAAATTGCTATCTCAAAATTTTGATTGGTGTGTTTTGGGGAAATGGTGGGCGTAAGAGGGAGCCCTTTCAACTTCCAATCGAATGAGCCATTTTTGAAGGTTCTACGACAACCCTTTCTATAAAAACCTTATATGCCCAGGGCATAACTTACTACCCTTGCCCTGAGGGCTGTGAGAGGGTTGTCATCCTCAAAGACATAATTTCTGGCCCTTTCAACTACGTTGAACAAAACGGTTATCTCAAAATTTTGATTGGATGTGTTTGGGGAAATGGTGGGCGTGAGAGGGGGGTTACTTGCCCTCCAATCACTTTTGAACATCAAAAAGGGCACTAGCCGTTTCAATTTCCAATCGAATGATTCCTTTTTGAATTTTCTACGACAACGCTTTCTATAAAAAAAAAACGTATATGCCCCAGGGCATAACTTACAACACTTGCCCTGAGGGCTGTGGGGGGAGTTTCATCCTCAAAAACATAAGTCCCAGACTTTTTAACTACGTCGAACAAAATGGCTATCTCAAAATTTTGATTGGATGTTTTGGAAGCGCTGGGTGTAAGAGGGGTGTTAGTTATCCTCCAATCACTTTCGACTGCTAAAAAGGGCACAAGCCCTTCTAATTTCTAATCGAATGAGCCCTTTTGAAGTTTCTATAACATCACTATCTCTAAAAACCTTATATGCCCCCAGGGCATAACTTACAAACCTTGCCCGGAGGGCTCTGAGGGGGCTATCATCCTCAAAGACCTAATTTCTAAACCTTTTAACTACGTTGAACAAAAATTGCTATCTAAAAATTTTGATTGGATGTGTTTGTAGAAAAGGTGGGCGTGAGAGGGGGGTTAGTTGCCCTCAAATCACTTTCGACTATTAAAAAGGGCACTAGCCCTTTGAATTTCCAATCGAATGAGCCCTTTTTCAAGTTTCTACGACAAAGCTTTCAATGAAAACATTATATGCCCCCAGGGCATAACTTACAACCCTTACCCTGAGGGCTCTGGGGGGAGTGTCATCCTCAAAGATATAATTTCCGGACCTTTCAACTCCGTTGAACAAAATGGCTATCTCAAAGTTTTGATTCGATGTGTTTGGGGAAAAGGTGGACGTGAGAGGGGGGAGGGTTTGTTGCCCTCCAATTACTTTCGACTATTAAAAGGGGCACTAGCCCTTTGAATTTCCAATCGAATGAGCTTTTTTTTGAAGTCTCCACGACAACGCTTTCTATACAAAGCTTATATGCCGCCAGGGCATAACTTACAGCCCTTGCCCTGAAAGCTGTGGGGGAGTTTCCTCCTCAAAAACATAATTTCTATCTGGAAATCAACTACGCTTAATAAAATGGCTATCTCAAAATTTTGATTGGATTTGTTGGGAAAATGATAGGCGTTTTGATTAGCCGTAAGTGTAGCTTACGAAGCATAAATGTAAAAAAAATCTTATTTTTTAAAGCTGTAAAAAAAGTGGGGTAGAGAAGAGTATGTAGTGCTGTGTTGGTCTTGGATGGCTTGGTGCTGTGACGAATTTACGTGTAATAGTAGTATTAGTTAAGTTTGTTGGTAGTTATTTTTGTCGACTGTTCAAATTTTGTGAATAGACTGTAAAAAAATGGACAATTCTTTTATTTCGATGAGCCGTAAGTGTAGTTTACGAAACATAAATGTAAAAAAAAACATATTTTTATTGCAGTTTAAAGAAATCAGTAAAACTGAAAGTTTCATGTGATTAGGTGTAAATAGAACTAGATGGAAAGTTTTCAGCAGTCTTCGGAAAGATTGACGGTAAACCGGATGATGTGCTTTCTTTCCGTTCCTACCGCTCTCAGTAGGAATTATTCGTTATAAATTTTTAAGAATTTACGATTTTGTGGAATCTTTGTTCTGATTAAGCGAAATTAATGATTTTTTCCCTATTTGGACTGTAGTATTTTATTATGTTATATTATATGACAATTAAAACATGGACTTAATTTGACCTTTATCATTTTATCTTGTTTGCTATTTCTTCCTATTCTTATTGTTTATTATTTAGATCTGATAGGAAGATCTGATAGGAGAAGTGGAAATTTCTCGGGAGGAATCAAAGAGGGATGAAATAAGAGGGAAGTAATACTAATAAGAAAATAATGACAAGAAAATGCTGAATAAGAGAGAGGGGGGAAGGTGAAAATGGGGAGGCCTCGGATTGCTGAATGCAGTGATGAGTTGCTAGGCGTCGGGTGCAAATACAAGTCCTGTATGCTACATGTCATCAGTTTTACCCTTTATTTTTCATACATTACTTTCTTCTTTTTTTCCAGGGTTTCAAAAGTGATGAAACAGGTCATATTAGGTCATCTTTGCAAGCCCTGTCTGCTTGTATCCCTGTACTCATTGAAAGAAGTGATGTGGATTTGAAAAACATATTTGAATGTATTTTTGTTGTTTCCGCGAATTCGTACTGGCTTATCAAGGTTTGTTATTTTTATGAAATAGTCAGTTCTGTTGTTTTTTTGTTTTTTAATACTTAAAAATTCGGACGAAACTCTGAATTTGCCTTGTTTTGTGTCTTTCCGTTTTCCTTTTGAAAAAATAAATTTAAAAAATTACTGAGTCAGTAATAGTATTCATGCCATATGAGCCATTCAAAGGCCAGAGAAGTCTATAATGAACATGATTTAGGAAGTTTGAAAAAAAAAATACATTTCATTACCCTAATTATGAATTAGATACGCACTCTTACTGCTTGTTACGTCAATGTTTAAAATATTATTATTTCATCCTTTAAGGTTGTTGTTGTTCGAGGTTTGACACTTCCGTCCAGTAGCTCATATGCGTTCGTATCACTTGATCTATCTGAGCTTTATATGTTCAATAGTTTGTTTGGGTATCACTTCACAACCGAACCAGTTGCATTACAAATTTGCTATATTAAATTTTATAGCCAAAATTGCTTATTAAAAAAAAAGAATATAAAAACACAATGTAGGCCTACCCTTCTCATTTACCATTCTAAAAAAAAAATATTGTTCAAGTGTAAAAATACAAACAAATAACATACAAATAAATTAAATAGCTCTGAAATAAAAAGTACAGTGAGTGAATCAAACCAGTTGAATGAACAAATCTACCTGGGAAGTTTGTGCTTAGTTTTCTAGCCCAAAGTGGTCAAGTATGATGACCCAGAACAGTGCGCATTATGAATGTTTTAAATGAATTCTCGCAACAATTACTTGATACATTTCTCTTTATCATAGGGATGAACTCTTAAGGTTTATTATGTTTTCAGTTATTTACTGTTCTGACACCTAAAATCAAAGTTTTCTTTACCTTAAATACATTAAATCCCATCTTCTAGCGACTTATGTTGAAGAACCTGTTGATGTCGCCAGGTAACGTTGACTTGATAATCTTCATGTCACAGTTGGATTATCACTATTTACATATATACAGGACGACAGTTCATAACACAATTCATAACAGCAGGACAATTAATACAACTTTCATATTTACAGGACAGTTTGGTTTTGTTGTTGCGTTCACTATATGTATCGGCGGCTGGGCATACTTGGGGGTTGTTAAACGGGGCGGATGGCATCTAATAGATCCTACTCCATGATGCTGGTTCGTCACACTGCGTCTTCAATGACTTGCCGCTCCAATCACGGTCAACACCAGCCTTGAAGCTATCAACTGATCTGGCCGACACGGTAGATTCGCTAAGTGAATACCACAGTGGAACAACGCGATTGGTGAAGAAGTTGAATTTCTCGCGCTTTCTGCTAAATTTTTGACGCAGTTTTATGGGATTTCCTCGTGTTCTGGTATATTCATTGTGATAAAAAAAACGGGCTTGATGGTGTCACTGGTCATCATCTTAAATGCAAAGATGACATCTCTTCTCTCTCTACGGTACATTAGGGTAGGTAGGTCGAGCTTTTTTAGTCGTTGCTTGTAGGAGATTTGTTTTTTTTCGCAAAAGAGAGCCTGGTTGCTCTACGCTAGATCTTCTCAAGAATCTCCATGTCACACTTAAGATGAGGGTTGCAACCGACATACCAAACTCAAGATGGGGACGAACAAGGGTTGTGTAAAGCTTCTTGATAACTCTTGGTTGGCGACTTGTAACTGAACGCTTGATCAAACCAAGGACCTTGTTAGCTTCTTGGTTCCGAAAGTGACTATGAAACTTAGGCTTATCATCAGTTAATACCCCAAGATCACGCTCTCCTCGGCACTCTGAATGGGCATATTGGCACCTGCAGAGTCAATCATGTGATAACTATGGCAGGGATTGTTTGGACCAAGACGAAGGACTTTGCATTTGTGTGGGTTGAACTCAAGCGTCCAGGTTGTTGCCCACAGACAGAGGTTATTGAGATATTCTTGCAGAGAAGAGCAATTTTCTGTAGAGGCTGCTGGACCAAAGAGTTTGGAATCGTCTGCATACAATTCCAAGCCATTCTTGACCACCTCAGGAGAGTCATTTATGTAAAGGTTAAACAGTGTTGGGCCTAGTTTGGTCCCTTGGGGGACACCACTCTTAACGTGAACTGGTGTGGAGTAGATGAGGTCACCTCTTTCATCATATACAGTAACAATCTGGGTTCTGTTGGATAAAACTTTGTTTTTACTTTTTGGTTTTCACAGTTGTCACTAAGTCTGTGGCTTTTATGAAACATGAATGTGCAGGAGATAACAGATAGCAAAATAGATGCGTAGTAGATGCTTATATGCTTAACTCCTTTGTGCCGTACTACGTCAGATGTTACAACAATAGTGCTCTGAAGTAGAGGGGATGGTTCATCATTTGTGTTTTTCTGGTGTTGTGTCTTTTTGTGCTTCTTTTTGTGCTTAAATTGACGATACCCAAGTTATTGCAGTGTGAAAAAGGGAACGAATAAAGATTATTATTATGTTATTATTAATAGATAGAGCTTAAAAAATAACAAATTATAAGCTGATATCCCTTTAGAAATGGGCAATATTTTTTGAAGGGAACTAAAGCTCCTGGTTTGAAGCTAATGTTATTGAAATAAGACATGTTATGAAATATGGTAAATCTGTTCTCAAAAGGTAGCACATGCTCTTTTCTTTCAAGTAAAGCCATTGTGCTTCCCAAACCGAGGAAAAAATTTTGCCCATTTAAAAAAGCAGTACTCATTTCTAAAGACATTTCATTTTTATCGTTTATAAACGGGTCGTTCCGTGTATGATCATGGGCCGTGATACCAATGCTCTCAAGTGTTTCCAAATTCCGGTTAATTTTTTTTTTTTTCCGTTTTTATAGATAAAATCGAGTTGTATAGAGAATACTCTGCTGATTGTTCAGTGATATAATGTCAACTTGTGATTACCTGGTGTAAAAAAGCCCTAAATTTTATATTTTGACTTAAGCATTTGGGTATATCCCCTTGACACAATTACAAGAGTTAGTTTTAGCAACATTCCATGAATATGTTGTTTCTTATTTTAAGCGGTTGAGAAAAAAGTTATACCACAAGTACGAGGATACAAAGAAAATAATAGACTAAAATAATTGGTCCTTAGAATGTGTTTTATTATATCTCTATCCTGCTGCTCTTTGGTTAATTCCAGGGGAAAAGGTCGCCCCTTTTTTACCCCTTATATATGCTGCTGAAAAGGAAACCAATAATTGTAAACATAATAGTCACACGCAAAATATTTCACTACGTATCTGCCCTTTCAAAGTGGCCCACTTCTTTCACCCTGCTATGTGTAGTGTCTTGGAGTGTAACTAAAGCTGTAATATACCTTGTTTTAAAGTATTTTTTGACACCTCCCTGGGTGTTTTTTTTTTGGGGGGGGGGGCAAGGAGCTGTAAGGTAGGCCTATGTCAGTAAGACATGCAAAATATTTGTAAAGCTTATAAATAGTAAACTCTGATGAACTTGAGGGATTGCCAAATGCTTCAGAGATGTGTAAAAATTTCGGTAAATACCAAGTTTAGCCGCTTATGAATTAACAGGCGTAGGACGCATATTTAAGGATAGCAACTTTTGTTAAGATTCTTGGAATAGGTTGAGAATCTTGTAGTACGATAATCTATGATTAATTGTCAACATCCTTTTTTCTTTTTTTATGTTTCAGTTGTTCAGTCCTTGAAGTTATTAAGAACTGCAATTTCACAAAGATTTTCTTCCGAACAAACAATTGTGATATTCAAGGAAATGTGCTCTCCATTTTTATTGATTATCTCTGTTCTGATGATATTCGGCTTAGAACAGAAGCATCAAAGGCCCTGTAAAGTAGGTTCAAGTTTTCTTACTTTTTTTTTTCCATGTGATGGGTCAATTAGCTTTATGAAGAAGACGAGAAATCAAAAAAAGTTTCATAGTTTCATCGTCTTTGAACTAATGTGAAAACCGATCCTAGTGCAAGACAAATACAAAACAAGGAAAAACTATTCAGCAATGAAGCCGCCTCTCTGGTAAAATCATTAAATGCTCCTAATATACTGATTTTATTATTGTGAAGGGTATACTTCTGATATAATTATAATCAGTTAATTATAGAACTTAGATTAGACAGTCAATGCCTTTCCACACGTTGAAAATTTCTGAATATTAGAGGACCAAGGTAATTTGTTCATTATTAAAATCAACCATCTGCTAACGGAAACCAAGTCTGTTAATTGGCATAATAAAAGTATAAAAGTATTTTCAATTTATGAATTCCCCGATTTCCAAAAAGCTGGAACATTGGTGTTTTTTAGTTCGTTAACAAACTATGTTATAATTAGTGCATTGTCAGAGATATTTCAGCAGTTGTCTAAGTGCTCTAAAAATCAGGTCTTCTTTACTTATCCAAAGTAAACCAAAAACACCAGTTGTTTTTTGTTTATTGCTTTCAGCATTCGTGTGAAATGTTTTTACGCATATCATGGCAAACAGGTATCTGATTTTTTTTTTTTTTTTCTTTTCTTATCTTATGATTTTGTTTTTCTTGGAACTTGTCTTGTTTCTTGTTTTTAACAATTTCTTGTCAAAACTGTTAACAAAAGTAATTAAAATTTGGCTACTTAATTTTGGGAGCCTAAAAATGAAAAAGAGTCGCTTAGTTTGGCTCATTCAGCTCTAATACGTACTCATCCATAAAATTGCCTTTTTAAAACCAAAGAGAATCTAAAAATTTTTGAAAAAAAGAGCAATTCTGCTAGCCTGAATTCTCTTGTAGGACCTTTTGTTGTTTTTTTTTTTTTTTTTTTGTTCTTTGTGTTTGGTTGTCGCTTTCTTTAAATGAATTAATTTTCTTTTTTTTTTTCTTTTGTTGTTTTGTTTTTTTTGTATTTGGTTGTTGTTTTCTTTAGATGAGCTAATTAAAAAAATCGTTTCTTTTCCTTCAATTATTTTTTTTCCCGTTCAAAAAGGCTCCCGGACGTGGAGTCAAAATGTTCAGGTTTTTGTTATTAAAAGTTTTGTTGGTGTTTTTTTAACTTTTGTTTTTTCCCTCCGCCTTATTTAAAAAACCCCGTTTTTTCTCTCTCAATTTTTGTAAATGGAAAAGCAGTGTGATCTAAGAAACTATTCAACTATTTATCTATTTAGCACAAGCTAAATAGAAAAGTGTCTTCTTCTTGGATTTCTATAATAGTGCAAGTCTGGGATTTATGTAATATCCGCTAATATGTTTGTGAGAGATCAAACACTGATGAAATAAACCGGCATCTAAAAGTGGCAAGCATGGGTGTCTATTGGGTACTTTCTAACGACTTTCTTCATGTTGTAAAATGATATTTAACTGAGACCCTGTTTTCGTCTTTGTATAATAACTGAGACCCTGATTTCCTTTTGTATATTTAACTGAGACCCTGTTTTCATTTTTGTATACTTAACTGAGACCCTGTTTTAGCTTTTGTGTTTTTAACTCAAACCATGATTTAGTTTTGTATATTTAACTGAGACCGAGGGATTTGTCTAAATATTTTTTTTTTTTTTAAACTAAGAAGATTCTGAAGAGTTTGGATGATTTTAGTCAACGACAGAAGTTAGAAAACAAAAAGTTTGCCTAAATGTTTTATAAAATGTTTTTACTATTAAAATAAGCCTTGTCGATCTTTAATATTCAAGAACAAGTAAATATTATTGCTAAGCACGTAGATCTTAATTTTTTCAGCAATTCTTTAGGTTCAAATTTATTTATGCTATTTTGTTTTATTTCTTCTAAGATAAAGATTTGAGGAAAGGTGCAAGTCTGTAAGTTACTTCAGAAAATCCTCTCCAACTCTGACTAGTCCTAGTTACAGAGCTTGGTAAAATGCTGCTGCTTATATTTATTAAATGTAGGTCCAATCTTCTTTAATTGCTGTGACCTATTTGTGATTAAAAAGACCTTGACCCCGACTTTTATGTGCTGATAATACCCAAATCAGCTATTAGGGTTTTTTTGTGAATGACAAAGGCTATTCAAAATATCAGGTGTAAATATGTTCTAATTAATACTGGGAATCTGAAAACACAAAAAAAAACTGCAGCCAAAATAAAATTAGGTCCTATAAAAGTGTAAATGATATTTCTAGCTATTAAATACATACATTTCAAATAATTTATCTTGTGATGTAATTAGCATTGCAATTGATGAACGTATATTCACTAAAAAAACTGTTTTGTAATGAAAGTATCACTAATCCAGACGCCCTTTAGCATTCACATTTTAGCTAATTTCGACCGGCAGCCAAAAAAGCTGCCGACCCCTTTAATATTTTTTGGACTCAACTGTTTAGCTTTTATGTTAATTTGACACTTCATCCATTTTCTAGAACTGTCCCGAAGTTTTTCGTTCCGTCAGCCACTGTAAATAATTCATTAATAATGCTATCGACTGTAAGAGGTGACGTTATAGACCCTGATTTTCCTAGAATAACTGAAGAAGTGTCGCGTCTTCCCTCTTCTTTCATTCCTAATGAAGCAAATATTGCTTCAGCAAGAAGTTTAAATATAATTTTGAAGAAGATCTGGGTTGAGATATCACGAACTGAAAACAAGGACTCATTGGTAAGGTTCTCTCTTTCTGAAGTTGAGTATAGCCTAACTAGATTAGGAATAAAAATTTGTTGGTTGTGAAAACAACGATGCTGTGTTTCAATCTCCCTGTCTGCTTTTTTTTTCTTTTTTTCTTTTTTTTTGAAATCACGTATTATCCCAAAGCTATTCGATTTTTTGCCCGTCAATACTTTTTTTGAAATTTGGGGACAAATGAAAATTCATATGAGCTACTGTTTCTGCTGTATCTGTTACTATTGCTGAATCTATTGTTTTCTTTATGGCCTATTTGAGATAAAATAGTGTCAAATGGAAATCCTGATGCATTTCGTCTTCTCTAAGATTCTTCTCTTCTAAGATTCTCTCTTTCTAAATTTGAGCATAGCCTAACTAGATTAGAAATAAAAATTTGTTGGTTACGGGAACAACGTTGCTCTGTTTCAATCTTCCTGGTTGTTTTTTTTTTTTTCTTTTTTTTGAAATCATATATTATCACATAAAGCTATGCGTTTTTTTTTTGGTTGTTTTTTTTTTTTTGCCGGTCATGAATTTTTTAAAACTTCAGGACAAATGGAAATTCATATAAACTACTGTTTCTGCTGTATCTGTTACTACTGCTGAATTTATTGTTTTCTTTATGACCTATTTCATATAAAATAGATAAAATACTGTCAATTGGAAATCTTGATGCATTTCGTCTCCTCTAAGATTCTTCTCTTCTAGAATTCTCATTTTCTAAGGTTGAATGTAGCCTAACTAGATAAGAAATAAAAACTTTTTGGTTGTGGAAACAACGATGCTGTGTTTCAATTTTCGCTTGCTTTGTTTTTTTTTTTCGTTTTTTTTTTTTTTAAGTAAAGCATGATAAAAGCTAGACGATTTTTTTTGCGGGTCAGGATTTTTTTTTTTTTTTTTTTTTTTTTTTTTTTTTTTTTTTGAAGCAAAAGAAAATCTATATAAATTATGGTGTGCAGCTGAATATGTTGGCTTCATTATGACATATTTTATATAAAGTTTGTGTCAGGTTTTTCTGTAAGTTGGAAGACCTGAAGCATTTCCGTCCTAATGCTCAACGGTTTTTCCCGCCCTTATTTTTATCTTCTTTTCCTTTCTTCCTCTTCTTTCTTTTAAAACTATGTTCACATAAAAGTAGCTTTAGCTTTTCTATATTCTGACCCTTTTTATGTTGCTGTCTATTAAACCGTCTTTTATAGGTAAAGAGTATTTCATAAAAAGTAAAAACAGGGACGGGTATTGAAATTGGAGCCTCTGTTGCGGGAGCAGAAATCTCAGCTTAAAAGAAAAAAAAACATCACATCACCCAAGAAATGAAAGTAGAACTTTTAGTAGAAATAAAATTAAGATAAAATTTGAATCAAGTTGAAAGCCTCCAGATGCCAATTACAAGTTTCCTTTATAGAAGCTGCTTGATATAATAGTCTTTTAAGTTTTTGTTGATAGTCTATGCATTTCCATTCTGACAACTGCTGCTATCAGAATTTGAAGTTCTGGCAACTGCTGCTGCTAGTATTTGCACTCTAGTGCCACCAGTGCCGGCACTGATGCCACAAGTGTAGGTATCGTAGGCCGCGGTCTCTCGTGAACGATTAGTGACTGGCCACATACTTCTACTAGCTTTGCCTTCACCGGTATTTTTGCTGCAGTGTGACTAAATTTATAACCGGTGCAGCTATTACAAGTGTACTACCCATAAAGACTAACTACAACAATATTTGGCCGACGGTGTCACAAGCCCGTAATCCTCCTTCTTAAAATCTTATCTTCCCGCAGCAGCGATATCTCAATATAGTATAGGACCTCTTTCCTATACCTAAAAAATTCTTTGCTGTCTCTCTCTCCTCCTGGAGATTTTTTTACCTAGCCATAGTAAAGAACGTTGTGGGCACAATGTATTGTTTATTTCTTGGTCTTAGACCAGGGCACTTCGTATCGAAGGAATTGTCGTAGAAACTTCAAAAGGGCTCATTCGATTGGAAATTGGAGTGGCTAGTGCCTTTTTAATAGTCGAAAGGGATTGGAGGGCAACTAGCCCCCCCCCCCCCGCACATCATTCCCCCAAACACATCCAATCAAAATTTTGAGATAGCTATTTTGTTCAGCGTAGTTGATTTCCAGATAGAAAATATATTTTTGAGGAGGTCATTCCCCCACAACCCTCAGGGCAAGGGTTTTAAGCTATGCCCTGGGGACATGCGGGGGAAGAACATACGGACATATAAGAACAATGTCGGCACAATGTATTATTTATTCTTTTTCCTTTAGACCAGGGCACTTCGTATCGAAAAAGTTGTCGTAGAAACTTCGAACAGGACTCATTCAATTGGAAATTGGAGTGACTTTGTGCCCTTTTTAATAGTCGAAAGTGATTGGAAGGCAACTAACACCCCTTCCATGCCCACCATTTCCCGAAATACAATAAAAATTTTGAGATAGCCATTTTGTTCAGCGTAGTTGATTTCCAGATAGAAAATATGTTTTTGAGAGGAGGTCAATCCCCTACAACCCTCCGGGCAAAGATTTTAAGTTATGCCCTGTCGGCATATAAGAACGATTTTGGCACAATTCATTATTTATTATTATTTTTTTCTTTAGACCAGGGCACTTCGTATCGAAGAAGTTGTTGTAGAAACTTCGAACAGGACTCATTCAATTGGAAATTGGAGTGGCTTGTGCCGTTTTTAATAGTCGAAAGTGATTGGGAGGCAACTAACACCCCTTCCATACCCACCATTTCCCGAAATACATCCAATCAGAATTTTGAGATAGCCATTTTGTTCAACGTAGTTGATTTCTAGATAGAAAATATTTTTGAGGAGGTCACTCCCCCACAACCCTCAGGGCAAGGGTTGTAAGTTTTTGCCCTGTGGGCATATGAGAACGATGTTGGCACAATGTATTATTTATTATTTTCCTTAGACCTGGGCACTTCGTATCAAAGAAGTTGTCGCAGAAAATTCGAAAAGGGCTCATTCAATTGGAAATCGGAGTGGCTTGTGCCCTTTTTAATAGTCGAAAGTGATTGGAAGGCAACTAACGCTCCTTACACGCCCACCATTTCTCAAAACACGTCCCAATCAAAATTTTGAGATAGCCATTTTGTTCAGCGTAGTTGAATTCCAGATAGAAATTGTTTTGATGTGGACACTCCCCCACAGCCCTCAGGGCAAGGGTTGTAAGTTATTCCCTGGGGGCATATAAAGTTTTTATAGAAGGCGTTGTCGTAGAAGCTTCAAAAAAGCCTCAATCCATTGGAAATTCAAAGGGCTAGTGCCCTTTTTGATAGTCGAAAGTGATTGGAGGGCAACTAAACCCCCTCTCACCCCCATCTTTCCCCCAAACACATCCGATCAAGGTTCTGGAAATTAGGTTTTTGAGGACCACAGCCCTCAGGGCAAGGGTTGTAAGTTATGCCCTGGGCATATAAGGTTTTTATAGAACGCGTTGTCGTAGAAACTTCAAAAAGGGCTCATTCGATTGGAAATTGAAATGGCTAGTGCCCTTTTTAATAGTCGAAAGTGATTGGAAGGCAAGCTAATACCCCTTCCACGCCCACCATTTTCCCAAACTCATCCAATCAAATTTTTGAGATAGCCTTTTTGTTCCACACAGTTTAAAGTTCAGGAAATTATACCTTTGAGCAGGACACTCCCCCCACAGTTTTCAGGACAAGGGTTATAAGTTATGCCCTGGGGGCATATAAAGTTTCTTATTGAAATCTTTATCCTAGAAACTTGAAAAAGGGCTCATTCGATTGGAATTTCAAAGGTCTAGTGCCCTTTTCAATAGTCGAAAGTGATTTGAGGGCAACTAACCCCCCCTCTCACCCCCACTTTTTCCCCAACACATCCAATCAAAATTTTTAGATAGCCATTTTGTTCAGCGTCGTTGATTTCCAGATAGAAATTATGTTTTTGAGGGGAACACTCCCCCACAACCCTTAGGGCAAGGGTTGTAAGTTATGCCCTGGGGGGCATATAATGTTTTTATAGAAAGTGTTGTTGTCGTAAGAAACTTCAAAAAGGCTCATTCGACTGGAAATTCAAAGGGCTGGCGCCCTTTTTAATAGTCAAAAGTGATTGGAGGGAAACTAACCCCCCTCTCACGCTCCCCTTTTTCCCCAAACACATCCAATCAAAATTTTAAGTTAGCCATTTTGTTCAACGTAGTTGAAAGTTCTCGAAATTGGGTCTTAAGGGCAAGGATTATAAGTTATGCCCTGGGGGGCATATAAGTTTTTATTGAAATCTTTGTCCTAAAAACTTGAAAAAGGGCTCATTTGATTGGAAATTCAAAGGTCTAGTGCCCTTTTCAATAGTCGAAAGTGATTTGAGGATAGCCATTTTGTTCACAGCGTCGTTGATTTCCAGATAGAAATTATTTTTTTGAGAGGAACACTCCCCCACAACCCTCGGGACAAGGGTTGCAACTTATGCCTGGGGGGGGGGGGGTGGGCATATAAGGTTTTTATTGAAAGTGTTGTCGTAGAAACTTCAAAAAAGGCTCATTCGACTGAAATTTCAAAGAGCTGGTGCCGTTTTTAATAGTAGAAAGATGATTGGAGAGCAACTAACCCCCCTCTCACGCCCCACCTTTTCCCCAAACACATCCAATCAAATTTTAAGATAGCCATTTTGTTCAACGTAGTTGAAAGTTCTGGAAATTAGGTCTTTGAGATGACAACCCCCCCCCCACAAGCCCTTAAAGCAATGGTTGTAAGTTATGCCCTTGGGGCATATAAAGTTTCTATAGAACGCGTTATCGTAGAAACTTCAAAAAGGGCTCAAATCGATTGAAAATTGAAATGGCTAGTGCCCTTTTTAATAGTCGAAAGTGATTGGAAGGCAACTAATACCCCTTCCACGCCCACCATTTTCCCAAACTCATCCAATCAAATTTTAGAGATAGCCTTTTTGTTCACGCAGTTTAAAGCTCAGGAAATTATACCTTTGAGCAGGACACTCCCCCCACAGTTTTTCAGGACAAGGGTTATAAGTTATGCCCTGGGGGCATATAAGTTCTTATTGAAATCTTTATCCTAGAAACTTGAAAAAGGGGGCTCATTCGATTGGAATTTCAGAGGTCTAGTGCCCTTTTCAATAGTCGAAAGTGATTTGAGGGCAACTAACCCCCCCCCCCTCTCACCCCCACTTTTTCCCCCAAACACATCCAATCAAAATTTTTAGATAGCCATTTTGTTCAGCGTCGTTGATTTCCAGATAGAAATTATGTTTTTTTGAGGGGAACACTCCCCCACAACCCTTAGGGCAAGGGTTGTAAGTTATGCCCTTGGGGCATATAAGGTTTCTATAGAACGCGTTGTCGTAGAAACTTCAAAAAAGGGCTCAATCGATTGAAAATTGAAATGGATAGTGCCCTTTTTTAATAGTCAAAAGTGATTGGAAGGGCAACTAACACCCCTTCCACGCCCACCATTTCTCCAAAAACATCTAATCGAAATTTTGAGATAGTTATTTTTTTCCACGCAGTTTAAAGTTCAGGAAATTATACCTTTGATTAGAACACTCCCCCCCACCGCCTTCAGGGCAAGGGTTATCATTTATGCCATGGGGGAATATAAGTTCTTATTGAAATCTTTGTCGTAGAAACTTGAAAAAGGGCTCATTCGATTGGAAATTCAAGGGCTATTGCCCTTTTTAATAGTCTCGAAAGTGATTTGAGAGTATCTAACCCCCTCTCTCGCCCACCTTTTCCCCTTCTCTCGCCCACCTTTTCCCCAAACACATCCAATTAAAATTTTGAGAAATCCATTTTGTTCACCGTAGTCGAAAGTTCTGGAAACCATGTATTTAGGGGGTGACAAACCCCCCAGAGCCCCAGGGCAAAGGTTTTAAGTTGTGCCCTGGGGGCACATAAGGTTTTTATAGATAGAGTTGTCGTTAAAAAAACTTCAGAAGGGGCTCATTCAATAGGAAATTGAGGTGACTAGGGCCCTTTTTAATAGTTGAAAGTGATTGGAGGGTAACTAACCCCCCTCTCACGCCCGCCATATCCCCAAACACACATCCAATCAAATTTTTCAGATAGGCATTTTGTTTAACGTAGTTGAAAGTTCTGGAAATTTGGTCTTAGAGAATGACAACCACCCCTCACAGCCCTTAGGGTAAAGGTTGTAATTTATGCCCTGGGGGCCATATATAGTGCTTATAGAAAGCGTTGTCGTAGAAAATCAAAAAGGGCTCATTGGATCGGAAATCGAAAGGCCTTGTGGCCCTCCCTTTTAATAATCGAAAATTATTGGAAGGCTTGGCATTTTTTGTAGTAAAGATCGATATGTGATTATAATGTATTATTTTTTGTTGTTTGTTTTAGACCAGTGGGCATGTTGATCGAAGGAGTCTGTTCGTTTAGGTAGGGAAACTTCGAAAAAGGGGCTTCATTGATGAAAAGTAGAAGAGGTGCCCCCTGCCCCCTTTACGTATTTATGCCCTGGGGACCATATATCCCCCTGATGACCTCACTGCTGACTGCCCCACCTCCTGCTCCTGATGACTTGGCCCCACCCCTTCTTGCTCCCCATGAACTGAAAACTACCTCCTTGCTCCCTGACCACCTCCCCATCCTCATGACTTGGATCGAAAATGACCCCCCCCTCTGGTGCCCCTTCTGAATCCTGAACTCGAAAATTATTGAAGGCCCTTCCCCTGACTTGAAAACTTTCCCCTCTTAAGGCCTGATGCCACTTTGCGAAGTGATTGTAGCTGGATCCCACCTCTCCTCTCTCCTGAGACTTTGTGGCCCTGACTGATGCTACCGCTTATGGACCCCCTGCCGTGCCCTCCCACCCCTGCCCTCCCATTTATTGCTCCCTTCATTCCCTTGGCCTCAGATTCCTCTGATGGCCACTTTTAATAGTCGAAGTGATTGGAGGGAGACTAATCCCCCTCCCACGCTACCCTCCCATTGGCCTTATTCTAAAAAAACTAAATATTATTAAATATTAAATCAAAATGCACTGTGTTAATGCTAATTCCAATAAGGCATCTCAGCAGTATCCCAAGAACGACTGAGGGTATTATGTTAAAACTTTTCGGGGCTACTTCTGGTCGTAAAATTTAACCAAATCAACATAACGTAAGTGTATCCAAGCTATCAAAGAAAGTAAACAGATTTTTTGTGAATGTTAACAAGTTTTCCATTTCAGGTCACCTAGAGGAGGTATGAGACTAAATTAAAAACTACTGTTTGTGCCCAGATTTTTAAAAGGGTGCATGTTGTTAAAAATTGCTGGAAATCTTTCTCCAGCATACAAATAGCAAGCTAACTATAAATTCTTATAAAAAACGAATAGATTTAAAGTATTATTTTCTATTTCCCTGAAAAGGTTATGGCAATATAAAACGAACAGAAACTAATTAAAAAAGAATTTCACAAAAATTAGTTTTTCAAAGAAAAGTAAAGAACTTCATTAAACAAAAAAATTAGCAAAAATAAAAACAAATAATCTACCAAGCGTGAAACTCCCACAAATCAGCATCGATGAATAAATGAAACCCAAAAAACGAACAGAAATTACAATAAATAACCGAGTCCAAACTCTAAACGAGCAGAAATTAGCTAAGTTGGGCTCAAAACCCCTATGCCTTCCCAAAGCCAGAACATAATTTGCACTTCACTGAAGAAAATACAAATGAATGTGCATTGTCAGTTTAATGTACATATACTGATATTTAGTAATCAAAATGTTAATATTATTTTATTTATTAAAGTTATAAAAGTATAAACATTTATATTTTTTCAGTAAAGACAAAATTGTGTTTCTGGCCTTGGGAAGGCATAGGGGTTTTGAGTCCAACTTATGTTAATTTCTGCATGTTTTGTTGTGTTGACTCGGTTATTTATTGTAATTTCTGTTCGTTTTGGGTTTCATTTATTCATCGATGCTGATGTGTGGTAGTTTCACGCTTGGTAGATTATTTATTTTTGCTCATTTTTTGTTTGGTGGAGTTCTTTACTGTTCTTTGAAAAACTTATTTTGTGAAAAAGTTTTTTTAATAATAAATGATAAAAGGAAGATCCATGTAGAAAATTAGAAAATCTTATTATTTAAAGATCAACTCAAAAACGTACTGTTAATGATCTTTTTCTTCTCTCTCTGGCGAGAAGTGTGCGACGCGGAGCTCACGAGTTCAAGCTAATCACAAAACCTCAAGGGGCAAACCCCCGTCCGACCGCCACTCCAAATCGATGGCTTACGATCTCCACCATTTTTAATCGTGAATCACTGGTTTTTGATCATTCGATTATTCATCCCCAAAAGTATATTTTTAAGTTAAGCTATTTAGTGTGACTACGAGAATTTACGAAGGAAAGGCCATGAGAGCTTAAATGGTATTTAAAAGTAAGCGAGTGAGGGGTGAAATAGACTTCCAAAGTGGGGATTAATTTAATTTACAAAAATATGTAAATTAAAATTTAATTTATATATTTATATGATAATCAGGGCCAGTGGTCCAAACACTGGTTTGGTCTTAATTCAGCATCCAGACGGTATAAAATATCAGATAGACTTGGAAAATGTATGATGGTAAAGTTGAGCCACAAAAAAAAAAGAAAAAAAAAGAAAACTACATTCCAGCCTTGTGCTGAACTATATTAATAGCAAAATGTTTGCTCCCTGACTCGTATCTCACTCAAGATTACGCGTTAGATTAGTTTATTTATCTACCAGGCGAGTGGAACTGTTTGTATGAATGTAAAGAGTGGAGAAAAAAAAAATGATCAGCTGGACTTCTATTCCTGTTCGAATAAAAAACACTATTTTTCTTTCTATGTAAGGTAATTGTTTTACAGACTGAAAGTGACTCTCAATCCGTTCCATAAGTTCATTCTTTCTTCTTTTGCTGCTTGTAGGAATAGATAGAAATGAATCTTATAATGCTCAAAGTGTTTTAGCCATGTCTTCTGGGCATAAAGCAACAGCATCAGTGTGTAATCAACTGGCAGTTGTTAGTAGGGAACAAAAAATGTCTTCAAATATGTATATCAGCAATAAGTATGCTTTTAATTGGTTCACAGTTGTCTCACCCTTAGAATGAGTTGCATAAGAGGATTTGTTTGGGTAGAGGGTTGAAAAAAAAAATGTAGCTATGCATCCATTTTCAAATCCTCTTCTGGGTGGGGCTCAAGGTACCGATTAAGGTTGTCCGGGGAATGGGGGTGGTATCGCCCATGTGCATATGTATGTAACTTATCATTAATGCCCCATTCTGTTTTAGGAGGGGTATATCCAAGCTCTTGAAGTGTTAGCAAGCACCTTTACGCCATGCTCATATATTTCTTGCTGATGAGTGTGGGAGGAAGCCATCCTGCCTTAGACTTGCTCAATGGTCATGTAGCTGCTGAGAAAATCAACTGTTTGAGTCAGCTGCTTAGTCTCTCCGGAAAACTTTTAGCTGGTGGGTGAAGTGTTTATTTTAATATACTGCTCTTCACAATTAGACTGACAATGTATTGCTCCTTAAAAGGACGTGGCAAAAATTAAAAAGTAAAAGGTAAACTTTAATATTAATGAACCAGAAGTATTAAATGAAAGATAATACTTAAATCTCAAGAGATACAGAACATTATCCTTCTCCACAAGAACTTCCTTTTGGAGCTAAGTTCAACATAAATCATCGTACCAAATGACTTGCCAGATTCGAACTCTTACATTGCATTTGTACAACCATTCAGTTTCTGCAGCCGACTTCCTTGGAGGAAAGGTTTCAAGTTTGAATCCTGGAATCTACTATGCTTTCAGAAAAGGAAACGTCTCAGATATTTCACCCCCTGAACCCGCTAGTAGGAAATAAGCTTGTATGCAGGATGGAGAGAGTATTTGGAATATTGTACCGAAGTTTCGAGATTTTCCCTATAGTTGCGTAAATTTTTAATAAAATTTCCCCTCCCCCTCTTGCTTGAAAAATAATATTTTTCCCATTGTATAAGTAACTCTTGGATGAAAATAGGTAGGCAAATTCGAAGAAACAAGCTCAATTGTGTGTTTCCTTCTAGGTCAAAATTCTTACTTGAAAATAAATTCTCCAAGTATGTTTGTCGTCATGTAAAACTCTAATTTTGTCTAGCGTTTTTTTTTTTTTTCGTTTTTTTTTTATAAATAGACTATAATATTGAATATACAAAATCCTTGTCTAATACATTTTTTTTATTTTTTATTCTTTTCTTTCTTTTATCCTGTAGTGTTTGGTCCATATTGAGATATTCCATACGTAAGTCCTTTCCTCCTTTCCTCGTTTTCTCTTTCTTTTCATTTCTAGAAAATAAATGTGTTACCTTCATTTCTCAAATAATTTACCTATATTTCCTTTCACTATTTTAACTTTTCTAACCTTTAACTACTCCTCTAAAATCCCAATTTAAAAAAAAAAGAAAAAAAACTTCCTACCGCTATCAGATACATTACCTGTGCGTTCCATGGCTACTATAATCTACTTTTTTTGTCTCCATCTACTCATTTGCCCTATTCTTCCTGCGGTTTCAATCGGTTAACTTACTTTACAAAATTTCTCTTTTATTTTTTATTACCCACGAAAGCAAGTTGCTGCTCTCTTCGTACTGTAATGAAATATTCTTTCACTTCAAATAAAAACACTTCTCTAACCATAATATGAAATATATCTTTAACCTTATTTTTAGACAGAACCATTTTTATTCTATTACATCTAGCAAAACCAAGAATAAAGCCCGGAAAATTATTTTAATATAACAGTTTATTAGTTTAACATAATATAAAATATATTTTTAACCTTATTTTTGGACAGAAATATTCTTATTCTATTATATCTAGCAAATAATAATTATGATATATTGAAAACCTGTCGTATACAATAAATGTACAATGACAGAATATACAAAAATGCGAAAAGAGGAAACAAAAAGAAAACCTACTAAAAAATAACAACAAAAGCAGCAACTTCTTAAATAATATACAAAATAGAACGAAAAGAGGAAAGCAGAAAGTTAACATACTCAAAAATTACAACAGAAACAACAACTTCTTTGAAAAAGCAACAAGGACAACAACTTCTGAAAGGAGAAAAAAAAAAGAAAAAAAAGAAGGAAAACAAGCGGGAAAATTAAACAAGCATACTTGCCCACTCGTGTTTTAGAATTTCCTGGTTTTGTTTTTAGCCGGCTAATAAGTGTCTCAATAGCTAGATTTGGGTCCGCTATGTTGTAGCACCGAATCAGAAACCTATTTTTTGTCCAAGGTGGCATATTTAGTAGGTACTTGGCAAAACGGAAAAATAAAGAGCGGATTTTAGACTTTTCACGGTTTGCCAATAATTTCCAGAAAGAGGTCAATATGTGGCAGAGCGGTAGCGTTGTAAATACTTGCCAGTAGTTGACGGTTAAATCTTTGAGTGGATTTAACGATCAAAGCATAGGACCTGGAAATTCGCCGTTCAAGATGTGAGATTAGGAGGGAGCGGGTATGCTGTAATGAGGTACCTATTGGCTCTTTGCACTTGAGATCAAACTGGTCTCCAAAAATACTAAGCAACAACGTAGAACGTAAAGACCTAGATAAGAGCGGTTCATTCAAATCGCAATTGAAGTCACCTACTAATATGCATTGAAGGCTCAAGGATCTAATACGGTTAATACACTGGCCGAGTTTATCAATAGAATAAGTAAAAGCGCGCTCCGAACGCTCATCATGGTAATTTGTAGGCAAATTTACTTTAATAAAAACACAGCCCTCAATACGAATCGCTAGAAAATTATCATTAACTTCAAATACACTAGATCTTAGAGTCGAACCAACGAAAGTGACAATACCACCGGAGGGTCGCCCTTTTCCACTTAGCTGCTTCGCTGAAACTGAATAAACTGATACTGAACTATTAAAACTAAGAATACTTTTACTGCGGCTTGTGTGACGAAATGTTCTTGTAAACAGACAACTTCATTTTGCTCAAATACAACATCCAAGATCGGAATTTTATTCGCGAACGAGCCATTAATGTTCCACGATAAACATTTAACTGCATAAGCTTCAGATAACATTTCTTTTGTGGATTACTGTTTGAGGGACATTTTACTCTGTAACACGTGTGACTGCCGATTTTGCATTCAACGCAGAATTCCGGCTGTCTGCATGGTTCATCTCACGTAGAACGATGTTCATTTGAGGCACATCTAGAGCATAAAGGTTCAGCCGTACACTGGGAAGCGAGGTGACCCATTTTGTGACAGTTATAGCATCGTCTTGGCAAGAACATAAACGGATCAGCAGGTAGACGCTCGTAGCCGATAATCACCAAAACACTCAGAAATTGTAGGAGCTCACTGATAGTGTCAAAATACACTTTGAAAGGACGGGATTTTCCGCATTGTTCAGTCTTCGTACTATTCGGGATACGATTTTTTAGTCCTTCACAGTTTTTATATCCTCAGGGACATTTCGAAGCATAGCTATGTGCAGGGGTTTTTGAACAGCAATTTTGAGATCGGGCTTGGAAGATTTCTTTTTCTCAACGATTTTGCTGGTGCAGCTTTCGACCTGACCACAAGCTTCCATTCGTTGCAGATTTGCGAAGTTCGTTAATGCATTTGTATTTTCACAGAAACTGTCTATGAAAGCTTTCCTATCATTTGGGCCATTGAGTTCCATGGGGGGATTCTTCAAGACAACAGAATAGGAAGGATCTTTGGGCTTGGACGTTTCAGGTGCACCACGACTGCTTTTGAAAATACTGACGGCTGGAGCGGACTTGGTAGCTGAAAAACTATTAAGCTTCCGAGAGAGTTCATTTACTTTGGCAGTAACTATTGCATTCACCGCGTCTCCGATGACCGGAACCGAGCAGGGTTTAAAGATGACAAATTTTGGCATTCTGACATTATTTTTTTTCGCAGCTGCTACTAGAAGTTTGCACATTTCAATGATATTGTCTTCATCTTTAGAGTAGGTCACAAGACGATTCATAATATTCAACTCAGTATGAAGAATTCGCTTTGCCTTTATAACATCCTCATGTGTATAGAAAGTAACACACGCTTTTACGATAGAGTCCAATTTATTCTGTCTGTAAGTGCTCTCGCAACACAATTCAGTAACGGATTCAAAATAATTTTTTCACTTTCAGCCATCGTAGGTCCAAGCGTAATCAAATCTCAATGTAAAGTCGCAAAACAAAGACTTAGTCGTAAGGGGGGCTATTTTAAGTCTCCCCCACTATCCAATAAGTGCCTTCTAATTATCCAAATGAAATAATCCAATCCAAATGAAATAGTACAAATAGTTCAATCACACAGCCTGACAGTCAATATAACCAAAAACCGGTTTTTTTTCAACAGATAATCCTCTCAGAAAATAAGAGCTGTTAACTGCATGAATGCTTGACCTTGACAAAACCAAGAATAAAGCCCGGAAAACTAGTTTTTTGAAACACAGGATACTTCAAGTTTAGGGAATGGGGGATTTTTCAGTTATAATTTCCTGAATTTAAGTAAATAAACAAAGCAACTTACTTTTACTAATCATTTCTAAGACCAATGAACTCGTATGTCAATTGGCAATGTCAGGTGAAATAATTCTGCAAAAAATGGGAACAAACGAAAAGAAATCTAAATGGACCGTACCCACTTTTACTGTGAGAAGAAATAAGGTATTTCCAGATCGTTGTGGCAGAAGCTGTAAAACTACTATCGGTTTTGCCATCATCTATGTAGCTCTTAACATCGATCAGCTATCCAAATTTAAGGGACGGAATTAAGGGATGTTTTCAGAGCATAAAGAAAATGTGTTTGGTCCATTAATTTGAAAATGTAGTAACGGTTTAAACCATGAAAATATTAAAGATGTCTAGTTTTTTTTTCAAGCTGAAGAGATTTTCCTAATTTTAGCTAAAACATTATTATTACTACATTTATTTTTTATTTAAAATTGTATTTTCTTTATATTAGAAGCTTTCTTGGATTGACTGTCAGCCCTGCTGGCTGCAATCTTTGTAGCACCATTTCGATGTGTCGCATGTGGCCCTCGAAAGTTTCAATAAAGATCACAATATCGTTGATGTAGCAGCGACCGAATTTCAAATCTCTGAGAACACGATCCATGAGCTTTTTTTTATACCGCAACTATTTATGAAGCTTGTCGGACCAGAGGCATAAAAAAAAAAAACATAGCGCATGCTCTTTTGTAAGTATCCGAGAAAATACCCCCCCCCCCCAAAAAAAAAAAAAAGAAAAGAAAATAGCCTTGGAAACTTTCAGCTCTATACTCGAGCTGTGAGACAGAGTAGGGTACAGTTACCAAAATTATAACTCTGGTAATACTCATTTACACATAGAAAAAATCCGTCCTCCGATTTAATTGAATTCTTTCCGCTCTGAATTCCTTCCGTATGCGAAATAGTATGATATTTTTCTCCACTAATGCAACTTTTCGCCAAAATCTTTAATCTAAAAAAAAATTTTAATATTGGGCTGGAAACTAAGATGTTGAGACTGATAGTCTTATGCTTTAGCATTTGAGTTGGCCCAGCATAGGGCTCTGTAGCATCTTTGTTGCATTAATATGCACGATTAAAGGGACTCCTATTAACGGGCTTTCTTAGCGACAACGGCAATGCCAATTGTGTATAAAATAGAATAGAATTTATTTGCGCTAAAAAGCCCATTGGCCATGGCAAAAAATATAAAACAAAAAACAATTAAACAGAAATTACACAAACCCTACTGAAACGTAGCTCTATGGTTCATCGAGAGACAAAGGAATCGTGCCCAAACTTCTGACACCCATAAAACACTCGCTAAACCAAACGCTTCAAATCTCTATCACTCAGCTCCTCATATTCACACATCAAGTGATATACATTCTCATTTAAACCTCCTCACATTGGACAAAAATAAAAGATGTATATTAAAAACACTGTGAAACTGAATAGCTTGCCCAGTAGTAACATAGATAACCAGCAACAGTCAGATTTTGGCCAAAAAATGAAATCATTTATGTCAGATTTCTTGGGGGCTACTAGAAGCTAGGATTCTACACATTAAATATTAGATTATTTGACTCTAATGAATTTTGCCAATCTTATTTTTGCATATGAGGTTAAAATTATACAGTTGCGTAACTAGCATTGTCTGGTATTGTTTGGCCTTATAATAATTTAAAGGCTATTTGAATTACCAGTAGAGTTTTAATGGTCAACACTGATTTAAAACATTAGGTAAACTAAAAAAAAAACCTCCGATCTTAACAGAAAATCGAATGTATTTTGGAGGTGCGATTAGGTTTAGGTTCCTTTTGAAATTTTTGGTATGTTAGGCTTTAGACCTAGGTTAGGTTAGATTATAGTATGCTTTTCTACGATCCTGCAATTTTAATTATTCATCATAAGATGACAAGTTTGATAGATGAGATTCAGCTTTCTTCATCTCCGAATTAAATTTTTGGAATTTACTTTACATTTTCCTTTTAAATTGAAAAAAAAAACTTTAAAATTGCATTGAAACCATTGAAAAAAAAAGGAAAATTATCCTATTTTTTAAGTAAGTTCACTAAGAAATTATCTAAGTGATATCTTAGTTTTGGATCGACGACTCTATTGACTTAAGCCAAATGAATCTAAAAGTATTTTGTCATTTCGGAGTAAGTTGCAATTAAAGGTTTGTCGTAAATTCGTAGCTTTACAGGGATCTGTTTTGAGTTGTTTTGAGGTGAAGTCCCTTGCAAAGCTGCTATTTTAGACCTTGAACCCTTAAACTGCTTTAAAGAAGAAACGTGTTTTTTTGTGAAATATTTTTTAAATATTATTTTGTTGCCAATAGACAAGACAAAGCATAAAATACACATATTTGTATTATAAGTATGTTTAGAATTTGTTCTGAGGTCGTAAATGGTTCTTTTAATATCTGTAGGGTCCATTAAAAAAACTTTTTTCGAAAGTTTTTATATATTCCAGACCCCTAAAGACGCTGTTCTTGGAAAATTTGTGCGTCTTTTTTTTTAAATTCAATATTTTTTTTCTATGATTATATTGTGTTATTAATGCGATTTCGTGACACTTGGAGCTTAGGAATATAAAGTATTTGGTTAATAGGTTTTTGGTTTATATAGGGTATTTAGTGTCATAAAGGATATTTGGGTTTGGGCCTTTTTGTGCCCCAAAACCAAATATTTACCTTGCTGGGGCCAATATGCTGTTGATTAAAAACTGGGAAAGAGATAGAGAGAAGGAGAGGGGAAAAAGAGAGGACCTGCTGAAACGGAGAGCAAAACTAAGGAAACGGAGAAATAGGAAAAGGAAGTGTAATTCTAGGAACAGGAGGATAGATATCTTAGTTAATGACTAATTATGAGAAGAAAGAGCGAAAGTTCTGTGATTATTTTCAGCAATTTGTGCACGAGCCTCAATTGTCACTGCCTAGTTAGAGTTTCAAACCAAATTTCTGGTACTTAAATAATTCATACCAACTTTTCTCAATAAGGGTACTCCAGAAACATAGGCTTGTATAGAACGTCACGAATTTTCAGCAAGAAAAAGTGAACTATGCTATGATGAACATTGGATCTAGATAACTTGTTATGCATTTAACTCATTTGTGACATTTGCTTTGCAGCGGAATCAGTAAATGGAATAACCAGAAATGACCCAGTTTTCGAGTGTCATAGAAATGGATTACTTGACACGGCTATTAGGCTTCTTTCTGTTTTTCATGCTGTTTACGACGATCATTTTGCTTCACTTGCGCCTCAGAAAGCTTCAACTTTTCCTCGTCATTTCCTGTCGCCTACGAGGAAAGTGGGCTCTGATAGAGGTATTGTGATTGTATTCATATATTTATGTTTAGTTCTATCAAGGATGTTCTATGTAGAAGCGGGAATGTTCGCGGCTGTTGCTTTGTCAACGTAATTAGAATACTATTCTTTTGAACTTGAAGTTTTATTGTGTTTTTGATTAATATTTTTGAACCAAAAGTTGAAATCAAATAGGATGATCCTGTTTGTATTGGAGGATCTGAAACTTACTTTAAGAATGAAGACATAATAGATTATGGTTAAGATTCTAGATGCTCCATTGTTTTTTCTTTTTTCATGTGTACTAAAGATATAGTTTTGAGAGGACTCAACTTCCCGAGGGCTTAAAATAAATATAAAAGGTATTAAATTAACGTGAAGCTATCTTCTTGATCGATCTTCTTGCTACTCAACATTGCCTCTTCACCTTCATTTATTCCTAGTCTAAGAGACCTAGTCTTCTTAATATTAATTTTAAGACCTATTCTTGCACACTGGATTTTCAAAACCTCAAAAATTCATTCATTTTGCTAACATTTTTATCTAGGCTACTCAAATCCTCTGCATAATCTAAGTCTAGAAGAGTTTTACCTTCCCATTATACCCCATGCTCTATCCTAGCTTCTGCCGTCTATATAAATGTAGATATGCTGGATGCCTCCTGAAAGGTCCCCTAAGTTTGGCTTTTTATAAAACCTAACTGTAAAGTTTATCAGCAAACCCAATTTTCATAGTTATCTATATCAAACAGTTCGTGGTAACGAACTGTAAGTAAGGAGCGACCGAGCTCAATATTAACTGAAACTCCAAAAAACGGGATTTTGATACCAGTAGATGCATCAAAAGAATCAGATTTTAATGCTGATTTCAAATATATAAGTCTCATCAAATTTAGTCCTACCCATCAAAAGTTACGCCCCTGAGAAAATGTGGCTGATTTTCGAAAAAAGAAGGAAAAACCCCCCTAAAATATATAGAACTGTAATAAAAATTACACCATCAGATTCAGCGTAACAGAGAAATCTACTGTAGAGGTTTCAAGCTCCTATCTGCAAAATGTGGAATTTTGTATTTTTTGCCAGAAGAAAGATCGCGGATGCGTGTTTATTTGTTTTTGTTTTGTTTGTTTTTTTGTTTTTTTTCCCCAGGGGTGATCGTATCGACCCAGTTGTCCTAGAATATCGTGGGAGGGCTCATTGGAACGGAAATTAAAAGTTCTAGTGCCCTTTTTAAGCGATCTAAAAAATGGAGGGCATCTAGGCCCCCTCTCATGCTCATTTTTTTTCCAAAGTCATCCAATCAAAATTTTTGAGATAGCCATTTTGTTCAGCATGGTCGAAAATATGATAACTATGTCTTTTAGGATGACTTAATACCCCAAAGTCTCCGGGGGGAGGGCTGAAAGTTATGAACTTTACCCAATGTTAACATGTAGTATTGGTTATTGGGGAAGTATACAGATGTTTTTTTTAGGGGGGATTTTTTTGTGGTAGTGGGGGATAGGTCTGGGGTTATGTGGAGGATCTTTACATGGAGGAAGTTTTCATGTGGGAAGGGACATTGTTATGAAGGGGGTGCCGCATTTCCCAGCATTATTTAAAAAAAAAGATCAGAAATTATATAAAAAAACAACAAGTTTTTCAACTGAAAGTAAGGAGCAACATCAAAACTGAAAATGAACAGAAAATATTACGTATATGATTTGGTTCGCCCCCTAGTCAATACCTCGCTCTTTAAGCCAAAGATTTTTTTAGTACTTTCATAAGAGCTATTTTATTCTAATAAACGGCCTTTGTGATTAAGGGGTCATTTTTTAAAGAATTGCACAAAATTCGAACTTTAGCGTAAAGAACGAGGTATTGACTAGGGGGTGAACCCCTAAAATGCGTATTAAAAATATATGAATATAGAAATTTGTTACGTAGGTTAATTCGTAAGTTACGTATATTTGTTACTAATAAAAACGTTCGTAAATAAAATTAAAAAACGTTCGAGAAAGCCATTTAACCAAATAAAAGTAAAATAATAATCTGCAAATTTGGTGTTGATTATTCATGTACGGTGAGCCAAAATCAACACCCTGCATTTATTCAAAAATGTTCAAGAATTAAATAAAAAAAACAAGTTTTTTTTAACCGAAAGTAAGGACCGACGTTAAAACTTAATACGAACAGAAGTTATTCCGTATATGAAAGGGGCTGTCCCCTCCTCAACGCCTCGCTCTTTACGCTAAAGTTTGACTTTCCCACAACTCTGTTTTTTTAAACAATAAAAAACTTTAGCGTAAAAGAGTGAGATGTTGAGGAGGGGACAGCCCCTTTCATATACGGAGCAATTTCTGTTCGTTTTAAATTTTAACGTCGGTACTTACTTTCAGTTTTAAAAAAAACTTGTTTTTTTATTTAATTCATTTAAAAGGTCCTAAGTCAGTGATGACAAACCTATAGACACATGTTGACGCTGACATGCGAACTCATTTAGTGTATCTTGCATCGACAATGTGTCGACATGCGAAGTTTCAAGCATCCCACATATGTCAGAATGATCAGCCATGCTCAAGGTAATGCACGTGTGTGAACGGTGACGCGTGAATTTATTTTGGGTCACCATGCATCGGCGATCTTCAGAGCCAAAAAGAAAGTGTTAGCCTACACATCTTTTGGCGCAAAAAAAGTTCTTTTTAAACCTTTAATTTAATTTTTTAATTTTAATATTCTTTTGGAATGTAAATCCTAATCTAAATTTGTACTTAAAAAAGTTCATCAAGTTTTTCAGAGGACTCGGATTTTCTGAGTTTTTGAATGTGTATAAGGCCCTAAAATATAGAGTACAAATTCAAATCGAACAGTGCAAGCCAGTACAATCTAGAGTATCTGGATTTTTAATCCAATTTGCCATAGAATAAAGTGAGTTAGGGTCAACCCTCTGTATGTTACGCTTTAATTATACCTCTATCTTGGTTTTCGTTTCGTCTATTAATATACTACAACTGAAGAATATAAATACTTATATATATGTATAAAAAAAACTTCTCTTCAAGTCAATCTTCTGACCTGCCCATGAACTTGCAAAAATAAATTGTCCTAGAGGCGTAGCATGAAAATAAAAATGTTCTTGACATTGTTTTGTTGTTCTTGATGAAAAAAGTTCCGTGTTAATCGCATGAACGAGCTGCACGACCAATACTGATCAATATGTACAATCAATATGTATAATATTGCAATTCAGTATGTATTTTTTCCTCGTCGAGCTGCTACTGGAGTCACTGTTAATGAAAAAAAAAATCCTGCAATCCTATATTTCCACAATCCTCCCCTCATTAAACTCCAAAAAAATTGAATTAAATAATTAAAGCCCATAATTGACTTTATTTCTTAATTCTTCAAACCTTGTATTTCTTCAGTTTAATTACCATATTATTCCATTATTTTATTTCCTCGATAAATGAACAAGAACTTTACCCTGCTAGTGATTGTAATCGGAGCATACAGCTCGTACCTCGGGCGAGTGCTGTGAATGGGGTAATCAGGCTTATCCTGAAACATACCTGAGAAGCATAAAAGTAAGTTATTATTATATTTAAAAAGAAATACTAAGCTATAAGGATCTCGGAAGCCAGTAGCCGGTAAATTTTTTAGCTCTCTGTGCCCCAGTTTCACAGGACCAGTTGAAAATTAAGTAGATCGTATTATTGGTAAGAGATAAGTCGGATCACAGAAAAAGAAACTTGCATGGCACTTGAGTGTACAGAAAAAATTAAGGAAAAACAAACGATTGAACGAGGTAAAAAAAATTTTAGGTTATATAAGAAATGAACATTACGGTAGAGCAAAGAAACTCGAAAATGACTTGAGACCTCAGTTAATATTAATTAAACAGATTGCAACTTTTTGTTATAAATGATAAACTGTTGAGGATAATGGACAGTAAGTGAAGAGCAGCCCTTTCAATAGCAACTGTAATTTTTTCATGGTAGAAATAGTAGAAAATTGCTATTTTAAACTTTGATCAAATATTTTGGTGGGTCATAGGAGACAGTTATAGAAAATGCACGAGAGGCAGGCTGATTATCCTCTAACCTTCCAAGAATTTTAGAAAGAGAATTAGAAATTTCAATTTCCAATAGAAAGACTCCCCGCTGAAGTTGCTGCACCCATTTGTTCCATACGAAATGGCTGGAAAAAAGAAGTACATCAAAAGCATATGGCTCTTTTACTTAGTCAACGCTAGAGCGAAACGTTGAGCACGAAACTTTTATATCAGCATACACATAGAAAGAATCTTCTTTTAATGCTAGTTATCGGAATTGAAAATTCGTTGCAGATGTCTTTGCACTTGAAATAACTCTGAATACAATATTAAAAGTGACATTGATCGAATTTTAAGAGCAGTGAAAGCAGAACAGTGGAGCCATATTAAAACACGAGTTTTTTCAAACTTACAGAAGAACTAACAGAAGTGTCCAAACTTCTGTAAACAAACAAAAGTTTTTTGCAAATAAAAGTTTGGCTGCCGACACCTCAGACGGCCCTGAAGGCTAGAGTGTCATTTCATTTCTACTGAAAATTGTAAATAATTAGTTTTTTTTTTTTTAATTTTAATGCTAATCAGCTGTCCTGAAAAAAATATTTTTTGAACAAACACTTTTTGACGGTTTGTTTAGCTTTACTATTTTGAAAAGCGATGTATTTCTGTCACTTTTTTCCTTTTAATTATTTTTCATTCAATGATATAGAAAATTGATAGATAAATAAACTTTTAAAATGTCAATTGGCAATTTTAATCTTATCAGTTTAATGAAGCGTTAGTGTTTTCTAGCCTTTGGTTTTTTTAGGGGGGGGGGGGGGGGGAAAGGAAACTCAACTCTTAACTGTATTTAACTCTTAACTTAACTCTTAACTGTAGTTTGTATTCGTTTTTTAAGTTTTGACGTCGCTCTTTGATTTTTTTATTTGATAAAATGTACTTTTATTTAGCTTGAACAAGAACGACAATCAATAGCCAGAACGATAACGTAACTTTTTGTCAAAATTTTTTATTTTAACGCTTTGAGGAAAATTAGGGACTAGTCTCGCAATACTTTTGAAACTGCTGCAGTCGATTCATCTGCTCTTCTTTCATTTTTGCTTTGCTGCTCGATCTTTACATTTCTCCTATTTACTTATCTGACAGCAGCAGGCCTAATCATAGCTAAATGCTCGTGTATTTGTTGAAGCTGCATGTTTTACTATTTTTCTCTCTTTCTATCCTCCTTGATTGCCTTATCCTTAGTTCCTATTGAAGAAATCTCTGAAACAAGAAAAATTTCGCCAGTCTTGTGCAACTTGCGATTTCTTTTGCGCTTCTCTTTCCAATAAATTTCATTAGTAAAATTAAGCTGTTGGTGCTAAGGTACAATAAATAGGTAAAACGGAGCAGAGATTAAAGCTAAAAGAAAATGAATCCTGCTCTTTTTGCCAACCAACCTTAAAAGGATGAATGTTTTAATTTACAACCCTAATTGATGAAGCCATGTAAACGAACCTTCCTTTCTCCTAGCTAAAGTCTTTTCAATGGAGTCACCTCGTTCACCCTAACCAAATATTACAGAAAGATCAATAAATTCTATAAAGGGTACTTTGCTGTTGTAATCTGTGTAGAGAGAGAATAATGACTGCCAGAAGGTCATATCAACGGATCCTTTTTTTACTTTTTGTCTTGCTCTTTTTCTTGTTTCTTTCTTTTCCTTTGTTTTACTTGACATATAAAGCAAATTTGGCTCTATTTGAGCTTGTGATAGCCTTTTGAAAATAAATCAAAAAACAAAACAACTGTTTTCCAACTAAAATTAAGGAGCAATATTAAAACTTACAAGGAGCAGAAAAATTATTACGTATATAAAGGGGGGTTATCCTCTCCTCAACACTTCGCTTTTCACGCTAAAGCTTTTCGGCACTTTTGTAAAAAGTTACTTATTGTTCTAATAAACGAACCTTGTGTTTCAGGGAGTGGTTTTTAAAGAATTAGGACACAATTTAAACTTTAGCGCAAAGAGCGAGGTGTTGAGGAGGGCCAATCCCCCTCATATACGTAATAATTTCTGTTCCTTTTAAGTTTTAATATTGCTCCTTACTTTCAACTGAAAAAACTTTTTTTTTTATTTTTATTTATTTTTTTTTTTTTTTTATCGTTTTTTAAATGACGCCAGAAAATCTGGCTCCACTTCCACGGAAAAAATCCCCCTCTTCATTGAAATATCCTCTGAACAATTCAGTCCGGAGGAAAATTTACACCGGACAATTACCCTTAACACCTCTCCGCGCAAACTGAGTCAGTAAAGAGAAAGCAAGACATATAAAGAAATTTCGTATAGGAATTCTGGCAAACTCCCCCAATTTGCAATTTCTCCTGAAAAATTCACCCCCTGGAAAACTCCCTCTTCATGGAAAATTCTCCCCGTGCAAAATCCCCCCCAGCAAAAATTTCGTCCTCCCCTCCCCACCCAAATAATGTATGCATACTTCCCAAAATACTAATACTATACAAATACTATACGTGTACAATGGACAAGTTTTATACCTTAAAAAACCTTTCCCCCAGGGGCTGTGGGGGAGGGGGTAATTTAACTCCAAGGACATGATTATTAGGCCTTTTAACTATGCTGAACAAAATAGAAATCTCAGAATTTCGACCGGACGATTTTGGGAAAAAAAAAAAAAAGTGGTATGGGGGGGGACCTAGTTGCCCTCCTATTTTTTTGTCACTTAAAAAGGGCACCAGAACTTTTAATTTCTGTTAGAATGAACCCTCTCCCCATGTTCTAGGCCCACTGGATCTAGTCCCCACTGGTCCACCCCAGAAAAAACAAATCACGCATCCGTGATCTTTCTTCTGGCAAAAAGTATAAAATTCTACATTTTTTTGTGCTCATAGGAGATTTGAAACCTCTACTGTTGGGTTTCTCTGATACGCCGAATCTGATGTTGTGATTTTCATTAAGATTTTTTGAATTTTAGGGGGGTGTTTTCCCCTTTTTTTAGGAAATCATGCAAATTTTCTCAGGCTCGTAACCTTTGATGGATATAACAAAATTTAATAAAACTTATACATTTAAGATCAGCATAAAAATCCAATTCTTTTGATACATCTATTGGTATCAACATTCCTTTTTTTAGAGATTCGGTTACTATTGAGCCAGGTCGCTGCTTGCTTACAGTTCGTTACCACGAACTGTTTGAAATATTGTCTTATCAACTGGTCTTCTGCCATCTAGCTATTTTGCTTGGCTAGTGGGTGCGGAGCAAGAAGAGCTAGATGACTCTGCGGTAACAATTTGCCACCTTAGAGAGCTGACTGAAAGCTTCAAACCTTATAATCAGTAATTGTTCCATTGAAAAATTGAGTAAATGAACTAAATAAAAGTTGCAATATTGTTTGAAATTATATGGCTAACTCTTGAGTTTTCTGGGTGCGAATCATGTGGTTGTGACTCCACGATGACCCCTATTAGATTTTTTCTTAGGATCTTTTCGGGTATAATTTTTACTTACCAAGGATTTTACTTACAAGGATCAATCTACACGATCAATACTGCTGACAGAATTGGATAGTTTTTCGTCTTAATTCATACCTATATTGTAATAAATGGCACCTTAGTGTTTGATTTTCCATCGCAGTTACCACTACGGTTCTTTTGCTGTAAACCCTAAAAACCAACGTTTTGGAGCCATATTTTGACATTCAGAAAACTTGAATAAGCCTTGATTGGAAAATTTTCATTGTTTTTATACCTTGATTGGGATTATCCGTTGCCCTTCTCTCCCACTTGAGTTAACTATAATTATATTCTAGTGGGAGGCTGGATTTGCTCACTGGAACAAAAAAAATGTCTTTTTTTTAAAATTTAGTGTAAATTTAAATACAGATGGTTGTGAAAATGAAGTTAACAATAATAGTGCATCTACAATAGAAATATTTATTTTTGTCTTTAGACGGTTAAATATAGATTCGGTTGGATATTCGGTTAGGATTTTAGTATTTGAAACTAAAGCTCCCCCACTTGAGTTAACTATAATTATATTTTTGTGGGAGGCTGGATTTGCTCACTGGAACAAAAAAAAAATGTCTTTTAAATAATTAAGTGTAAATTTTAAATACAGATGGTCGTGGAAATGGAGTTTAAGAAAGTTAATAATAGTGAATCTACAATAGAGATATTTATTTTTGTCTTTAGGCGGTTAAGTATAGGTTCGGATGGATATTCGGATTGGATTTTATTATTGGAACCTAGAGCTACAAATGTGGCACCTGGGACGGATGCTGCCAGAGTAAATTGAGAATTATACTGGAAATAAAGAGATGCAAAAAGAGAATTACTTACTTCACGTATATCCAAGTAAACAAATTTTAAGGTGGGGTTATCTCAACGTATGGGAATTACATGTCATTTTTGGGTAGAATGGCCCATAATTTTTGGGTTTCTTTGGGCTGGTTTTGTAGGACTTAAGGAAGGAACTATTTAGGATAGATATATGTAGAGGAGGATGGGGTTCAACGAATAAAATCTTGAGTTGTAATTACCATTATTGATGTGAAAAATGTCAGTAGGCATGGGCGAATTGGTTTAAAAATCTGGCGAATCAGTTAGGAAGAGAATACTTCTTATTTAAACGGTTAACTTATGCTTCCTTTCTCATACACGTATTTTCGTGAATTTTAACTTATTATAGGCATGATATATAGCTTTCCTGCTTTAAAATATACTATGCTAAATGCCTGAAGTAGTATATACAGGTGTACTATAGACATGCTCTTTGCTGCTTTAGATAGGCATGATATATAGCTTTCCCTTCCTGCTTTAAATATACTATGCTAAATGCCTGAGTAGTATATACAGGTATACTATAGACATGCTCTTTGCTGCTTTAACCTCTACTTACAGGCTCAAATGAGAGAAAGCTATTAGCATCAAATGGATCTGGATTTATGTGGAGTCAAAGCTATTATGTACGATTATATGAGAATGTCCGTAGCCTATGGAGAAATTCTAAGGTACCTCTTAAGTATCTCTTAAGTAACACTTAAGGTAACTTTAAGTATACTCTGTCCAAAAATCTTATGTTTTATTTTTCCACTCGATTATACCATTACTTATGTGTGGTGGGGGGGGGCTAAAAATGATGAATGTATAAGGTATTTAAATTATATATATATATATATATATATATATATATATATATATATATATATATATATATATATATATAATATATATATATATATATATATATATATATATATATATATATATATATATATATATATATCTATATATATATATATATATATATATATAGATATATATATATATATATATATATATATATATATATATATATATATATATATATATATATATTATATATAGTGCATAGTAATGCAGCTAAAAAAACTGCTTAAAGTTTCGACTCAGAGGCCCACTCATTTCTCTTATTAACACTAGGTATGATAATAAACTTTTTATTGTGAAGTGTCTTAAATGCAATAATTTAATTTAGGATAAATTCATTTAGAAAAACAAAAGTAACTCGTATAAGTTAGCTAAAAGACAATGTGCGTTATTTAAACTCTGCAATTAATAAGGAGAAGCTCAACTAGCAGCACAAAGTGTATAAAAATGGTCGAAAAATGCGTAAATGCAGTTATTAAAATCCTAAATGTTAATATTCATTGCTTTTTTGCTGCTTTTACTACAAATAAAAATTCCCTGGAGCACGAAGCTGCCCGAGGCCAACACAGTTAACCACGCCACCCACGCCCCTCTTTCTCAATATAAATTTAAACCGTCCAAGAAGTTCTCATTTACCTTATATCATTTCTTACGACCTCCTCCCACCCAATTTGGGGACGACCTGCTTTTCGTTTGGCTACAGGTTGTTGGCCAAAAAAGAAGATCTTTGGCAGTCTGTCATCTTTCATCTGCAGAACGTGTCCTTGCCATCTCTAGCTTTCTATAGCCCTAGAAAGGTGGATAAAGCCACTTTTTTTCGTCGAGCTTCCTGTTTGAAACACGTCAGTTAGACCGGCACACGAAAACAATGTGGAGACAATTTCAAAGGAAACATATAATAAATACTCCTCCGTGGTTTGGAGCGCCCACGATTCAGAACCATATTTAACCACTATCATCACTGTAGCTTCCAATATTCTAATATTGATTCGCAGACTTATCTTCATATTCTTCCAAACTTTTTTCAAACTGTGAAAAAATAACCCCGGACCTTGGTTATTCTACTTTCAATATCTTCACTGCACCCACCGTCTTTTACCCACCCTTGATCGATCATCTCGTTACCCAACATCTCTTCTTAACCTTCACTTTTTCCCAGCCTAAGTAACTTAGTCTTCTTAAGGCTAAAGGGGTCTGATTACTCAGGCGCTTCTCAATTATTACTCTAAGAGTAAAAATTTGGTTGGCGCATCCTCTCCTCTTCCTATAATTAAAGCCTTATCTACAGCATCTCCAAGTCTTAAAAGTATCATCAAATGCCTCTCTACTTCACACTCCTCATTTTTTATCCTTCATACTTCCTCCATTGCTTTTTAGCATGTATATTTTGTATATAAAAAAAAAACGGTTGAATTGGGGTAAAAAGGGTCTATACTTATGTTTGGATATGGTAATTTACAGTTACTGCTTAGGTGATAACTGTTCATGGAGTTACTTCGACAAGATTTTTTGGCCTGTATTCCTTATTTTAACTATTTAGGGTAATTTTTGGGCTAGATGATGGGCTTTTTTTTTGCTTATTTAGGTTTAATTGAATTGTATTTTCTTCGAATAAATCCAGAGTCTAAATTATTGCCCAGGAAGCTCCTTTAAAGTATCTAGTTCCACTCTTTCCCCCTTCAATGAACATGGACAAACTTGGATTATAAAATCGAAACTTTCATAAATAGATCTACAGCACAAATCAGATGAAGGAAAGTGCTTTGAATCTCGTTCCTTTCAAGATGCGTATTAATTTTTTTCGAAAAAAACAGGAGATCTGGGTTTCAGCTCGGTTCAAGATTATCCATGGTGGCACAATAAGGAACTTAGTGTTAACGTTATTTTTTGTGTTCAAGTACGGGATTGTAAAACAAACAACTGTTATTCAATATGGTTTGAATTACATTCATATCATTAGAGATAAGTATTCAGAACCTGCAGTCCGAGAAACAATTCTTGGAAAAAAATTAAATGGGAAATGTTTTGTTTCCTAAGTTAAAATTGAAATAGACCTGCCTTCAGGCTTCAGACTTCTCTCTTGACACAGACTTCTCTCTTGCCACAGTGACCTACTTTAAAAAACGACTACAGTGACCTACTTTAAAACGACTACAGTGACCTATTATTAAACGAGATTGGATGCGATTATTTGGATTTTTAGACTTGATTGCTAGAGAAGTTTTTATCAGAAATGAAGCCGGGAGATCTGGGTTTCGCTCGGTTACCTAGATTTCCATGGTGGCCAATAAGGATACTTAGTGTTCCTAGTCCCGGAAAGAAATTTTTTGTGTTCAAGTACGGGGATTGTAAAACAGCAACTGTTACGATTGAAAATATGATGGACTTGAAACTAATAAACAGATATGCGGTGCTAGTAAACATGCGTCCATCAAAAAAGCAATGGCTGACCTGAATAAAAATCCAATCTCTTACATGGAAACTGCTGCTAGCCTTGGAATTGAGAAGGAGGTGCGGCTTGAGATTTTCAAACAGTTCGTGGTAACGAACTGTAAGTAAGGAGCGACCCGGCTCAATAGTAACCGAAACTCTAAAAAAGGGAATATTGATACCAATAGATACATCAAAAGAATGAAATTTTTATGCTGATTTCAAATATATAAGTTTCATGAAGTTTTGTCTTACCCATCCAAACTTACGCGCCTGAGAAAATTTGCCTTATTTTCGAAAAAAGGGGGAAACAACCCCTAAAAGTCATAGAACTTTAATGAAAATCACACCATCAGATTCAGTGTATCCAAGAACCCTACTATAGAAGTTTCAAGCTCCTATCTGAAAAAATGTGGAATTTTGTGTTTTTTTGCCAGAAGAAAGATCACAGATGCGTGTTTTTTTTTTTTTTTTTTTTTTTTCAGGGGTGATTGTATCGATCCAGTAGTCCTAGAATATCGTGAGAGGGCTCATTCAACGGAAATTAAAAGTTCTAGTGTCCTTTTTAAGTGACCGAAAAATTGGAGGGCAACTTGGCCCCCTCCCACGCTCATTTTTTCCCGAAGTCACCCAATCAAAATTTTGAGAAAGCTATTTTGTTAAGCATAGTCGAAAATCTAGTTAATATGTCTTTGAGGATGACTTAACCCCCCAAAGCTCCTGGGGAAGGGCTACAAGTTATAAACTTTGCCCATTGTTTACATATACAGCCGTTTTCAGGAAGAATTTTTTTTCTAGTGGGGGGGGGGGGTCGGATTAGGGGTTTATGGGGGTGAATCTTTCCATGGAGGATGTTTCCTTGGGGGAAGGGACATTCCTATGAAGGGGGTGCTGGATTTCCCAGCATTATTGAAAAAACGATCAAAAATTAAATTAAAAAAATATAAGTTTTTTTCAACTGAAAGTAAGGAGCAATATTAAACCTTAAAACGAACAGAAATGATTACGTATATGAGGGGGTTTTGCCCCCTAGTCAATACCTCGCTCTTTACGCTAAAGTTTTTTTAGTACTTTCAAAAGAGCTATCTATTCTAATTAACCGGCCTTTGTGATTCAGGGGTTTGTGATTCGAACAAAATTTAAACTTTAGCGTAAAGAGCGAGGTATTGACTAGGGGGCGAACTCCCTAATATACGTAATAAAAACATACGAATATAGAAATTCATTACGTAAGTTAATTCGTAAGTTACGTCAGAAAAAAATTCCGAGAAAGCCATTTAGCCAAAAAAAGGAAAATTAATATGCGAATTTCGTTTTAATTATTCATGTACGGTTGGCCAAAATCAAAGCTGCATTAATTCAAAAGCGTTCGGATCAAATAAAAAAAAAACAAGTTTTTTTTGACTGTAAGTAAGGAGCGACATAAAACGAACAGAAATTATTCCGTATATGAAAGAAGTTGTCCCCTCCTCGACGCCTTGCTCTTTACGCTAAAGTTTGACTGTCTTACAACTTTATTTTTTAAAAACAATAAAAAACCTTAGCGTAAAGAGCAAGGCGTTGAGGAGGGACAACCCCTTTCACATACGGAATAATTTCTGTTCGTTTTAAGTTTTAATGTCGCTCCTTACTTTCAGTTAAAAAAAACTTGTTTTTATTTTTTTTAATCTGAACTAAGAGCGGAAAGTTTCGCAGGCAAATGACTCAATTAGTGATATTCTTAAGAAAAATATAGCAAAGGAGTTTGGTAAGGTCAAACTCTCACAAGATGACCTTGAGAAAATAACACAAACTGTTTATTCATCCGTTATGTTGGAACTTGAAAGTAGCCATGAAAAATTAGTGGACCGAATCGGAGAACTGGAATCTAAAGTTGATTTCTTAGCACAAGCATTGTCAAACCTGCAGTATGACTTCGATGAAATGCAACAAGCTAGTAAGTCGTGCATCAGACCTGTCATGGAATATGCATGTCCTCTCTTCGCTGGTGCACCAAAAAGCCACATCGCTCCACTCCAACATTTTAAAAATAGAGCAGTGCGTGCAGCAACCTCTGTGGCAGCACGAAATCTAAAAACCCCACAGCTGATCCAGGAACGTTTCGATGTATCGTCCATGTCGGTTTTCTATAAGTAATAAAGTACTTGTATAACCCTCCATCAGAGGAGCTATCAAAGCTCGTTCCTGATAAAGCAAAGCACTTTGCGATCAAATCGCTGAAGTACAGCTCGTCAGGACTACCTTGAGCAGGGTACTCTTCGCCAAGAATATCTGAAAAGGAGTTTTCGCCTGGCGATCGGTTGCCACATGGAATAGATTACCGGCAGAGGTAATCCCGAAAAATCCTTCCTTGACGCGTTCAAGAGAAGGTATAACAAGTATCTCAGTGTTAGAAAATGAGGTAACTATCAGGACTAGCGGCAAATCATCATTTGTGATGGAGCCGTGAGGCCTGTAATAAAAAAAAAGTCTTCCTGCGTTGGCATTTACCACCTACTTGGTCGGAATGAAACAACAAAGCACCCTACAAATATTGTGCTAGACTTAATAACAAAAAAACTAGGTATACAATCGATGTCCGAGTCTGACAATGTGGATGTTAATATTTTGGAAAAGCCCAGTAGTAGCAGAACCCCCCCCCCCCCCCCCCCCCCCCCCCACCCCCTGCCCCCCCCCCCCCCCCCACCCCCCACCCCCCCCCCCACCCCCCCACCCCCCCCCCAGTTGAAGTCAGATTTAAAAGCCCAACAGTTGCAAGAGAGGTATTAAAAAATCAGAGCAAGCTGAAAGGATCGAAATGTTTTGTAAGTGAAAGCCTTACTCGTCGTTGACAGGAAGTTCTAAATGCTGCTTGGGATATAGTGGGTATGAGAAATGCGTGGTCAGTGTAGGGTCGTATCTTTGCAAAGTCTGGCGATCAAGTAGTTAGAATTAAGGACTTATCAGAAGTTGTATCGCTGAGCCGTCTTCAAGAAGCCAGGGTTCTGGCTAACAGACAAGAGAGTGACAGTGACTAAACTGCTTTGGTGACAGTAAGGTGAACTTTTTGTTTCAAAATGTCTCTGCTGACTCATAGACTATCTGATCTTACCGGAAATTACTTTAGTTTAGCTAATGTATGTGAGCGAGGCCTTTGTGAACATGATAGTGGGAATGAAAAAGTGAGTTCAGACCTGAATATTCCGGTTTTTAAGTATATTGATCCCTGTGATCTGAGGTAAATTAAATCATCGAGTGATTTTGTCGTAGCCACGTATAATTGTCAGGGGCTTGAAAACTGTGTTTGATACACTACTTACCACAGTTAATGAAGTAATCGTTGTTTCTATGTAATATCGCTAACTGAGACTTTCTGAGTGAAATATCACCTTTAAGTTTGTATACATTAGGAGGTTTTTCTTTTTTTTATAAAAATAGAACGCAGATGCGGAAAATGGATTAGGAATTTACGCGCGGGATGATATTTATGTAACTGTAGAAGATACTTTAGGTGTCTGGGTTGAAGGTCGGTTTGGGTCTTTTGTTGTTAATGTAAAAAAAAAATATGATGTTGAAATTTTGATTGCTATTATTTACAGGACACCTAGTCCTAACCCTACGGAAACGTCCCAGCATTTTGAGAATCTTTGTCAGAATTTAGGGTCGTGTAAAAAGCCGTGTAAGCTAATGGGAGATTTCAACCATAATTTATTGGAGCTAGGAAATAATATGAATGGGGAATTTTTAACAAACATGCTGTCATATAGTTTTTTTCCCGTCGATTAACATCCCCCACACGAATTGCTGAACGCACGGCCACGCTTACTGATAACATATTAGTCAGTGAAGATATTTGTGACCGGCTGAAATCATCAAATATGTTAATTGCGCCAGGTTCGGATCATCTCCTTGCATTTGTAGCAGTGTCGTTTAGCGATTTATCATCATATCCAAATGACCAGCATAAAATTGAAGAGAAAATATTTGTTTTCAATGAACCAAATTTAAGTAAATTAAAAGATCATTTCGGAAAAACTAGAATGGAGCGATGTTTTGAGTCAGAATGACCCTGAAGTAGGTTATGTTTGGTTTTCTGGTAAGATTCGTGAAGCAATGCACAAGTATTGTAAGATTGAAGAACCACATGCGAATAGATCGAGAAAGAAAAAATAATTTTAAACCTCCGTGGTTAACAAATGAATTACAAAAAACATGATAAAATTAAGAAACAAGCTTTATAGTAGAATGTTGAATAAACCGTCGAATGAAAATCGGTATATTTATGTTAGTTATCGAAATGTTGTCAATAAGAAAAAACAAGATGCTAAGAAGAATTACTTTTTAAATGCCTTTGAACTTGCGAAGAATAATGTATGTTCAACGTGGAAAATTATTAATCGAATTTTGAGGTGAAATAAACATAAAGATAATGAGATCCCTAAGGAGATAGTTAACCCGAATGGGGAAAGAATAGGAAATTATCAATCTGTAGCTGATAATTTTTGTAAATTTTTTGCTGAGATTAGTCAAAATATTTCTTCACTATCTGATAATGATATTGACAAAGAAGACAAAAGTCAAATTTCTTCAAATTTGAAAATGATGGAAGCATTTTTGTTTTTGAACCGGTTTCCACAAATGATTTGAAGAAGATCGTGAATTTTTTTGGGACCATCAGAGGCTTCTGGAATTGATCACATGCCGAAACGGGTTCTAAAACATGTTTTGCCGGTGATATCTCATATTTTGATTTTTTAAAATCAATTAGTCTTTTCAAAAAGGAATTGTTCCAAAAGGTCTAAAGAAAAGCCGTATTATACCTTTATATAAGTATGGAAATAAGGAAGAGATAAATAATTACCGTCCTATTTCAATTTTACCAGTTATTTCGAAGATTTTTGAAAAAATAATGCATGATAAAATAAGTAAATTTGCGAAAGAAAATAAAATAATACCACCTAGCCAATATGGATTTTGGAAAGGGCATTCGAGGGATCACGTGATTACCCATTTTATTTGTAAAGTGAAAGATTTTCAAAGAAAACAAAAATCCGAAAAAGAAGTTTTTCAAAGAATAGTAAAAGCAAAAACCGGTTTTTTGAACCGGTTTCCACAAATGTTTCCGGTTTTCTAGATACGGGTATTTCTAGATACGGGTTTCTGAAGATAATGAAGAGGCCTTAACAACGAACTGATTGGGAAGGCCAGTTGTACTTTTTCTATTAAAAAAAAATTGCACGAATTTGTATCCCTATGTATGATTAATTAAAACAAAAATCCGAAAAAGAAGTTTTTCAAAGAATAGTAAAAGTAAAAACCGGTTTTTGAACCTGTTTTCCACAAATGTTTCCGGTTTTCTAGATACGGGTTTTTTATGCCTCAGCTATATTTATTGACCTGTTGAGAGCATTTGATACAGTAAACCATAATCTCCTGGTTAGAAAGTTAAAACATTATAAACTTCCATCGTGTGTTGTTAGTTGGATTGAGTCATATCTATCAGATAGGTCACAGGTCGTTATAGTTGGAGCAAAAAGATCACGAGAGCAATAGCTTGCAGAATTCCACAGGGGTCAATTTTAGGGCCACTCCTTTACCTTATTTATGCCGCGGATATAGGAAATTCGATGGTAGGTGGTTTGACAATATCATTCGCAGATGATACAGTTTTATTATTCCGAGGTTTAAGTGTTGAAACCCTTTTTAAGACCATGGAGAGTGCCTTGAAAGATCTAATAAAATATACGAGGAGTAACCCTTCATTGATTAATATTAAAAAAAAAACAAATTACATGATTTTTTCTACTATTAGAAAGGTAAAACAATGAACAATCTTTAACAGCTGATGGATATTTGATATATAGGGTTTCAAAATTTAAATATTTTAGGTGTAATCATTGACGAATCATTGTCCTGGAAAGAACATGTAAATTCAATATCTTTAAAAAATTGCAAGAGTAGCTGGGATTTTGTATAGACTGAAAAATTTCCTTCTGCAAAAAGTTTTGCGAACCCTTTATTTTACTCTTGTTTATCCTTATATTCAATATAGGTGTTACATTTGGGCTAATTCTTTCTGTTATAATTTAAAGAGAATTCAAATCTTACAAAATAGAACCGTAAAATCAATTTATTTTAAAAAACTTAATACTAAAGAAGTTTTTCTTAAATTTCAGTTGCTAAGACAAATTTGCCAGCTCCAAACTGCTGTTTTCATGTATAAATACTTGAACAGTCTAGCACCCCCAGGACTAACACAACTTGTCCTTTTTCATTTATTGTCATATTATCATGTTTATCCAACGTCATCATTTACACATTTTTCTCTTATCTCGGATATTTGTCACACGCAAAGAGCAGCTTTTTCTATCAGATACGTTGGAGTGAAATTATGGAACAGTAATCCGCTGGAAATAAAAGATTCTGTTTCAGTTCCGTTATTTCGATACAATTATAAGAAACATCTTATTTCTACTAGTACAAATGAATAATGTTTTGGAGGATTCTCTCTTTTTTATGCAGTGCACAGTGCCGTTTTTTCAGGGTTTTTTTCTCTTTCAAAGTTTAACACTTTTTTGTTTTTGTCAATAATCAGTGATAATATTTATATGAATACTCAAGTTCTCCAGGGGCTACATTTGGCCCTAGGGATCTTCTATGCAGTTCTTCTATGCAATCTACTAAGTCTTTGAAATAGGAAAGAAGTAGGGATAGAAACTTGAAAACACCTCCTTGTCCTATAATTTATGCTTTTAATTTATTCCAAAAAAATTTAGTTCTCATAACTCAAAAACTGTACTAAAATAGCAAAAAAATCTATGATCTAGAATTTTACCATATATTTATCCGTGGTTTATTTGCTTCTTTATAGCTTTCGTTTGAAAATGCGTCAGAAGAAAAGTTTTTAAGGCTCCTATTGTCCACTTTGGATGTAACATCAATCATTCTAGAAATATCACCTGTCAGTCAGACTGCAAAGCACTTTGAAGAAATCCTTCTCTATTTGAAGAGCTGCTTACATTTCTTGCCTGCGAAGTCAACTCACATTGCTAATCAGGTAAGAACGAAAGGAATAAAGGGCTTTGATATATTTTTGTTTGTCCTATTCCTTAGCTCGATTTAAGGATCTCACTCATCTAGATCATTATGCCTTGGCCAGGGTTCTTTGTTTGAAGATTAAAAAAAAACACACAAATTGAAGCTCGTATCAATCCAGTTCGAAAAAAAATTTCCAGAATTTTGATGAGTTTTTCCCTATAGGTTTCCAGAATAGAATTACAGTCTACCTCTTTTTGGGCGTCGACAATATCTTTATTACTTTTTTTGTCCGGGTAATGTACCTGCTGTTGCTCCGTAAATCTTGATTTCGAATATAAATATATTTAGTTTGACTCACAGTAAGCTAAACTTGCAAGTATAAGCGATTATAAATTGTGCATACTGAAGATTTTGAAAACTTACTACTTCCTCGTAAAAATATTGCCGTCTTAGTTTTTTAAGCGCAGCAAAGTAGATATAATCAGTGAACTATCTATAGACCCCCCCCCCCCCTCTCCCCTTTTCCCAAAACTTTAGATATTTTGGAGTTTTGCTAAGAAAATGTGGTTCGGGGTGATAGATACAGGTACATCTACTTCGTAGGCAGTAAGGTTAGTGCCCTTAATGTACTTAAATTAGAAAGTCAATGATCACTAACAAAAAAGCCTAAAATTGAAACTCATATCAATCCAGATTGTACAAAAAAAAGTCTTAAATTTATGACTCTCCCAGGAAACAACCTGGGAAATTGATTGACTTTTCCCACGAAAAAGTAGCTAATGCTACTGTGCGTCTGAAGACGTCTCAACCAATGATAATCAAAATGGTTAAATGCCAAAAGTAGAGATACCTTGGACACAGGGATCTGGATGCCGGAAACTTGACTACCAAAGGTCATCTTATATTTATCTTCCCACTATTTGAATATGCATGTCCTGTTTAGTATTTTGTACTCACAAAGGGAGAAAGTTATCAAATTGAACGGGTTCAGAAGAGATGACTACAAATTATCCACGGAAATTCCCTGTTTCCTTACTCTTTTTATCTAAAAGCATTGGAACTTGACTCGCTTTCTGTCTGTCCTAAGAAACTGTGCATGAAATGAGGCTCAAACCTCCTTGTCCATCCCACCTACAAGTACTTTATCCCGCCTCCATTTGTCCCTCTTTTATCCCGACTCCTCAGAAAAGCGGCTGTGAAAGTCTTAGAACTGACATTGGTTTACTCTAGATGACAGCATTATTTACGAAGCTTTGTCCTGAGTCTTGTTCGCGCTTATAATGATTCGTAGCTTGCGTATTTTGATAAATTTCTGCTCGCTGACAAGTATTGTAATACTTTCAAGTATTACAGTATTTCTTAATTTTAACTAAATGGTGCCCTGTTTTGACCACACCTATGAAAATGTATCTTGTTTTCAACTAATAATTTGATTTGAAAAGGACGCCCCGAGAACACCCTGCAACGCAGCGACCGAGTTGACCTCACAAATCTCAATGCCTTGATCCAGCTCGTATGGTAGGTGCTATGGGCTGTCCAAGCAATGGATGATGACTGGTGACATTTTGGATGCTCTAAGCACCTCTGAAGGCACAGGAGATCTAAGGTGAGGTGTTTTAGGACAGGCATATGATTATCGGCCTTTCATTATACTATGAAATAATATTGCATTTGCTTATCACCCATAAAAGTTATGATTATCAAATTATTAAAATTAGAAGCATATCATCGAGTAATTGAAGCCGCTTTGAACCTAACTATTTTAAATATATTTGAAAAACAATACTTGTTTAATGAAAGGCTAAGCGTTTCGATCTTCTTGGGCTGTCGCCAAATTTGATATTTTTTCGTTAATTGTGTCTTTTGTTGCAGGTTCTCAAGTCTTTATTTGGTTTATTCGTTCTTTACTTGTATAAAGAAGGGAGATTTCCTGAGTCAAAGTCAAATATCTTGGGAGATGATGCTATTGAAAATAGCCTATTAGCTCAACAACCATGCTATACACCTGCTGGAAACATGAGGTTTGTGTATTGGCGACGTTCTGCCTAAATGTCTTAAATTCTTACTTTTTTTTCGTAAGCTATATTTACTCTTATTGTATGCTATTCAAGTGAAATAGTTTGATGCTCAAATAAAAATGTCACTCGAATTAAAAGAGCTATTGCTGAGATGTGACAAAACTATCCACGAGTATTTTTGAGAGTTTGAGAGTATGCTAGAAAGTCAATTTGCCCGACACAAGTTCAGTTCTATTTGCGGATTAGTTCCCCATTTCATCGCTGTTCTAAGTAATTGCAAAGTATTTATTTTTTGCCAAATCTTACACTTTTCGGCAAGTAATGAAAAATAATTCTATAAACATGGATTGATTGTTTGTGTTTTAGGCGAGGAATTTGTTTTTGTTTCCATGAGTTAACAAAAAAGTTGGTGAAACAGTACTGAGGTTGAGGTTAAAATGTTCTAATAGAAAACAATCCTTATGGAAGTGCTGAACTGGAATATGGTTAGTTCTACCTACTAATAACGCTAATTTTAGCTCATTTGGATAAATCATGAATGCGATAGTAAATAAAACAATACATGATGTTTTTAACTTATATAATTCAAATTTGAAAAGTAGAACGTATTTGTTGAATGTGACGCTGTAGATGCATATATATCCAAGATTTCAAGAAAAATGCCTGATTTTCCTTTTTGTGATATCTTTCAAACGAAGCAACTTTTTCTTCTAGTGTAGATATACCAAACAAATTAGCTTAAAAAGTAGCATATTGTTATTTCTGCGCACCCGATATGATTAGAAAATCAAACATCGCCGGGTGTGATTAAAATAAGTTTTTTCGTATGCTTTTTCTGAAATAAGTAAGGTATTTTTTATTCTTTAGAGGTTGAAACGCTGACAATGGATTGCTTTTTTTTTTTAATTTAATCATGTAGTGTGAAATGGTATCGGATGCATGTAAAAAGTAATATTTAATAAATCATCAATACAAAGTATATATCGGAACAGATTGCGACAGTACCGTCAGGATTTATTGAGCTTTTCAGCTACTTATTGTCATATTCGGGAAAATACTAGGGTTTTACGAGATAATTGTGATTAGGGTAATATTAAACCTGGAAACCCAAATTTATGCATAGTGTTTTCGGTGTTTTTACGGGAGAAACTATCAACCGTTCCAGAAGTTAAAAATTTATTTGGAAGTAGAATATAAAACATTTTGGAACTTTGAAAGTTAACACTTGCAAACCATCTTTTTTTTTTTTTTTTTTATGTATAGCACATAATACTAAATTGAGCGGTTGGTCGTCTCTATGCAAGATGTATCAGTTTGCCCTGTCAAGTCTTATCATCTGTAATGCATGCGATTGCTGAGAAAGAAGTTTACGCCTTGATTGGGCTAGGGATTTTTACCGAGTTTCTGGTTCGTGAGAAGAGAAAAACGGAAAATTTTCCGTGGAAGAAGTCCGTGATTTTTTGTTCACGGACGAGCGCTGTAAAATCGAACATTTAGGCCTATAAATAGATATTTGACAGTTTGCAAAATAAGGTATCAGAATAAGTTATGAGAGTATTGAGCCAATCAGTATTAGTGAACTGGGTCTTTTTAAAATGTGGGCCTGGTAAGCTATTAGTCTTACTGTGAAGCAGAAGGTAATGTGTTAGCTACTCTATGGGATGCACTTAGCGTGGCATTTTTGCCATATATAGGACTGTCATGCTATATGGACTGAAAAGTGGACTCACGACTCTACGCCTGTGTCACCTGTGTCAGGATCCACCATAAGGAAGAGTAGTTATGTTACGTTCTATTTAGTTGCAGTAAATTAGTGCTTTCCTGAAGATTTGTTTTCTTTCCATAGCTGCAATTTTTCTTTGCCATCAGCACTGAGAAAACATCTTTTGCAAGTACGAACGAAGGGGGACCGTGGAGGATAATGCCTGCAGTTTTACTTTTGTCATCGTCATGTTTGAAGATCTGTTTGCAAGAATCTTTTCTTTTTTTTTTAGATACATAGATATTTTTATTTTTTCTAATATGAGTTATATCCCATTTTCTCAGTCGTTGCAATGGTTCTTCAAATGGAACTTTTGATACCAAATTTGTATTTACGGAATCTTTGCTGTCTTAAAAAGCTTTCCCCTTTACAAACAACTAGTTATTATGAACAGTAAAAAACGCACGTTAAGTTTGTCCACTCTTCCTCAATAATCTATGTAAAATCTCAAAATACCCTGTAAAAGTTGGAATATCTCCTGTAAAATCTATGTCAGTCAAATGAAGTCGGTCGGATTACCGTAGCTGATTTTTTTTTTTTTTTTTTTTTTTTTTTTTTTTTTTTTTTTTTTTTTTTTTTTTTTTTTTTTTTTTTTTTTTTTTTTTTTTTTTATCAGTCCCAATAAATTAATAAAATATCATTGTTAATATTATTGTTTGGCTGCGAATTACTGTCCGTGATTATGTTTTATTACCTGTTGTCATGCGTGAAAAAATGGCCTTTTCTGTTCGTAAGTGTAATACTTTTCTGGTATAAAGGTTTATTGACCCAGGCTACCTACAAAGAAAAGCAACATCTAAGCACAGCACAAGCATTAAGTGGGAATTAAGCCGAATGCTACATCTTCCTTCTTTTGTCATTTAAGCTGCCTGCATTTCCTCTTACACCAACACTCCACACTCGCTCCCACTCATCCACTGTGAGCGGGCTTACACTCTGTAATAAGTACCTTCGGAAAGGTATGTGTAAGAAGGCGCTAGGCTCGCTTCTTACATATTTACTAACTAGTTCACTTCTTCTTCCTCTCATACTGTCTCTATTTACAGGTTTACTTTTGAAATCACACACTGTAATAAGTACCTTCAGAAAAGTATGTGTAAGAAGGCGCTAGGCTCGCTTCTTACATATTCACTAACTAGTTCACTTCTTCTTCCTCTCATACTGTCTCTATTTACAGGTCTACCTTCAAAATCACTCTTCACAGGTTCAGTTTCAGGGGTTTTCTTACAAGTCGGCCGTATCTCGTGCATGCTGTCGTTGGAGTCGCGCTTGATTCTTGGGGCGGCACCGCGGTAGCGCTCTGGCAGGGGCTAGGGATTTGATTCCGATCCTGGATCGGCAACGGGGACATGAACTAGTCTGCCTGCAACGGCGAGGGTGGTGGCTTGGCAGTCGCGTCTGGCACTATGGCATCGTCAAGTCCTTTGCGAACCAAACTCGTTCCCTTCAGCTTTGATGTGGGCAGGCTGATAGGTGCTTGCGGTTCCTCCGCAGAATCGTACCTTCGTTTCTGCGTACCTTCGTTTCAATCGTACCTTTGGGACGACCTTCTTCTTTAGGTGATGTGTGGTGCATGGTAGGATCGATCTTAGTTGGCGAGACATAAGGAGTTGAGCAGGAGATGCAAACCCATCGACTGGTGTATTCCGGTATTCTAATAGACCCAGCTTTCTCGGCGAGTCCATTGGATTTGGGATACCTGGGGCTAGATGTGCTCAGTGAAATACCCCAGGCTTTGGCAAAATTGATGAATTCCCTGGAAGTGAACTGACGGCCATTGTCAGACATTAGCTGTGATGGTATGCCATGCCGGGCAAAGTGGGCCTTAAGTCGCGTTATGACCGCGTTGGACGATGTCGTCGTAAGTCTCTCGACTTCGAAGAAACGGCTGTGATAATCGACAGTTGCTAGAAAACTGAAGCCATTCCATTCGAACAGATCTGTAGCGATCTTTTACCAAGGGAGCGTTTCTATGCTGTGGTTGACATCGGCTCCTTTGAGTTGTTCAGCATGTGTTTGGAGCATGTTTGGCATTTTGCTATGTACTGTTCGATGTCTGCACTGAGGCCTGTCCAGTACACTAACATCCTTGCTCGCTGTTTGGTTTTCCCGGTCCCAAAGTGGGCTGCATATAGCGGCTGGAGTGTGGCTAACTGCAGGTTCTTGGGAATGATCAATCTGTCTCCCTTGAGAAGAATGCCTTTTGTGAAAGACAGCTCGTGGTGGACGTTCCAGTAGGTTAGGATTTTGGTTGGGCACTCTTTTCTAGTACTCAGCCTGCCCTCTTGAATCGTTTTGACTAGGGTGCTCAAGGTTTAATCAAGCGTTGTTTCCGTCCGTATCTGCTCAAGCTTCTGGTCACTGGCTGGAAGGTTCTGTACTACGTGGTGTACATAGATATCCAGATCTTCTTCCAATTTTGGATATGTATCGTTAAGATGGAGGCGTGACAGAGCGTCAGCGACTGGGATTTTGGATCCTGGTCGGAACCTCAGACTCAGGCCGTAAGGCTGGAGCTGAAGCATTAATCGTTGCACTCGTGGTGGGGCTTTGTGAATAGGATTTGCTACAACGGTTTCGAGGGGGGGGGGGGGGGGTCAGTTGTGACGTCAACGTGGCGACCGTACAGATAATGGTGGAAGTGTTTACAGCCATACACGATGGCTTATAACTCTTTTTTGAGTTGCGAATACTTCTGCTCTGTCTTGCTGAGCGATCTTGATGCATACGCTGTGACCTCCAATTCCGAAACAAGGTGGGCGCCGAGCCCGTGGCTGGAGTCGTCGACAATGAGTTCGATGTTCTTGCTCTGATGGTTGAAGAACGGGGTGTTCGACACTATAGAGCGTTTCAGGTCCTCGAGTGTTTGGGTGTGTTCCTCTGACCAGATGAATGGGTTTGCTTTGGTCAGGTCACGGAGTGGTTTATTTTTTGTGGATAGGCTTGGTATGTATTTGGTGAGATAGTTGATCATCCCAAGGATGGTTAGCAGTTCTTCTAACATTAATGGCGCGAATCTTTTCGGGATCTGGCTGCATCCCCGTGGAGCTGCTTATGTGTCCGAAGTAGCTGACACTGGAGGCCTAAAACTCGCACTTATCTTCGTTGAAACGGATACCCTTAGCTAGGGTACGTTCGAGTGTTGCTGCTAGGCGTTCATCGTGCTCTTCTTGCGTCGCACTGTACACGATCATGTCATCAATGATGATGAAGAAACCCTCTAGGCCATCAAAGGCATCTTCCATCCTCCTCTGAAACTCATCTTGCGCTGAGATGATTCCGAAGGGTATTCGCTTCAAATGATATCTTCCATATATTGTGCTGAATGTCATCAGGTAAGACGAATCTTCAGAGAGAGGAATTGACCAGTAACCGGAACGGGCATCAAGTTTTGTGAATATTTTCGCTCCGTATAGCTTGGAGGTGACGTCGTCTATAGTGGGAATGGGATAGTGTGGCCGTTTTATGGGCTTGTTTAGGTCCACGGGGTCTATGCACAGTCTTATAGACCCGTACTTCTTCTCAACTATAACCATCGAATTGACCCACTCTGTTGGGGTAATGACCTTTTCGATAATCCCTAGGTTCTCTAGGCGGTTGAGTTCTTGCTTGAGTTTATCCTGCATGGCCGCGGGTACTCGTCTCGCTGGGTAGACAGTTGGGGTGGTATTGTCTTTCAGGTATATGTTGCATTTTCCTTCGAGTTTTCCGATTCCTTTAAACACTTCTTTGTGCTTTTCCTTCAGGAATGGTACTCTTGAAGATGTTGAGTTTACGTTCAGTACCAGCTTAATCAGGTTCAAATCAAGGCTTGAACGGTAGCCTATGATGAGGGCAGTTGAAGTTTCTACTACAAAGAATTGTTGCCTGCTGCTGAGTTATCTTTGTAGCTGCATGATAATTCGCAGACTCCAGTTACAGGGATCCTTGCTCCACAGTAGCTGGTGAGGCGTTGGCTTGTGAGTTTCACGGTTGGCTTTGGGGGGATGAGGTCAAAGTACTTCCTTGGAATGATATTGACCTGGTCCCCTGTGTCGATTTTGAACTGGACAGGGAACTGATTGTTGATGATCAAAGGTATCGATGCTTCGTCTTTGTTTTTGCTTTGTTCAATGGATACAGAAATACAGTTTCATCACCGGAGTCCGCTTCGACAGTGTCTTCTTCCACTGCGTTTACTGTCCTACTTTGACAAACTCGTGCAAAATGGTTGAGCTTTTTGCCGATGGAGCATGACTTGCCCTTTGCTTGGCGGACGTGGGAGGGGGAGTATGTTCCACCACAGAAGTAGCATGGTTTGCTCTTTGAGCCACTTGCTTCCTGTTTTTTTGCTGCTGTTCCGGTTTGGGTAGCGTGAGATGGCATCAATCTCTTGCTTTGTGGGAATACACTTAGTTCCATGGAATGGCTTAAGCTGTGCCTGGGTCACTTCGTGGGTTCTGCATATAATGGTTGCTTTTTCAAGCGTAAGTTCATCACCTTCAGCCAGGAGCTTCTCACGTACGTTTTGGTTTAGTATTACGCAAACTATGCGATCGCGGACCATTTCGTTTGGGTCCGAGTAAGAACATGGTTTCACTAATGTCTTGAGCTCTGTAATATATTTCTCTACACTTTCTGCCTCGATTTGGTCTCGTTTTTTGGAACAGATACCGTGCAAAAACTGTGTTCTTCTGTTGTGATGCATACGCCTTAAATTTCTTAAGATACCGTTCGATTTTGTTCTGTTCCTCGTCTGCAACGGTGAAGGTGTTGAATATTTCTCGTCCTTTCGCTCCAGCCCATATACGTAGGTAGGAACAGAGAGCTTTCTCTGTTTTGCCTGCCAGTGGGCCTGCAAACATCAGTTGGGCATGCTTTTGGAAAACGGTACCATTCTTCTGCTAGGAAGCTGGCTTCCCAGTTGATTGATGGCTGTAGTACATCAATGAGATCCCACTTCTGAAACCATGTAATACATTTCTAGTATAAAGGTTTATTGACCCAGGCTACCTACAAAGAAAAGCAACATCTAAGCACAGCACAAGCATTAAGTAAGCGCAAGCATGGTATAGGCACAAACAGGGAATTAAGCACAATCATTAAGCGGGAATTAAGCGGAATGCTACAGTAAGTGCGGCAAAACCTCTGTTGATGGTATGTTGATAGATTTTTTTAGTTAGAAAAGTTTTACGCCTCTTTTTTAAGTGCTAAACCATCTGGTGATTCAAAATCTATCATACATTGAAGTGTTTTCAAGCATTAGAACCGCTTTAAATTGTACTCTTATTAAGGTTTTAATTTTAGGATTGGTTCTTTAATCAGCTGCCCAAGACCCCCTGAAAAAACCATTGCTTGCTACGACCATTGTCAAGTTTGAACCATTTGTCAAAAAAGTGCTCGAGGTAGGATTCTCCTCTTTTATCCTTTAACATTATAAAAAAAAACAAGCGTTAAAATCTATCAGTAAAATAAAGGTGTAATTTGTTTGTCTATCATTTTTTTTTTTATTATTAAAAAAACATAAAAAATTAAGTCGCAATTTCACCATCATCAATTTGTTTTCCTTTTACTTTAATAATTAAGTTTTTGGTTATCTTTTGTTTGACCATCCAATAAACAGTATAGGAAATTATTTCCAGTCACGCAATAAAATTTATATACTAAAATTGTTGGCGTCTCATGGACATTGACAAAAGAAGGTGAGATGTTGGAGGAGTTTTCTTCAGTGTGGTAGACTCGATTTGGTTAACACTCTAATGAGTGTATGTTAATTGATCTTACGATACTTGCATGCAGGGGAAGAAGAGGCCCTTTGAGAATAGTCAGAAGGATCCCCCCCCTCCGTTCCTACCTCAACATTCGTGCTCAACTGTGTGAGCTAGGACCAAACACAGTAATTTATTTTGGGAGAGGGTCAAGATTTGGTAAAATGCTAAAATTGGTGGATAATCATATAAATGTAAGAAAGATCTTGATAAACTGATCAAACTAAAAACTTTTGTTATTGGGGGGGGGGGCATTTAGACTGAAGTCATAGAAGGATTTAGTCTATATGAGTGTTTCTTAAGGATTCAGTGTGTGAATTGAGGACAAAAAAAGCGGTCATACTCCCTCCGTGCCCGTTAACCATTTCCAACTTTGCATCAGAAGGGTAGCCAGGCTTCTTTTTACCGATCGGCTTCTTAGAACTCCATACCCCTCACTGTGTAAATGCGTGGTAAAAAGCGAGTCCGTTTCAGTTCAAGTGAAAAATTTAATCAAAGTGATCAAAGACTTAAAAGCCTAATTAAAGTAAAGCCAAGACAGATAGTCTCTGTGAGAGGCAAAGCTGAGATAGCTTTTTCATCGCTCTATAAAAAATGATTATTTTCACTTCTTCATAATAGTCTGCCACCCTATGGCAGAACTAAGGCAGATATACATGCATTAAGGGTAGTCCCTGTTTTTGTTTAACAGTGGATCATAGTCATACTACTTTCTTCTACACACTACCTTCTGGACGACAAACATAAAGAAGGTATCTTTAAAAGTATCGTGGCAAATACTCTTTCGTGAGGGCTGGAAAAAAAAAGGTTTTCCCCCTTCCCCTATATAAAATTTGAAGCCGCCTTATCCATTTTCCTATTTATAAATAAGAAGTGCTGAACTGGGTAAAAAATAGATTAGATTTACCGAAACTACACATAAAATTTGTCACGATTTCAAAAATAATGAAGGTAGTGACTGAATGAATAAGGAGAAATTTTCACTCTGCTTTGGGCTTCAACTACCTATTGTGTAACGTTACGTGAATGTTCTCAGAACTTAAGATTGGAGATTGGCTGAAAAGTGCAAATTCTTAACAACTGCATTGTTTGTTTGAACAAAATAATTCCTCTTTATATTAAGACATCATTTCTCAATGTTATATAGTGACACCCAGAATCGATCAAAGATTCCTGACCTCCTGATTCCTGACCTCCCTACTAACCAAAAAAAAAAATGAAGTCCTTTTTTAAATGATTCACAGCTCATTCTCTTATTAGCAAAGCCTAGTAATGTCCTTAGTGTTGATACATCTACAGTGATTTTTAGTTTTTCATTTAATTTATTTAGGCATTTGTTTGTACGATCATATGTACATTGTATATTAATATTTGTGGGTACCTGTGTGCAAATTTGATTTAAATCTATTAGTTAACAAATCAAATATCTCTCCATGCCTAAACGTCAATTTCGTCTTATTGACTGCAACTCCTTGTCTTTGAGGTCATAACCCCTATGTTGAGAAACGATGATTTGAGAAATATGATAAAAAAAAATAACTATTTTATAGATATATAAAATGATATTTTGCAATTTTTTCTGTTAACTTTGAGTTGAACCTTCTGTCTTTTCACAGCAATTGATTAAAATATTCTCTTATTAAGAGCCATTTACATTTTCTAGCTGTATACAACGACAAGTAACACATTGGTACAAGTCGAGATTCTTTATCTAGTGCAGCATTTAGTCAATATCGGGGTTAGTTCTTCTCTTCTTGGCCCGAATCAAGTTTTTCTGAAACACGTCATTCAGCAGCTGGAATTCTTGGAAAAATGGACCATTCCGTGAGATTTCTCATTAATATATATTTTTCATTTTTATAAACTAGAGGTGAGTTGGAGTAGGCCGATCTACCCTGGGCATACCCAAATTTAGATTAACGTACATTGGGAACGGGGTTAGCTAGATTCAATTTTCTAAAAAGCTGTCAAATTCACCTACTTGCACAAATTGGGGGGGGGGGGGGGGGGGGGTTCCCTCGATGTTGATTTGAAAGGCCGTTCCCCTTTCTTCGAGAAAAGTTATTAATGGTGGCCTAAAAATACAATTTTATCATGTTTTGTCCCCCAACCCACTTAGGAAAGACCCTTTGATATCCAATCCCTCCTCTAAGGGTAGTTCCTGTTGCATCTATAGATTATGGTATTCGTACGTTCTTTTTTTCGTAATTTATCTATTTAGGACGCGTATGTGCTGCTAGAAGTTGCTTGATGTAGTCGATTTCTTTTTTTTTTTTTGGCTTCAGTTACATGATAAAACTGTTATGGCTTCAGTTACTTGATTATATGCCACTTCATTAATTGTATGACATGTACTGTGTCTTTGATGTATTCTATCTTAAGAGTTTAATCCAATCCTAGACAGACCTACACTTTTGACATTAGGATGAAGCCCCTCTCCCCTAACGAAAAACTCATATCTCGCGAATATAAGTTTGTATAAACATTAAAAGAATACATGAAACTTGGAGTACCAGTTTCCCCGGAAATAGAACAGTGTAAATAGTATTATTCTTTAGCCTATTATTGAATTGAATTCCCAGTTGTGATGCCATGTGATGCCAAAAAAAGTGTTAATATATTAATACACTGTATTAATTTTATTTATATATTTAAAGATTAACTTCATACCGTTCGTTTTAATTGACGTGACTGTTGGAAGAAAATACATTCACTATTGGCCATCTTTTTTCTTTTTTAATTTTATTAATTATAAAAAGTAAGTAGAAAAGAAATATTTGTTCGCTTCTACGTTCTTCAGTATTAGAGTTTTAGTCAGGTTTCATTGTTTAATGTACGGAAAATCTTACAGGTCCTCTGACGTCCTTTTGCCTGCTCTGTTTGCTTTTTTGTTTTCTATGTGCAAAGCCAAGGCGGATTTTTCCCCAAGACCGATTCTATCAATCACCCGTGTTGTTCAATTATGGAGGACACATAATTGAAAAACATAAGAATACACATAAAGGTAAGCATTGAATAATCTAAGCTATTAATCTGAATGCAGTAGCAAAAACTGAGACACACTTTAAAATAATTTGCAAATTAAATGTAATGTAATTAAATACGATTTTAGAAATTAATAAAATTTTTAAAAGTTTATAGTTTAAATCTGATAAGGAAAAAAAAATAATAAATCTGGAAAACACTTTTAGTAATAGCAACTACCCATTTTTTTTCCAAATAAATGGTGTTGCAGCACAGGCTCTAGTGTTTGGAACCCTGTTGTGTCCGGTTGAAAAATTATCCCGTAGTGTCTATGTTCTTTAAAAATAAATTGAACGATCGTTTCTCTGATCTCAAGGATTTTTTCTGTTTTGTTGAATAAATTCATTGTAACTTTAGCTGTGCTCATCTCAAATCCGCTCTGTTTATTTCTGAGTTTATGCTCTTTATGCTGATGGAAAAAAAAAATCAGTTTATGCTGGTATATGGACCCTGTGAAGCAAGGGATTCTGTGACAAGGCTATAAGATCCGTAAGGTGTAATTGGGGTCATTAGTTTTAGATCCATCCATTCCAAGAGCCAGAATGTTACTTAGACCTTTCCTAGAGAATTATGTAAATTTGCTTTAAAATAGGAGTATTTTCTTATTGTTGCACGTTTCGTACGTATTTGTGACGTATTTGTCAATCTACAAAATTACAATCAACCTTTTAGAGAGAGCTTATGAAACTTAGAGCAAATTTATTTAAGTTTGCTAAATATGCAGTTTCGCAACAAGTCCTCAGCAAGGGCACCGGCAGAAAATTTTCCAGGGGGTGGGGCGAATGCCAAAATATTAGTGGTGGTTGGGTGACAGGGAATATATTTCGGGATTTTTTTTTACGTTGGAATAAGTTTATTTTAAATACTTTTAGGAAAAAAAACTCTTAAATAAAAAGAGCAATTAAATTGCATGCAAAATGAAACAAAATACAGTTAATTTTAAACCGCAAGGATTCCTGGCAAAGGGATCAATTTGTTTAATCAATAATATATTCAATTATTATGCATTTAATCTTAAAAGAAAAATCAAACTCAAGCCAAAATTACAGAAAGATCGCTTCCGTAGATTATAACAGATGTAGACTTGTCTTTATGCAATTTCCTACAGCTTAGAATAGTTTACAGAAGGAGTGGAGATACTCAAAAAGATGCTCATCCTGCCTGTACAGATACCACGTTTTGATTTATAACAGTCATATAAAACGTATCCGTTTCACAACAGTACAATTCTCCCCCCCCCCCGAACTTAAATGCCTTATATATTCAGACATTAAAAAAAATACAATAGCGAAAAGAAAACAAAATATTTTATATTTCAATGATCTCTATTTCGATTTTGATGGGCAATCAAACAGTTCGTGTCAATGTCCTATAAGTACGAAGCGAGCCGGCTCAATAGTAACTGAAACTCTAAAAAAGTGAATTTTGATACCAATTGATATATCAAAAGAATTGTCTTATTATGCTGATTCCAAATATATAAGTTTCATTAAGTTTAGTTTTACCCATCAAAAGCTACGAGCCTGAGAAAATTTGCCTGATTTTAAAAAAGGGGGAAAGACCCCCTCGAAGTCATAGAAAGTCATAGAGTTTTAATGAATGTTACACCATTAGATTCAGAGTATCAAAGAACCCTAATGTAGAGGTTTCAAGCTCATATCTGCAAAAATGTGGAATTTTGTAATTTTTGCCAGAAGAAAGATCACGGATAGCCTACGTTTTTATTTGTTTTTTGTTTGTTTTTTTTTCCTAGGGGTGATCGTATCGACCCAGTGGGCCTTGACCATCGAGAGAGGGTTCATCTAATGGAAATGAAAGGCTCTAGTGCCCTTTTAAGTGACCAAATTAATAGGAGGGGAACTAGGCCCCCTCCCACGCCACCTTTTTCCCAAAATCGTCCGATCAAAATTTGAGCTAGTTTTTTTCTTCAGCATACTTTTAAGGCTCGATAACTATGTCTTTAGGGATAAAATGACCCCCTAGAGCCACTGGGGAAAGGTTTTTAAGTTATAAAATTAACATATTGTTTTATTTGTTATCGGGAATATACAAACATTTTCCGGGTGGGGAGGAAAAGAAGAATTTTCTGCTGGGAGGATTTTACACTGGGAAATTTTATATGGAGAGGGAAGTTTCCAGGGGTGAACTTTTCAAGGGAAATTTTACACTTTCCCTTACACTAAACTTTTCAAGGGTGAATTTGCCAGAATTTCTATACGAAAGTTGTTTATGTCTTGCTTTTTCTTTACCGATTCAATTTTGAGAGTGGAGATGTTAAGGGCAATTGTCCGGGTTAAATTTTCGCCAGAACTGAATTGTCCAGAGGATATTTCTGTGGGGAGGGGGATTTTTCCGTGGAGGTGGAGCCAGGTATCCTGGCGTTATTAAAAAAACAATCAGATATTAAATTGAAAAAAAACAAGTTTTTTCAACTGAAAGTAAGGAGCAACATTAAAACTTGTAACTAACAGAAACTATTACGTATATGAGGGGGGTTGTCCCCTCCTCAACACCTCGCTCTTTACGCTAAAGTTCAAATTTTGTCTCAATTCTTTAAAAACAACTACTGAAACACAAGGGTTGTTTAATTAGAACAATGAATAACTTTTTTTTTTGAAGTGCTAAAAAACTGTACCGTGAAGAGCAAGGTATTGAAGAGGGGGGGGGGCAACCCCCCTCATATACGTAATAATTTCTGTTCGTTTTACATTTTAATGTTGCTGCTTGCTTTCAGTTAAAAAAAACTTTTTTTATTTAATGAAGCTTAGAGAGAAAGATTTTTCTAAAAACAATGAAAAAAGTATGTCAATTAAAGTAAAAGTATATAAAAATGTAAAAAATAATTAATTACAAAAATTATACAAAACAATAGCCTACTTACAAAGCTAAGATATAAACTCCCAGCATTCAGTTCTGTTGAGCAATGCCGAAGCATTGGACGGATATTTTTTAACAATATCGACAATTTCGAACTTGGTTATCAAACACCAAGTATTTAATGCCTTTAGACTCAATTTCTTATAAAAATTAACGCATTATCAAAGTAGCTTGTTCAAAGTAAAACATTAAAACTAAAATTATATAAAAAATAAAAATTTTAACTCAATATTTTTAATTTAATTTTTAATACAAAAAAAAAATATATATTTGACACTTTTAACACTTCATAACTGTAAAAAATTAAATCTTTTTCAAAGTGACAACTAGATAAATACAATCACTCCTCAAAAAGAGAATAAATGACAATAAAACACAAAAAAAACTATCTGTTCAGGGGGAAAATACAAAAATTCACAGCATTTCGTTCCAGGGGAAACATTTGTGATTATGATGGCTTCATATATCAGCTCACGGGTGGCAATGCAAGCAAAAGTTGCCGGCATATTTTTACCCAAATTGCCCCTTGTTAAGTTGTTTTCCTTGTGTTTTCTTTAATTATACGAACTTTCTTGGATGCTAATAACAGTACTAATTACTAATAAACAAATACATATCTAGGATCACCATAAAAAAAACTGATTCTTTTGTCGAATGTTGTCAATAGTTAGACTCTTACACTTTCATTATTGGGTCAAAATCTATTGGCAGGCAGTCAACAATGGGGCAACACACTTTTTTTTTTTCTATTGTTTTTACACATTCTGCTTTTTTTTCTTTTGGTTTCCTAATAATTACTTTATAGTCCCAAATTTCCAGGGGGCATGCCCCCCCCCTGCCGGCGCCCATGGTCCACAGCTACAACTTCTAGCGAAAAAAAAAATAAGCAGGATACTTATATCATTGAACCCATTAGTTTCGGATCTATCCATTCAACAAACCAGAATCATGATGTTACATAGAGTTTTCTGGGCGAACGATCTAAACTTGATTAGAAATTAGGAAAGTTGTTTTTTTTTTTCAACCACTTTTCAAGGAATTCTTCCACCTTAAAAAAAAAAAAAAAAAAAAAAAAAAAAAAAAAAAAAAAAAAAAAAAAAAAAAAAAAAAAAAAAAACTGCAAATCAAATAAACTTGCCATACGGTGAAACACTAAGCTGTATGACTGCAAAAAAAAAATAATAATAAAAATTTAAAAAAAAGGATTGCGTGGAGATCGTAAATCCTTGCTAAGTCTATGTCAGCCGAGAATTAGAATTATATCTACAGTTGTAGATCTACAGTTCTTCCATAAAAATAATCTAGTGGTAAGTTGAAATACAATAGTAGAATAGTCTCTTAGCATGTAAAATAGTTGCATAGCCTTTTGAAACCCATTAATATTCATCTTATTATTTTTAAATAGAATCAGGGACTAGCTGACCATTTTCCCGTTTTGATTTTATGTCTAAACGATTTTTTTTCCCGAAGATAACTTAAAAACAGAAAAGGAAAAAAAACTTGCATTTCTGATCTCTCCATTCTTGTTTCGAATACTCCATCATTCATATTTGATTATTGTGTTGTTGTTTCTTACAGGATGTGAAATGTTTCCCTTGTGAAGTTTTCCCTTGTGATTGGCTAATAGAATGGAACAAACGGAAATAGAATGGAATAGAATAAAATCTACTGTAAAATTTAAATGGCAGACAAAATGCAGACAAATTATCTCTTACCAACCAGCGTAACAAAACCAATGGATGAGAGAGTGTTTTCCACGTCTTATAGTGCTATGATTGCTATTGTGCTATAACTAGCTCTATACCGCTCGTATCTTACTATATATGGTTGGTGTTGGGCGTCATGGGGATACCCATTTTAGTATCAGATAAATGTCCTTTCACCTCCCCTATGTTCTTTTAACCCTGCTTTAAAATAATGTTTGACTATCTGATTTTTCTGTCTAATATTTAGTAATAGTTAATTGGATGGCTGGTTAAGCGATTGAAAATTCAGTCTTTCTGTATGACTAACTTTACTTCTCAAGTACTTTAGATATCTTATGGAATATGCGCATAATTTGTAGCTAGGTCCATGGCGCTCATCTTAATTTATATACTTGATCTGTAACTACCAGCCAGTCAGTAATCTTATAAAGAATCACGTGATATTGTACAACTGGTTCTTGAAATGGCTCCAAAGAGACAAGAATGGGACCTGGTGCGTCTTCCGTATGTTTCTTTAAAAGGTGACACATTTTATACGTCGTTTGCTAAGTATTCCCTGTTTTGTCTCATTGCTAGAGGATAGTGTTGAAACTTTCAGGAATATCTTTTGTGGGGGGGGGGGGAAAAGGGAGTTAGAATTTTGTGTTTTCGAGAACGGGTAAAGCAAATTTCTCTGCCCCTCACAAAGGAATATAGGATTATTTGTGCTTGTTAATCGACAGACTCTGGTTAATTCTTTGATCAGCCATGTGCTCACTGAGAGTAAGGGTACATTGGAATATAGGATATTAAGGGGGGGGGGAATTGATAGATTATTAGCCTATGTTAAGCAGGTTTGTGTTGGAAAGGTTGTTTGCTTCTGAAATTTAATTACTAATTACTTTGATTCTCTATTAAGTACTTAATAAAGATTCTATTATTAGCACTTGAAGTTGGGGTCCTTGTTGTCAAAGAAGTGTTTGAAACTGGATCACGGATCAATGCTGAAGTAGAAAGCTGTCGTAATATCATAATTGAAGTGCTGAAAAATCTAGAACTTGATGAAAATGTATGTCTCTTTTAATCTGATTCCCCTGACACTTTTTTTCTTCTCTTTGTTTCTTTTCATCCTAGTGTTGTCCTTTCTTGCAGATTCATTTTTAAAAACAATTAGGATCCACCAAAATAGGAATCAAGACATTTATTTGTGTTAAGTACTCTTCGTTCTTCAAAATGAAATTGTTCTTATTCCCCTCCTTATACGGTTTCTATTGAGTTTTCAGTCAATGTAAGTATACGAGATCTCTTCAAAAAGTATTGCGAATTTTATAGTTCCGTCGGTTACTGTTTATTGAGCTTAAGTTCTTTTTTTGTGGCACCATGTTGGTACTCATGTATCTCATTCATGGAGACAATTTCGGCGTTTGTGAATATTCTATCAATTTTGAGAGTTGCTTTTCTTTGAGGGTTCTTTTTTAGATCATCATAATAAATATGATAGAAATTCACAGTTTACCTTAGAAATTGAAATTGCAAATAAAATACCATTCCTAGATGTGTTAATTATTTGTAGCATTTATAAACTCGATTTTACTATTTACAGAAAAGCAACTAAAAACAATAGATATCTTCATGTTAAATCAAATCACCCCCCACAAGTTAGAAGAGCTGTCGTAACGTCTCTCGTCGATCTTGCACTAAACATTTGCTCTGATTCCCACATCATAGCAGAACTAAACTTTATCAGGGACATACTTTTTGGAAACGGTTATTCCATTTTACTTATTAATAATACAATTAGCCGTAGACTGAAAAGACACTCCCTTACAATCAATGGTATTTTACCATGTGAGAATCCCGATAAGCCTTCAAATATAATTTACCTCCCATACATCCCAAAAATCACTACGAATTTAAAAAAAGTTTGCACGCAAAATAATCTATATGTAGTATTTACTAATAATTTCAAAATCATGAATATCCCAAACTGGTAAAGATACAACCCCAGTTACTCGCCAAAGAGGGGTTTATCAAATATCATGTGACTGTGGCAAATACTATGTACTATACTATCATCTATCAATGCCCCCCCCCTTAATATCCATATTCCAATGTACCCTTACTCTCAGTGAGCGCATGGCTGATCAACGAATTAACCAGAGTCTGTCGATTAACAAGCACAAATAATCCTATATTCTTTTGTGAGGGGCAGAGAAATTTGCTTTACCCGTTCTCGAAAACACAAAATTCTAACTCCCTTTCCCCCCCCCCCCCTCCCCCACAAAAGATATTCCTGAAAGTTTGTATGTACTATACAAATACTATGGTGTGTTCTGGTAGAACCCACCAGAATTTAGATAAACGCCTACAACAGCATAAAGATGATATTGCCAAAGCTTTATATTCTAATAGTGATAATGCTTCTTTTGATTCTGCTTTAAGCAGCCACGTTTTTTGAAAACCCCTGCCACAAAATACTTTTTGAAGAATCCGCCCTTATTAGCAATGACCTAGGCATAAAACAAGTTTGTTTGAGAAGCAATTGAAATCAGACTTAAGATAAATAATAACATTTCCGTAAATATGGATTGGGGGAATACTCACTAAATGCTCTATGCATAAATTTAATTAAAAATGATTTTACAAAATATCTTAAAAAAAAACAGTTGACACTAACACAGAATCAGTTACAAAAAGACCTTTGAGGTTGGCTGCCAAAAAAGCAAGATTAGCTGTGAAAGCGTATTTTTAATAATTTTTCTTTTACTTCAATGAATTGCCTTGTTTAACCTCACTTTATTAATCAGTCCCGGTTAAACGTCGCTGAAGTACGGGTGCTGGAACTGTTTTAAAATTTTCATTTTAGTTTTAACGGTTGTGTGTTATTTTAAGTCTCTTTTCTTTTATATATTTAAGTTTTTCTGAGGATGGCCCTTGGACATAAGGTCGAAATATTCATTCGAATATAGAATTCCACTGTCTTGTGAACAGAATTCCCTATTGTTCTTCTTGTTGTTGATGTTTATGATGGAAAGGCAGTGTGGTTTTTGTCGGTATTTAGAGACGATATATTAACTGAGAGGTTCCCTAAATAGCACGTGGTTTAAGTTGAATTTGTTAACATTACTATGGAATTGTGCACTAAAAAATTGGTTTCAAAAAAGGTAAAGAGCACTGGCGGATCCAGGGGGACCGGGGGGCCTTCTGGCGCCCTCTTTCCCTGTTTTTTTTTTTTCTTTTTTTACTCTTTTTTTTAGAATAAATTCGTCAATTTGGTCAATTTTTGGCACCTTTGTCACATTGTCTCCCCTCCCCTCCCAAGATTTTGATCATTGGTGCCCTTGTCACATTGCCCCCCCCCCCCCAAGATTTTGCTCTAGATCCACCCCTCGAGTTGAGCTCATTCATAACACTTAAATAACGAACTCAAATCTAATAAAAATGACAGAAAGCTATTGCCTCAGAAAAGTCACCTGTATCAACTATGGAAATTAAGGTTGCGTATAATTACGTTGAAGAAAATAATACGTATTCAAGGTCTCAAAAAGCAAACGAGAACTTTTCAATTGATTTTGCATCACACAAGCTGCGTATCTTTAGCATTTGCTCTTTCTACTATTCCTTCAGTTTTGTCTTGGAGCAGAAAGTCTTTCGTGAAAGTTTAACTATATCAAACAAACCAAAATTAGGAATCCTGAATACTGCCTAGAGCATTTAGCTAGTCAGTGTGGTATTTAATAGATGCATATTAATATATAAATATTAATAGATTAATATAGATATAAACATTATAGATGTAGAGTATAGATATAGATATTAATTGGGGGGTTTCTTAGATAGCAAATGGCTCAAGGAAATTTTGTTGACGTTACGCTAAAAAGATGTATAGTACGCCAGGTTATGCTAGAAAGATATGATGACGTTGCACTAAAAAGATAGTTTACAAAAGGGTCTGAAATCGAGCTTATTCTTGACTTTGAATGAATTCCAAGCTTATAAAGATGACGAATGCCGATTGACTCCAGAAAAAATCACTTCATGGACTAAGGTTCCCCATAAATACATTAAGAAAAATACTGCAAATACAGGCTCCCAAAAGGTAAACAAAAGCTTTTCAATTGATTTGGCATCACTGTTGTTGTTGAGGCTTATTTGGAAAAAAATATATTAAATAAGAAAAAATAGCTAAAACTTGATTTTGGAGACCTCTCTAAAGTGTCAAAAAGTGCCTGTTAAGGCCAAAACTGCCGTGTTAAAAAAACCTATTTGTTAATGCCAAAACTCCCCTGGTATAAACCCCACTCGCTAAGACCAAAACCTTCTGTGGATAGTTTTATCATTTTTAAAATTTTGTCATTATAAGCTGTTAGTTATTGTGCTGCCCTTTTCTAATGTAACGTTTCAGCTATTCAACTTTTCAAAATTAGCAGTATTACCTCCTTTCTCCATATACATATAGATGCTTAAATTTAAATTGACAGCAGAAAATATTCTAGGGGCACTCTAGACTCACATATTGATATCTAGTCTAATTATTGCCTGACTGTTCTCCAATTAATTAAGTAGCTGTAAATTTAACTAATCAATTAATCTAATATAAATTATTCATTTATATTAAAATAAATGAATTTATATTTAAATTAATTATTTTTTCAAACTTTTTTTTTTTTTTTTTTTTTTTTTTTTTTTTTTTTTTTTCAATAGTTAGAAAAAAAAGTCTAGGTGACATTTTCCACGCTTACTTTTCAAAATTTTATCCATTTTTGTTTCGTATAAATTAATTAATTAATATATATTAGTTAGTATTGAATTAATAGTTCTTAAATTATTGTCACCATTAGCTAGAAATTGCGCTGCTGTTCTCTTATAATACAAAACTTCGCCTATTCTAAAAGTATCAACATTTCCACCACCTCTACCACGGATGTTTCTTGGGTTCGGCTAAATATTTTGAAACAGACTGTTCACTTTGGAATTATTCTGAACTATTCGCTCGCTTAGAAAAAAGGGAGAAGATTATGATTCATCGGTGTTGCTGCAGAAAAGAATAACAGTAATTTTTATGCAAACTTTTTAGTAATTAATGCAAACTTTTAGTAATTTGTATGTAATGTATTAGGGGGAAACAAAACATTCATGTTGCTTTTAATTGAAGTCTGTAGGCTGTAGCCGCTTTGTTTTTCCAGACTGCTGAAATGTTCACTTGTATACTAGGACAGTGGAAACAGTACAACAGTTCAAGATATAAAGAAGTCTCTGGTTTGGTTTTCCAAAAGTTATGGCATTCGTCATCTATTCTTTCCTATGACATTCTAGAAAGTCTCGTCGATAACTGTGACTTACTTTATGACTCTTCACTATCGGTGTTAAAGAATAGTCAAGATAAAAGTGGAAGTATCGCTGTAAATTTTAATGTATTGGTGATTGTCATTAAACTCATTTGGGGCTGTTATAGGCATGAAGAGGACAAACCAGACACGACTCGATTGTTGAATATTATCACGTGAGTGAACTTTTCAAAACATTTCAGTTAAAAAAATATTGCAAAGCTTAAATTATGCCTTAGCACTAGTGTAACCGCGGGCCAACAGCTTCAACACTTAGGTGTGGGAGGAAGAGATATTATCCAACCATTGTTTTTGGTGCGAGGGGTCCTCACTATACATTCTCCCCCTGATTTGGTCCATAGTGAGAGTGTACCGAATATGGTGTTGCGGTTGCACCTCTCTTTTTTTGTTCTTATTTCAAGATTGTCAAAGGAGGTATAACCTGTCTGTATTAATTATAGTTCTAGAAAGGGGGAGGGGTACTAATTCCATTTTTTTGCCAATTATTTTTAGAAAACCTTTTTTTTTTTATTCACAGTTTACCCAATAAAACGCTGGAAACGCAAATATTGAGTAGTTAAAAATAATGAAATAATTAAAATGTCGAAAGCAAAAGACAAGCCATCCAAATTTAGAATTATAAGACAAGCTTTACAAATGAAGCAACTGGGAAATGATTGGTCCAAAAGAAGTGAGAAACAAAATAAAGGTAAAAGGCTGTTACTGTCTTCAGTATCAAACTAGCTAAGGGAAATTTAAAGTTATTGGTAGAGGCGTTGATGATGTCGACGAGGAAGATAATGTACATTTAGTGTATTTTTTTACAAAAATATATTCAGAATATAGGTGTCCCTACATAGGTGTATGCCATATGGTTCTATAGCATGGCGCGCTCATTTTGCCTGGGCAATGAAATTTAAGCGTCGAAACCTATATAGGCAATTAGTTTTCATCTGATGAGCCCTCATATGTGGTGATTACTTGGGCAATATTAAAATGTTGTAGATTTAAGGTGCTATGAACAGATTTTCGGATTATTGGGTTGGATGTACTGTTTTGTCCAAAGGTGATTGGATGGATGAGTAAGGTCGAGACCTTGTTCAAGTGCTCATTTATCTCAGTTACTAAATTAGGAAGACAGTTTTTTTTTTACCAAGTAATTACATGTAATACATTATACTATTAACAGGGTGGATGGAGGAGAAATGGCTGTCAGTGTATCAGGTGATGTAATGCTGGTGATCAGGTGATCAGGTGATCAGGTATAGGGATCAGGTGATGTAACGCTGGAATGAGTCTAGTAATGCATAAATATATGAATATAGCTTTACAGCTCTTCTTCTTTTTTGCTCTTGCTTTGCTATTTATTTTATTAGAAATTAAATCTCTTATACTTTGAAAATTTTTTCTCATGCTCATCGATGGTCCGTGTAGCGCAGGTACTGGTCTCATGATACTTCGTGTTCGGCTGAGAGTGCAATACGTGTTTGGATACAAATTATTCAACACTTTTTGCGTGTTTTTTTCAGACGATTTTTGTGGTCTAAGAGACAATGCACAAAAGACAGAGTTCTTCGAATTTACTTGCTCGGTAAGCAGGCAGTAAAGCAGTGATATTACATATGTGACGGTTGAACGAACGGAAATTATCCTTATAAAATCCATAAATTATCTGGGAATAACGTACAGCCATGATATCAGAAGTTTTCGTCAACTGGTAATTGAGAAAACTACCTATAGTTTTCACTCAAGTTATGGCAAGCTTGGCCCTCTAAATTTTAGTCTGAATAGAAAGATTCCTGCAAAGTTTTATGCAGCGATTTTTCTCCCTTGCTCTATGTATCACCACTTTGGGACTGGTTCACACAAACTGATTGTCTAAAACTCCGGTCTTTTTACTGCAAATACATCAAGTTATTGCTTTTATACCCGCTACATGAGAGAAACACTTTCATTTTAAGATCTCAGAACAAAATAGACCCGATCGTGGCGATGCCATCTGTTGAAAAAAGTGCAGAAAAATGTCGTTTGAGATATTTGTTTGAGTTTTTGCCTCTACATCTGATTTATAAGTGGGAATAAAGAATTTATTGTTTTATTTTATTCTTTGTTGTTGAAATGGTCTTATTTTATTTCTTTTTCTTTTCTATTGCTACCCTTTTCTCCTTTTTTGTTTGAATCGGCAAATTATTGTTGTAAAAATCAGTATTTTCATTATTATCAATCAATGCTTGTCAGAAGACACGATCAGCCTAAATGGGGCTAGGCACTTATAATTCTTACAGCTATAATCTTATTGTTAGTAAGTATTTGTTAGCAAAGTGAATCTAGAGCAAAATCTGGGGGGGGGGTCAATGTGATAAGCGTGGCAATAATTGACCAAATTGACAAGTTTATTTAAAAAAAAAAAAAAAAACCGGAATGAAGGTGCCATAAACATCTTGGGGGGGGGGGGGGGGTCTGATCCGTCCTCTCTTTGGGTCCGCCCCTGGTTGTTAGTATATGTCTTATGCTTCCTATGCTTTAATGGATGATAAAAGATAGTAATTGAGATTAGTTGTAGCTTAAAACACGACGAAAAAGTTGACCAACAATGTAGCGAATCTATGACTATCTTAGCCAAAAGTACATTTTTTCAAAATATTTGTAGAGAATTTTTTTTTTTTTTTTTTTTATAAGGCCCAATGAATCTCAAACCTTTGGTCGTCAAAAGTAGTTTATTCGAAGCTAAATTCAAGGATTGGAGAAGAAAAACTGAAATTGAAATTTTTAATAATGGTTTTCTTGAATAAATCTCTGTTTTTTTATGGTCTAATTAAGAAAATTCTCGAATTACTTCGTTGATTGAATCCTTGAACAACTGCTGCTGTTCTTAAGCAATTATATGGATAATTCATTGATAGTTGAATGCGAGCCTTTCAGAAATGAGATCGATCAAAGTCGATCAAACTCCAAGAAGTGTTTTAAGATAATTTTTGTAAGTGTACTAAGCGCAGTCAAATATATTCTTCATCCTCAAATACATAAAAAAAATAATGAAAACCAATTGAATATTAGATTAAATCGAACATTAAAAAAAAAAACAACAAATATATAATAATGATATTTATTTATAACCCACTTACATCACAAGATAAATAGTGGAGTAAATACTAAAACAGAAAAAAAAATGTGATTCAAAAACGAAAATCAACAATAACATTAAATAAATAAGATTAATAAAACAAACGGATCAAACCATGGTGAGGTGACAAACGCTGATACGCTGTTTCTGAAAGCCTTTCTGAAATCTTCGCCTTTAATTTTCTTCTCTCTTCATTTTGTAGGCTAAGTTAAATAGGCCCTGTCATGTTTCTATTTCGACCGTTTTTTACTTTGTGTCGTAAATTGACTGTTAGAAGCCTATATCTATTGTCAGAATGCTGGTTTTTATTTTCAGGTTTGCAAGAGATGTTTTACTGGAATTTCTTTATTCTTATGTTGCTAGAAAGGATTCGATAGAAGGTCTGCGCTATTCTCTTCATAAAGTGATGATCGAGTTTCAAAAGATCAAGGGTGAGTAGGCTATATATAGTATTGATTACTGTTTTTAATAAGTTTTATTGCAAATAATACAAAGGGTTAATGTTTGAATAAACAAATTGAATTTTTGCCTTGGTTAAATGTTACTTGAAATAATGTCATGAAAAATAAAACAGAGATTGACCTGACTTGCCAAAAAAGAACGTTTCTTTTTAACCTGACTAATCAACGTATCTCTCTTTTAACAAGCTTTTAACGACCAATCTTAACATGTATTTTGCAAATAAAAACTAGGTGCTGCAAAATTTCTTGAAGTGATTTGAATTTTTACCAGCTTTTTTGGCAAAGAACCTGCAATATATACAACTATGTTAAGAATGTGTTGACTGTAACCAATTTTCCAATGAAATATCCCTAAGCTAGAAAATGTGACACACTGAAAGCACATATTAGAAGTTAAAACCAATCTTACTTTGGGGAAAATTGATTAAGCATGGGCATAATCTTTTTTTTTTCCCTTGTTTTAAGATTGAGTTTCATAACATTTTACTGATTCGCGGCAGTAATGCGCATCAACAAGGCCACCACCACACCAAGCCGCCTGAGGCCAACACAGCTACGCACGCTCCTCTTCTATTCTAATCTATTCAAAGTCCTCCTCTTTAATCCCTCCCAGGAAGTTCACATTTCTCTTAAATCTGTCATTACGACATCCTCCCACCCCAACCGACGACGACCTGCTTTTTGCTTCGCCCTATATGGTTGGCTATAAAGAACAATCATTGGCAGTCTGCCATCCTTTATCCGCAGACCGTGTCCCAGCCATCTCAACCTTTCTCTCACTATAGCCCTAGAAAGTGGAATCAAACCACATTTTCGTACAGCTTGCTGTTTGAAATATGTCGGTTAGACGGTTACCCTACACGAGCCGTAGGCAATTTCTCTGGAAAATATCTAGCAAATCCTCCTACGTCTTTCGGAGCGCCAATGATTCAGAACCATACTTGACTACTACAATCACTGTTTCTTTCAATATTCTAATCTTGGCTCACAGACTCATCTTGCTATTATTCTAAACTTCTTTCAACTGAAAAAACACCCTGGGTCTTGGCTATTTTGCTTTCAGCATCTTCACTATATCGATCGTCTTTACTAATTGAAATCGTCTTTTCAATCGCCTAGGTAAGTGAGGCTGTCTACTTGATCGATCTTCTCGTTACCCCAACATCACCTCTTCACCTTCACACTTATTCCTAGTCTTAGCTACTTTGTATTCTTAAAATTAATTTTCAAACCTGTTAGGAGAGTTTTACTTCCCAAATTAATTTCGTGTTCTCCGAATGCCTTTGCTGTCGTCCTTGGGACGAACTCCTTCAAAATGATCCATGTAATTGGAGATAATACGTAACCCTGCTTGACTCCTAATTTAATGCGAAACCGGCTGCTAACCTCATTTCCTACCTTAACTGAAGCAATGTTATTCTCGTATATAACAATGATGACTTTAACGTATTTACTTGGTATGCTATACAAGGATAAGACCTTCGTCAAAGCGCTTCTGTCAGCTGAATCAAACACTTACTCATAATCTATAAAACTGAGGACTAAAGGGTTTAAGGGGTTTGATGACTGAGGCACTTCTTAATTGTTAATCTAAGAACGAAAATTTGATTGACGCATCCTCTCCCCTTCCTGAAACCACACTGTTCTTCTCTTAAAATTTTGTCTGCAGCATCTCTAAGTCTAGAAAGTATCATCATACTAAGTAATATGCTTCCTACAGAAACCAGGCTAATGCCTCTATACTACACTACTACACTCACTCTTATGACCTTTCTCATAGAGGGATTTAATTCGTGTTTTTCTAAGGTCGCTAGGTACTAACCCCTTTTCCAAAGATTATAATCATAATCTTCAGTAATTTGTCTGTAACTTCATAATCACCATATTTACAAAAAAACTTATTTACCACCCATCAGCACCTGAAGCCTTGTTTTTTTTAATGCTGATAGTATTGTCACTAATTCGTTTCTCACAAAATAAATCTTCTTTCACATCCAAAGGACCGCAAACTCTTTCCTTCTTTTCTATATCTTTTCCTTTAACTCTATCACGGTTTAGCACATTATCAAAATGTTCTACCCAACTTTTTTAACTCTTTCATTATCACTAATTGTGGCACCGTTTTTGTCTTTAAACTAGGGCAGGACCAGATATACTATTCCTTCTCAATTTGTTAACATGCCAGTAAAGTATTTTACTATTATACCGTCTGGCTACATCCTCCTTATCTTCAGCAATTTTGTCCATGACCTCCGCTTCTTATCTCCTTAATTCATATTTTAATGATTTCTTCACTTTCTTTTACATTCCTCTTATTCTCATATGGTATATTAATCGAATAATTCTTGTACAAGTGCCTCCTCCTCTCTGTGATACATAAAGCATTTCCACTTATATCCTGAGTCGCGTTTCTAACTTTTATTTTCTAACACACCATCAGCGACTTCACAAACTATTCTCCTAAAATTATTCCATTTATCTTCTGCATTGTCGAATTTGAGACTCTCCAGGTTATTATTAAGCTGTTCCTGGAAATTTTTCTCTCAAATTCTCATTCCTAAAGTCTATCAACGTCATAGCTGCCCGTAAATTTTAATTTTAGATTAACCTTCCTAGACGCCTGTAGATGGTGATCTTTACTTTTAACATCAATAACAGCACTCCTATGTACCTTAGAATCTAGTATTGATCCTGGTATTCTTGAGTTTACAATAACCTAATCAATAAGATTTGTTGTCTTACCAAATGTGAATACCATGTTAAGTTATGGACCATTTCATGACCAAATACTGTATTGGTTATGACTAGATTGTTATACCTAAAAATTTGAACCAGTCTGTAACTATTACTGTTTTTTTTAGTTACCTAGGGTAGGACACCATCTATCCCGATTTCTACTGCCCTGGACATCCCCTAATAAAGATACCATGTTTCTACCTAGTATCTTGTCTATTGGTTCCTGTGACTGTAAGGAAAAGTCATCTGAGTCACTACTATCTCTATCAGCCGTTTCTACACGGGTATATAATGCTATGACTGATATCCTGCACTTTTTAGTTACAAAATGAGCAACTTACATTGTATTATTAATACCTTTCCAACCTAAACAAGACTTAACATCATCCTTATTCATCATGAGCCGTAATTCCTGCCTATGCAAATCCCATTGTTCCTGCCTAAACAAATAAATTCAATACGCTTGTCTTGTTCCTACCCCTAAACAATAGTTTTTTTTAAACGTTGTAATATTCCAAGTTGCAATTTTCATATTCTTTAAATCATTGAAAATATTATGGCCGGAGGAAAATCAATGGTCCCAGAACCAGTGCAGGACAGGGACTAACGCATCGTCTCGTGTCTACACGAATTGCTTAATCCGGCTTAGAACTGGACAGCAAGAAGTCCCTGGGACCTTCAGCATGAATGACAGCTTTGTGCAATCCTGGACCCATATTAGTCACAACATGGTTTTCCCACACTTGGCGATACTCTTCGAAATCGGCTCAGACAGTCTCAAGCCTATTACCTCCGACTCATTATATATTCGTGCGTACAAATATTTTGCTACTACGGGGAGCAACCCATATTAGATAGCTTAGCTAGGGAGAAGTTTTTCAGCCCAAAAAGCCCGCCAAAATAGACCAAGACTGAAAGGATTATCCATTAATCAGAATCCGGTGCAAATGCTATGTCGTTTACTAGTCTGTAATTTCCTCGAGGGGCGCCACTCCTCAAGGCTACTCTGCTACGCAGTCACGGTTTTGCTTAGGAAAGCATGTGAATGGTTCACCCTGTACTTACTTTTATTTAGCGAAAAACATATACATAAATTTTGTACAAAGGAGAAGAGAGGAATCTCGTAATGTCTCCTTTATAAAAAAATAATAGGAAAAAGAAAAGAAAAATTGATAAGAACAATAACAATTTTTAAAATAAATTTAAAGAAGAAAAAAAAATAACAAGAAGAAAACATAACTTAACTATCGACTCACGGAGATAGGGATGGGATTTACTTAACAATTTATAAATAAATCAATAATACAATCAGTCCCCGCTACTGTAGGCTGAAAGGACCATCTTTTTCAATTTCGTTTTATATATGTATAGTGATGGTGATTCACTTACTAATTCAAATAACTTATATTTATTCGCAATCTGAGGAAGTTGATATCTTAAAGTTATTCTTGATCTCTCATTTTTAACAAACGGGAAAATAAACTTAATCCTAGCTCTTTATAAATGGCTATGTTTATTTTCAACCAAAAGTTTCATACTATTGAAAAAATGATCTTTATGTTGGATTTTCAAAAATCATATGCCCAAATTAAGGTAAAAATTTGTTGTAAATCAAGAATATCAAGAAATAGAAAGGATGTTTTAATTTCAGATAATTCTTCTGTCTTCCTAGGGTGTGCTAAAAAATGGTCCAGGATTCTTATTGATTTATTTTGAACAATTTGGAGTCCTCGTAAGTGTGAAGGGAAAGTCAACATCCAAACGCTCGGGCAATACTGGAAATAACATTCAATTAATGAAAAATATAAAATTCTCATGATTTGGTATGGAAACAGAAACTTTAATCTATGCAAACAACCAAGACTCTCCTGGACACTGTTGCTTTAAGTTTACTAATATGCGCCTTAAACGACAAAGTTGAATCAATATAAATACCTAAATATCTAAATACATCCACTCTTTTTTATGGAGGAAGTTCCAATATTAATAATTTGAAATGACACACGCTTCACTGACCTCGAACTTCTCCAAAAACCATAAATTCCGACTTCTCTAAATTAGGTATTAATCGGTTAGCATGAAACCAAGAATTTACATTCAAAGCAACAGTCTCCAGGGACAATTGTAGGTCCTCCTCGTTGCCCGCCTTCAAACTAATTTCTGTATCATCCGCAAACAATATTGGTAACTCATCACCTGAAGGCATGCAATTTGGAAGATCATTTATATATATCAAAAAAAAAGTATCGGCCCCAATACGGATCCCTGCGGTACCCCTATATTTTCTAGCGGAAAAATATGAGATGATTCTTCACAAACTTGGACTTTAAAACTTCTTTCAGATAAATACGATCTCATTAAATCCAGAGCTATTCCACGGATTCCTATATTTTCCAACTTATTAAAAAGAATTGCATGATCTATTGTATCAAAAGCTTTTTTTATGTCAAAAAATATAGTTGCCGCCAAATAACTATCATCCATAGCCTCTAATAAGAAATGATGTAAAGCAGCTACTGCTTGCTCTGTTGATCTACCACTCAAAAAACCAAACTGATTAGGAGAAAAAAAACTTATTCTTTACCAGAAATGAAATAAATCTACTTTTTATTATCTTTTCAAAAACTTTAGAAACAGGTGATAAAATAGTAATAGGCCTATAATTGTTTGGGTTATCTTTATCACCTTTTTTTAAACAAAGGTAAAATTTTAGCTACTTTAAAACAAACTGGGAAAAATCTATTTTTTATACAAGAATTAAAAATATACAAAAGCGGCTGAAAAAGTACACCAGCTAATTCTTTAAACAGAGAAGTCGATATACCATCACACACCTGTCGGAAATCCATTTTTCAAACTAGTAACGGCTTTTTGGTACTCCGAGAACCGGATAGGGTACATAAATATAGTCTTATCTACTTTATTTGGTAAATATTTTCTATGATTATGTGTTCTAGCAGAAATTTGATCCCCCAGACCATGTCCAACTTTTCTAAAAATGGTCAGCAAATGCTTCCGCCATCCCTCTCTCATCAGTTATCTTAACTCCTTCATGACTTGTAATGTGAGATGGAATATTTCTTGTTTTAACATTATTTATTTTTTCATTTATTCTTTTCCATGTTCTTCGAGGTGAATCACATTTACGAAATTCATTTTGATAATATTTTGCTTCCGCTTCTTTGAGAACAAGAGTTTACTGATTTTTATATTTTTTAAAATTTTCAATATAAATTTCATTTGGGTACTGCATCTTCACCTTATACAATCTATTTTTTCTTTTATACTCTTTAACAAACTTTCAGTAACCCATGGTTTACGAGGTAGATCCTTGCTCTTTCTTAATATCATAGGACATACTTGGTCAAATATTGGGTTAAATTTACTATAAAATAAAACAATTGAGTGATTCGGGTCTTCAACATTTAGGACATCATTCCAATCTATATCTCCTATTTTTACTTTCATCTCATCTATCTTTTTCTGGTTAATTATCCTTTTATAACTTTTATTTGGTCTCTTTTCACGTTCCACTCTTGATCCAGAGAAGTCAGAAACAACAACACAATGATCAGATGTATCATTCAAAATAATATGAGTATCAAGGCAATTTTTAGATATAAAAATGTTATCAATAAGAGTTGCATGGTTATCACAGATTCTTGATGGTAGTAAAAAAGTAGGTGACAAACCATGTAAAAATGAAATATTCAAAAATTCTAATCCCTTATTCGATGTCGAAACATTATGTCGTATTAAATCAATATTAAAATCCCCCATTACATAAAATGGATGGTGTTGCTGGGTGAGGGCATCTAACAACGATTCATATTGACTTAAAAACTCTTGAACACTAGACGATGGTGGCCGATATACAATTATTACCAAAAAAGTATTTCTTCCATCATTCACTTCTACTGCACAACTCTCAAATAGCATCTCAACATTCCAAACCATAAATTCATTACGTAAAGAAGATGCAAAAACATCTCGTATAAAAATACCAACTCCTTCTCTCTTATTCTGTTTTCGACTAGCATGAAAAAACCTATAATTTTCATAATGTTGAAATGTATTATTTTCATCAAGAAATGTCTCACAAATTCCTAACACATCTTTTAACGACCCTTTAAAAAAAATCATGCAAAAAATTTAAGCTGCTATTTAATCCTCTACAATTCCAAAATGACAGTCGTTTAAATTGATTATTTAAAGGTGGAAGATCGTGAACAAAAAATATTTATTTTTAGGTGCATTATAATAATCTTGCAAATCTTGATCTTGTGACGAAAATCTATGAAAAAAATTATTAATATCAAGAGGATTGCTTTCCAGTTCCTCCAGTCTATCAACAGGGATTTCTACAATACTTAACTCATCCATAATCCAAACTCAACAAAAATTTCGCATCCCATCTCCGTGAGCCGATATAAATAAAATAAAAAAAAAGAAGAAAGAAAAAAAAATAAAAGGCAACAAAAATTTCGAAAATAAAAAAATTTGACATCATACTCACTTTAACCATTATCCTTATCATCACCCGAAGAGGAGCGCAATTTAATCACGGATGCCTGAGCTAAATCATAAACTAACTAAAATCATAAATCCACTCAAACATACTAAATAACACTTTAATCTTCTTCCGATACATTTTTATGCATCTGACTTATACGACATTATACCACTTAAGCTTCACTTTTTGCTCATTCTCAATCAAGCATAATACAGGTGGGACGACTGGGGGGATCCAAGCACTAATTCCCTTTTCTCTCAATTCTTTCTGTTTGATTTTCAGGGAATTACAAATGTCACGAACACCTTTTGTCACATCGTTTGTTATATAGACATAGGGAGATTCACTTCCAGCTACTCTTCTGAACGGGTTTTCACGCAATTTCTTGTTTCCCTGAAGGATACAGAATTTGTCCTTACCATCCTGGAGCTGGATTTTGATGAATCGATCCGTAAACTCAAGTAGTTCAAATTGGGTATTAATCCAAGATGTTGGGAAAGTAAGGCGTTAACATGCTCCTTAGCTTTTGACTTAGATTCACCTTTAATGTTCCATAGAATAATATTCCTTCTTCTATCCATGTTTTCTACTACCCAAGGACTCTCGTAGCTAACTCACAAAACCAGGTTCCTTTGTAAATTTGTTACGTAGTGCCGATATTCCTGCTTGATACTGGATAACTCATTTTCGTGGATCACTTTTGCTAATTCCAAATCTTCAACACAAGACGTTAGGGACGCTAAACCAGACTTAATGTCACTGAGTTCCCTTTTTGTTTCCGAAATATCATTCTTAGTTTCTTCGACGATTGCAAGGATTTTATCTAACTTTGAAACACTACCAGTCGATTCCGTGGATCCTCTAGACTCGTCCAAATCGCTTTGTCTTGATCGCTTTCCACTTTTCTTAACCATATTGGTATCCAATAATGTTTATAATTTTCAAATAGATCTATAAACGAACGCCCAAGATAATTCACTAGGCACTTACTACAAATAATTTCACTAGGCACTTACTACAATAATTCACTAGGCACTTACTACAATAAAAAACATCAAATAATTTTTTGTGTTGTTCTCTATCCAATAATGTTTATAATTTTCAAAAAGATCGATAAACGAACGCCTAAGATAATTCACAGCAAATTTTACACAGCGCCGCACAGGGGATGTTACTACTCCGGGTGCATTGAATGAACTGACTTGTACTTGTACTTGCACTTACTTGTACTTACTTACTTGTACTTGTTGCACGTTCAAGCCGCATCTAGACTCATCGTGGTGTCCAGTAGATGACGAAATGTCTCCTTCCATAGGTTTCGCTTGAGGGTGGCAGGCTCCACCATTTCCAGCCACTGGCGATCCCAGCGACGGCCGTATTTTCGGAATCCTCCGATTGGCTCCAGATCAGACTTAACTGTTGCTAGCCACGTCTTCTTTTGGCCTCCTGCCCTCTTCTTCCATGCCGGTAGTGGTTGACATTTGAGACATTTTTTGCGTATATGGTCATCTGGTCTGCGCATTGTGTGGCCAAATCATCTCAGTCTCCTGTGCTTAACAATGTCAGAGACAAGTGGGTGATCCCCACATCTTCTCCTTACTTCTTCATTCGAGATTATATCTGAGAGGCGGATACCCAGGATATGGCGCAAGCATTTGTAATTGAATGTATTCAAGCTTAACGCTTCGGCTGCTTCAAGTGACCACGTTTCACATCCATAGAGAAGGACAGAGAGAACCATAGCTTCATAGACTCGGAGCTTTGTGCGTGGTGATATTTCGCTCCCGCTTCCAGAGATACCTCCGTAGTTGAAGGAAGACACTCCAGGCTGACGATATGTGGCTCTGGATTTCTTCTGAAGATTCGTCGGCAGGGTTTACCATCGATCCGAGGTATTTGAACGACTGGACGTCTTCTATCTGATTACCATTTAGGGCCACAGGGGTTTCATCCATCCCATCTGTTCGCATGGATTTTGTTTTTGGTAGGCTTATTTAGAGACCAGACGAGAGTGCCTTGACTGCCACGTCATTTATCATAGCTTGGACTTCTGCAACGGATTCAGCAAGCATGTCCACATCGTCAGCATAGTCAAGATCTGTGACGGAGAAGGACGGGCTCACTGCAACGCCTTTATACTTGTCCAGGACCCTGAGGATCCAATCGATGACGAAGTTGAACAAAGTTGGTGAAAGGACACAACCTTGACGTACACCTTCCTCGATCAGGACCAGATCTGAAAGATCGACCTCGACTCTTACCCGGGCCTTTGTTCCAGCATAGTATGCCTTGAGCAGATTGATGATCTTCTCAGGAACACCGTCCTCTCTCATTGCTTCCCATACTGGATCACGATGGACCGAATTAAACGCGGTAATGAAGTCTATGAAGATTTGGATTGTTTCCTGCTGGTGTTTAAACCGGTGTTCAAGGATCTGTCGCAGGCTAAAATATGGTCACAGCAACCCATGCCCGGCCTGAATCCTGCTTGGTTGGGTCGCGTTCGGCTGTTTCTGGTGTCTCTGAATCTATTTAAAAGTATGACTGCAAACAGCTTGGCAGCAATGGGGATAAGGGATATACCTCGGTAGTTTTTGCAGTCCCATTCGGTCTCCTTTTTTGAAGATAGGGACAATTATTGAGGTCTTCCAGTCATCTGGGATGTATTCATTGTCCCAGCCTTCGGTTATCACGCTATGAAGTTCATCCACCGCCACCTCGGGGAGAGCTTTCAGTAGCTCGGCAGGAATCCTATCTATTCCTGGGCTTTTATGGTTTTTCAAAACTTGGATCGTCCTTAATTACTTCATCCCTTGAGGGTGGGTCCGTACATACATTTTCATAAGCCTGGTTTGTGCGGGGGGGGCTGCGGTGCAAGTGGCTGCTTTCGATTACTATTGTCTTCTGGTCTCAATAGCTCTTGGAAGTGAACTCGCCATCTTTCGATACGCTCCTCGCTGCTTGTGAGTATTTTCCCATCCTTCGCCTTAAGCGAGGGGATGGTAGTTTGCTTCTTCTTCCCAGTACATTCTTCAAGTATCTGATAGAGTTTTCGTGTATCGTTCCGTGATGCGGCTCTTTCCATATCACTGGCAACATTAGACCAGTAGGCTTTTTTGTCAGCTCTTGCCGATTTGTGACATTCTTGTTCTAGCACTTTGTATGTGGAGGACTTCTTGTTGGTCATTTCTTTTTTCTTGGCAGAGAGTTTGAGTGTCTTTTCTGAGATCCATTTCTTGGTTTTACGCTTGACAAACCCAAGTATGTTTGAGGCAGCTTCATTGATGTGGTCCTTGAATTTGCTCCATTTCTTCTCAATGTTTATCTTGGGGCAGTTGGGGCACTGATCAGTCGGGTTTGCCTCCTCGGTGCCATC